>JBAMJR010000329.1:2257500-2842500 GCA_038501785.1 Myoxocephalus aenaeus
ACGTACCACACCATCCTGAAAGAATCCCCAGATTACATAGAAGCTTTAAAAATGGCTCGAATCCTGGCTGATAATATCACTCAGTCCATAGACCACAAAGTGTTTGCCTATAGGTAAGTCCTGTTTTACTACATGTAGGGCTCTCTTTGCTTGTTTCATAATATACGTTACATTATAGTTATTGTGACTGTAATTAGGTGTTTTCAGTTTCCCCCACTGCTACTGAGGTTTTCCTGTATCAGTGTTCTACGGTGAAATACTTGTAGTTCAGGTTTTGCTTGTTTTCAAGTCAACGTTCAAGGGCATTGTAGGAGGGGTTGTTAAGTAGGTCACAGATAAGCACACAGCAAAGAAAACATTATGAAAGGCAATATAGCTGATGTTTGACCTTGAGTCCCCGAATGAATCCTTCTATCTTGCCACCACTAATGTAGATTACAACTTCAGATACTGAGGTCAAGTGTTGTGACTATTTAATGTTAGAATAAGTTGACTTACAAGTCTCTTGCAGTGCATGACAGGATACTTCAGTAGATTGATTGATTGATTGATTGATTGAAAACTACTAATAAAAATACATCCTGTTTTGTCCATCATTATCACTAAATTATTATTTTTATTTTTCTTCTTTTCTGACAGCATCTTCTACGTGTTCTACGAGCAGTACCTCACCATTGCGCATGACACGGCTCTGAACCTGGGCGCGTCACTGGCGGCCATATTTGTAGTGTCGACAGTGTTGTTGGGCTTCGAGCTGTGGTCCGCCGTGCTGGTCAGCCTCACCATCGCCATGATCCTGGTCAACATGTTTGGCGTCATGTGGCTGTGGAACATCAGCCTCAATGCGATATCCCTCGTGAACCTGGTCATGGTGAGAAGCAACATGAAACGCCTGAACATTATCCCGAGCACGATAACAAAACGTTTTGAAGCAAAGCAAGAATGACTGTAGAGAACTCCATATTTGAAGTTATGGCCAATGAGCTTGTTACGGCATTTGTTTTTGTAGTTCTAGACATTATTTCTATCGGGTTTTGACACAATCTTACCTGCTCTAAGATGAATGTCACCATTATTGGCCAAATTGTCCGTTGTAATTATAATTGCTCATTTAGATTGTTCAGAGCTACTTTGTGGTTCAACTTTGACTCTCTTTACTTACTTCAGTTCAGTGCAATGGGCAATTTAATTTAAACAACAATTATTTCACTTCTAAATTATAACTCTGTTCAGCAGGATTAAACATTTTGATTTGTAATAACTTAAAGGTATATGAAGGAATATGGATGGTTTGCATCACAGATTGTACTTTTTAAACTCGGGACTTGTTGTTTGACTCTGCGTGTTGCATCATGACCCGAGATGTCACCACTTATGTTGGTGAACAAACCATTTTGTCTCTCTCTGTTAACAACTTTCCCTTCATCTCTCCTAATGAAATATACATTTAAAGGCAGTAAAGCATTTGAACAGTTTGGCCTTTATCGCTGAGTTGTGTCCCATCCTCTGTTGCAGTGCTGCGGCATCTCGGTGGAGTTCTGCAGTCACATTGTGCGAGCTTTTTCCATCAGTGTGAAGAAGAACCGAGTGGATCGGGCCGAGGAGGCCCTGGCTCACATGGGCAGCTCTGTAAGTCTCTCTATATTTATTACCAATTTCACTATAGGACACTTTTTCAACATAAATCAGGAGCTTTTAGTTTAAAAAATTTTTTTTGTAGACTGGTAATGTGGATATCAGTGTGAACAAGCTTTGTGAGGGGAAAACCTCATTTACATTCAGTCACTGAAAATGTTTTGACATAAAATCAGTTCTAAAATAATTTGGTTCTCTGTCCGTTAATACTAATTTATGACATCATATGACACCGGTTAAATTCCGCAGGTATTCAGTGGGATCACGTTAACAAAGTTTGGAGGAATCCTCATCCTGGCTCTTTCCAAGTCGCAGATCTTCCAGGTCTTCTACTTTAGGATGTACTTGGCCATCGTGCTGCTGGGGGCCACGCACGGCCTCATCTTCCTCCCTGTGTTGCTCAGTTATATCGGTCAGTAACGTCACACTTTTTAAAGGACTGGACACGGAGTTTACAAGATTCTACGACAGATTACATTTTTTTTTAGATTAAAATCTAACATGTTTTGACTTTTTCCCCCCCAGGTCCCTCAGTGAACAAAGCAAAAGTGTTTGCCGCTAACAAGCGCAACGCCGGTACAGAAAGGGAGCGCCTCCTCAACTACTAGCAGGCTGTCTGTCTGGGACAATGAACAATGAGCTATTTGTCTGAAAGAGACTGTGTGGGTGTGAGCGCAAGCCATTTCTGTGATTACTGACACACTCATCATCATCGTTGCCACTACTATGCACGGATTTAACTCAGGAATATACTTGGGATTGGGAGTGCCAGGAATAGTCCAACTGTAAAAGTTATCGATTTTTTTCTCAGAAGACTTTGGACCCCCAAGCGTTCCTTCTCCTGACACTACAGTGAAACGGCCTGACTTCAGCATTTTTAGCGTTAGCAAACATTTCTCTTTGATTGTGGAAGTAGGAGGAATACCAACCCCAGCATCAGTGTACAGACCAACTATGTCAGTTCCATATGCTATGAGCTGTTTTGATTGGGGAAAACTCAAAAGGGTAAACCGCTTAGTTTTTTCCAATTTTTTTTTTTTATACATATATATATCTCAGAAGAAAAACTGTGGAACAGAAAATTATTTACTTACGTGGAACTTTTGTAGAACTATTTGATATTATGAATCATGTATTGACTGGAACATGGCACACAGTGGAGCTAACGGATAACAATAATACCATAGACCCTCATAATACCTGGCATCGACATCATATGTATTGTATTATGAAGCAGGACAGCTAGTTGTAGCATAATACCTCTCAATAATGTGCTTTGGACAGCGACGTTTACGCTCCAGCGCACTGGATTTTAAATGGAGTTTCGGCTTAATGGGGTTTTGGGCGCGTTCACATGCACGTTGTTCTATCCAAGTTCGAGCTCCTTTTTACCTTTTTGGGAGTGTTTATAACAAAAGGTTTGCATTTCTACATGGATGTGGACGTAAACACCCTCAAAACTGAGACCTCAAAGTCATGTTTAATTTAAAATACAGAGTGCTGGAATACAGAGGCAAGACGAAACAGTCCGAGTACTTGTGCACACGGCACCCTTAGGGTGTTGCGTGTCGCTCTCCAAACTGCAGCCTGCCATGTCTTTTTATTTCCACATTGGAAGCTATAATAAATTATCCGGTGCAACATTTCATTTTAGAGCTAGCTAATGTATCTTAAGCGTCCTTTTTTGAAGTGTATCGCTAGATTGTTAGTCCCTTCTTGGGTGATTTTTACAAAACCCTGTGTGACATCAGTCAAGATGCATGTGGATGCCAGGTAGTGCTATGAGGCGAAAAATGACTTCACATGTAGGTTTATATGAAACGTTTTGCAGGTACTGAACAGAACATTTGTTGCATTAAGAGATGAAGAGAAGGAGCTTTACATTTAACTGTAAATATCTTACACAGGACTAATTTAGACGTTTTCCTTTGTCATCTAGAGTGTGTTGATATAGAAAACTAGTTAATGATACAGTCCTGAATTTTTCACTTCAACATTTTAAGTTTTTTTTTTTTTTCTTCATTTTAACTATTAACATGTTGTTACCATGCATAGCTTTCTTAAAAAAAACAACAACACCTTTCATGTTACCTTGCAAGTAAAGCCATAACCGTGGCCATTTGCGTCACGCGTTCGGGGTTGTAAGCTGGTCGAGAGGATCGCCAGTTTACTTATAATACGGTTGTGACATCAGTGGAAGAGGATGTTCAACATTTTACCCAAGCGGTTTAAAATCTGCTGGGATCTTAAAGGAACAGTACACTTCCTTGTTTTAAATCAGGTTTATTTTTTTTTGGGGGGGGGGGTGTAAGAAATATTGTTGTCGATGCTCAATTTAAACTTGGATGTGAAAGAAGTCTCTGAGCAAACGACTGAATAATTTGTATCATGATTAACAAATAATTGTGCTTGTTAACTGTGCTGTACAGTGATGTGGACAAATCGCCTCTGACATTGAAGAATATTATTGTGGAAGAAGAGACTAAACCAAGCATTTGAATACTTTAGTTTTTAAAAATTTTAACAAGTATTAAATAACACTGAAAAGTATGTGTTGACGCCTGCTTCTCCTTGTTCTTTTCCAGGGCTTTTTTTTTTTTTTTTTTTTTGTACGTTTTTTTTGTGGAATTACACTATATGTATTATACTAATACCCTAGTTAGAATGAGGTAATCATAGAAAAACACTGCAAACATTCCTATGTAGTCTCCTTGAAACAAAATGTACAGTTTTTTTATTATTATTTATCTTTCTTTTAAGGTTAGTATAACTGCAGTGGATGCTTCTGTAGCATATAACAGACACAGTTACGTTGTTTTCCGACTCACCACTGAGTGGCGCCTGAACCTGTTCATGAATCATGAAGCTCTGTCTCCATCATGCTGTCAGTCATGTAGTGGGAGTGACCTTATTGTTATGTTAAGAGCAGTCTGTTACATTTCTGCACGTTGCAAATATTTCAAATGCTACAGAGCGTATGAACGAAGGCATCGTCGTCGAGCTGGTTGTTCAGGCTGTAAATCGTAAAACGTTTACACCAAAACGTCACAGCACTTCAGTCACTCTCATCCCATTTTGAAAGTGGCCACAGCGATGCACTTCCTCCCAGCGTGTCTTGTTGTTGTTGTTGTTGTTGTTGTGGCTGTCGCTCCAGCTACTGTTGTCACACAAACCTCCAGCTCATGACTTATTTATCCGCTGCCCCGTGAGAGCGGGGACTGTTCTTTTGAATCTCGCTGAGAGGTTGAAATATTAATTTCCTCTGCAGGTCTGCTGTGGGAGAGTATACCCGTTATGTAAGATGTGCACGGCTCGCCTCTCGCCAGACTCTGACCCATCCCCATCGTTCATTATGTCACAAAAGCACCTGGGCTGCACTGCAAGGTGTCCTAGTGCTATTTTAGATGGCAGGTAGACGCATTTTGCTTGGCAGTTCCTCAAACATAACATGATGCATGAACGCGTACAAAAATAATAGTGTTTCAAAGTATTTTAGAAAGTAGAAAAAAAGCGAAATGAAAGTATCAACATCCTGGATTGAAACCAAGCACAATATTATTAAAACTGGAAGCCTAAACAAATCTAGTATATTATTATTACTGGGTTTTTGATTAGTTTTGTTGCTATATAGATAATCGTTAATGCTCAGTTTACTGATGTATGTTTCACTTTTGGGATAAAAAAAAGAAAAGAATAAATGACTAGTAACATACTACAAACAATCAGGATGATTGATGATGAAATAACTCCCACTGCGTCATAGTGGCCCTGGATTATCAATTCCTGGAATCTTTTTATTTATTTTTATTTTTAGATAATCTGATTTTAAAAATCTAATTTTGCAACGAATACAGTTCAGGAGTTCTAGTTACAACAATCAATTTGTTGAATTTAATAGGTTTATAAAGTTTTCATGACTATATTACTATATTATGACATTTTTCACATTCTTATACTTTAATATGACAACATTACAACAACCAACAACATTAGCAAGACCACAAGACTCTTCTCCCTCTGCAGGATGAGGTTTAACACGGACTCCAAGACTCTGCAACTTCTAAAGGTGTATTACAAATACAATCTGCTAAACTTTGTCATAAATTCCTACTTTTACTTGTATGTTTTCTGTTGATATATATTAATGAGCTTTGTTGTAGGGGCGAGAGATCTAAACTATGACTTTTTTTTTCAAGATCCTATACTTTTTATATACTATACAATTAGTTTTTTTCATTATACTGTGCCTTTTTTTTCAATATACTATAAATATATATTTTTTACATGACTTTTTTTAAGACCTTTTTTATTACTTTTATTGAAATAATATACTGACTTTTAGATTTTTACGACACTACACAGAACTAAACTTTTTAATGACTTTTTTTGACATACTGTATCTTGACTTTTTTCGACATGGACTGTCCTCTTTTCAAATGAAGGGGGGGGGGATCCAAACGTTGATCGGCGTGTTTTTTAAAGATCCATCAATAAATAAGTGTGAGAAGCGTTTAATGTTCTGCTTTGCGTCACTGGTTTTCTGTTACAGCGAGTTCAGTTGACTCTGAAATAGACTCTTGGGGTGGAACAAAAGAGATTAGGTAGCCTCGTCAAACACTGAGAGGATCGGATGTTCAGGTCTACCTGCAGTGCTTTACCCTTTAGTCCTGACCATGGTCCACATTGCCCTGAGTGATTTAAAAAAAAGAAAAAGAAAAAACTATTTTAGGCCCTTTCCTTGAAAATTGCATACCCAAACTAATAAAGGGTGTATCTCTGCAACCACTAGGGCTATTTGAATCATTTTTGTTATAATAAAAGCTACACATGTGAGATTTTGTTCAAACATGTGAGATTTTGACGCACAGGAAAAAAAAGAAAAGGTTTCAGGTATGCCTAGGAAAAAAAAGCACTTTCAGGATGATTATTTCTTTGAAGTGATGCAGCTGTAAGGTCCAACTCTAACCCACATCATAGCACAACATGTGAACATCCTTTCTGCAAAGGTTGACTGATAAAGTGAAGCAGAACAAAGTTACAGAGGGTTTAGTACAGAGAAAATTCATGTGAGGACTCCAACATTTGCATTGGGGCACAGATAGCCTGTGGACCTTAGGAACATGCCTGGACTGTATGTAAATGTGTTTGTAATCAATGTATGATTTGTGTAGTCAAACTTGTAATATTGCTGCAGAAGACAATCCGTAACTAAGGGTATCAAACCGGTTCCCATCCATTTTTTTAATTTGTCCCAATTAACTTCCTTGTTTACAAACTACTGTAAATGGCGGAAAAGCCCTGAGTCACAGTATGATGACAGGAAGGAAGGCAAAATGCCGTTTCAGCCAAATGTTATTTTAAAGGGAAGGGCAATGGACCGCAGCTTGCCCCAAACGATGGTACACATATTTTCACAATGAGGGTCACTTGCGTGTGAGCAGGGCTCAGGAAGGGCTGTCAATAGAGCCCTTTATGAAGTGGTGCAGGGGGAATTAGGCCGTCAATGGAGGGGACTAAGCCACGTATGCCATGTGTCCACGCTCGACCCTGTTCTGTTTGTTTTGATGGCAGCACGAGACCGGTGTGACTGCGGGCCTTGTTTATGTTAGTGTGTCACGAGAGTTCCCCCTCCATGAGAAACTGACCTCTCAGATTGCATCAGAGCCACAGGTGGCCTCTATTTCTAGTCAAAACGTCTGGGGTCACACCTGATTTACTGTATTGAAACGAAACAATGAGTCCTGACAGTTTAAAATCAGAGTTGTGCAACACAGATTTGCAAGACAGATATTTCATAACCGTGGCTCAGAAAAGCCAGGCTTATTGTGCAAAGTGTGTCTTCATAGTCAGCCACTTTGAGAGCTACTGTTTCAGTCCGCCACAGTGTCTGTTTCTCTACTCTTATTTAAGTGTTATTTTAAAAGAGAAACAAGTTGAAACATACAGGGTTACAGCTAATTAGATTTATTATAATTGCAGTGCATTTAAAAAGCATGTGGAATATTGTGCAAAACGGCATGACCTCATATCAAATACTTGTCAAAATATGATAAATGTAACATGTCTGCAAGCAAAGTGAAATTGACTCATGTTCACAATGCAGCAGTTAGAGATATCTTTGGGGAGGGAGTTTGGAGAAAATTCAACCTGTTTAACGGTAGAAACAAAGTGTTGATCCGATGGGGATTCTGGGTAATCCCTCGGGGATCAGACCCCTGACCCTAGAGCTTGTTCTGGCTGAATGCTAGATGCTAACAGCTCTGCTAACTGAAAGTCCATCGCTGCTCTCCTCCCGGCGAAGAAGACTCCTGGTGACAGGGGAGGACGAAAAGAAAATAGCAACAGCTTTCTCAAGTCTGCCACTCAGTTTAGATTTAATCCATTAAACAATCAAAACGTGCATGGATCATACAGCCCCTGGTTAGTGAGCGAGTAGACCCAAAGATGGCTAGTGGTAACTATAGGCCGCTATCACACGTGGAGATTATAAAGTATTAGTGTGTTCTTTTGGAATCTTGACTAATTCTGCTGTTTTTTAAATAACTGATGCTAAATTTAGGTTGTATGGACTCAGTAGTAAAGGTGTAATGTGGTAAAGTACTACACATTGCACCTTTAAAAAAAAATAAAAAATCAAGATGTATTTTTACCAAACTGTAATGTTCAAGAGAAGCTTAAAACTTAAGGTGAATTTTAGAGGCCGAGTGCAATCCGGGAATTGACGCAGAGTAGTTTCCGTTCACTCAATACACACAAAAAACAGGTCAGAGTCTTGTTTTGATTGAACAAGCAAAGCAATTTATTTACAAATGTACACACAGGTAATAAGTGCACCCATGAGTCTTTAGTGTGCATCTTATAGCGAAATCTTTGGGCTTGCAAACAGAAATAAGAGCAGTCATTTTTTCACCTTTTTAAAATCAGCACAATTCGGTTTCACGTTGTGATCATTTCGACTAGAATATCATCAATACTTGGAACAGCATTAAATACCTTTTACCTCCCTCAATACTCTGTGGTATTTTGTGAGACAATTTCACAATAAAAACAAAAAAGAAAATCAAGTTGCGATACATGCCAAATGAATGGAATGGTATTTATTTATTTTTCACATTGGTTGTCAATTTTCCGTTTTTCAAACAACTTTTGTTTTCATCAACAAATGCCGATTAAAGTTAAATGCAAATGTTTGATCCGTCGTTGATCCTTGTTGGGATCTCGTTTAGATTTTTACTTCTCCTTAGAGGTCAGAGGTCAGGTCAGATAAAGGGTCCCTGCAGCCTGCAGTGACAGGGTCTTAATCCGCATCATTCAGTTGAAGGACATTTTCCCTCAATACTGGAGCACCCTGCTGCTAATCCTGATCACGGTTTAATGGCATTTATGCACTCATAAAACACCTCTAAACTGGCTTCCTGACCTCGTTACAGCACCGTAAATGTGCTCGCAATACACTCTAACATAGAGCACAGGAAATTTGACATTGATAAAAGTGGGTCTGGTCTCTGTAAATCCATAGCAAGCATTTGACTGGTAGAAAATGAATGGAATACTTCAGTGAAAATAGGAAGTCCCATTTTGTCTGCAAGCACCTGAACGCAAACAATCAATACTTTTCATGCGGATAGTTGTGGCTAGAAACTGTGAATATAATATACCATAAGAGAGAAAATTCAAACGGTAATGATTGTGGTGCTTATGAACACAGCTTATTTTTCAGGGTTAGCTTATTAAAACTCTGAAAAAAAAAATGTCCCCCAATGTCTCACAATAATCAAAAAGTGCACTTTTAAGATGATTTGCGAAAAGATGCGTCACTCTGAGGAAGTCCAGCCAAAACAAGCCCCTTAAAAAAGGCTTTTGTTTAAATTGTATGCAGATTAGGAGGCAACCAATTTTTTTTTTATAAAAGATAGATTAATGAAAAGAGATGATAAAAATGTTACAATCGTTGGTTGCTTTAACTGAGATAAAAAGTTCACCATCAGATTCAAACAAAAAAAAGCTCTCTTAATCAACAAGAGCGCTCTAAAATGTACAAAGTGAAGATGATGACGTAAAAACATGCAAACTAGAAAAACCGCCTGTTTGCAGACGATGCAACCCTTTTTTTCTTTCTTTTTTTCAGAAGTCTGTGTAGTGATGATGACTGTAGAAGTCAAACAAGAGGAGGAACGTTTTAGAGTTGCGTGTCCCTTTGGCTGATTCCAGGTCTCTGAGAGGAAGGAGTGCCGCCGGCTGCAGTCGAGACACCCGGCGGTACCTCAGGGCCGTCAGGCGGGGGGACGAGGAGAGAGGTGGAAGGATGCAAAGGATCAGGAGGAGGACCTGGTGGCCATCACTCCTGATGGGTCACTAATGCTAGGAGGTCTGCAGGAGGCGTCTGTAGTGGGGCATGATCTCGTGTTCGGGCAGATGCAGGTTGAACTCCAACGCCACCAGGACCGGGAACTCAAAGGCTATCAGCTCTCTGCGGTTCACTCTGAACCTCTCTTCCAGTTTCTGCATGAAAAAGAAAAGAAGAAAAAAAAGAGTTAATATTAAATAGATATATACGATCCTGCATGGCTTATTGCTTCTCATTATACCTGCTATTTTTAAAACCAGCATTTCGTGAGGATTGGCACAGAAGATTTGGACAAGAGGAGATTCCTGATTGGATGTTTGACAGACCTACTGTTGATGCAATCACTATTCTCTACAAGCCAACTAGGAAATGGTAGCAGAGGTGAAATGTTAGGATTTAACAGATAATAATACCGTTTGCAGAAATCAGAGTTTAAGGGGGGAAAGTTTGCAACTCTTTCCACTCCACTGATTTTACACATTAAAGTCGGTTTACTACAGTATTAATGAGAAGTAGTATCCATGCTCTGGAAGGAGTTTTCTGAAGTGTCATCAGTTAGCAATAAGGTTTGGCTTGAGACCTCAAACTGTGGGTTTTGTTTGTTGTGGAAAACGTACGTCTATCAGGAGCTTGGCCTCGTGCTTCTTGAGATCGCCGCCAATCTTGGCCGCCAGAAGGACACAAGCTCCGGCGCAGAGTTTGCGATTCTGCTTGTTTAGTTTGCCTTGAAGCACGAGTTTCTCAAAGTAGACGAAAGCCATGGCCACCGTGGGCTCCTCGTAGCCACATTCATCCTGGGCCAACTTTTTTATCTCCCTTTTCAAGCTGCAGGGAGGCGAAGAGAAAAAGGGATGAAGAAAAAAGTTAGTGGTGAAGAAAAGAGGTCACGGTAAAGTTAAATCATCTTGGTCTTCAAACATGCTTCTTATGACACATTTCACATCTGTTTTACCTCCTAATCTTGCTTAGCGTCAGCCTTATGTGGGGGAATTTCTCCTTGAAGGTTTCGTTCATGCCCTTCTTGAGGTCAGAGGGTTTGACGTATTCAATGACCGTGGTCTGAAAAAGGAAAACCAGAGGTGGTGTCAGAATGACCAGACTTTCAGCACCGGGCAGCGTGACTGGATCCTCACACACCAGTGTTGGATTCCACGGTCTCACAACATGGCTTTACCGAGGGCCGTGTGTCGTGTCACTGGAAGGATAAGTCTGGTTATGTTATATATATCTTTCTTATTGTCAACAAATGCCATGTAAAAAAGTTGTGCAAACACTTAACATATCCACTGTTGCACTGGGGGACTTGTTCCTTCACTACAATGATCATATCACTGGATATTTTGAGTCATACACTTGTTTTGTGCTTGTGAGTATTTACAGAAAATTAACAATTTCATTATTTAATCCTGTTTGAGTAATGCCAGCTAAAAACTACAGTGCCCTGCTGTTTGGCATTTTTGGGCTTGGGCCTGCAGACAGCACAGGGATGATAAAACACACATTTGGTTATGTTTTTTTTTCATAGGATTTGTTCAGGATAAGAAAAACAAATCTGGAGAACACAAAACCTTTTGGCATTGAGCAAGCTTTCCGTGCCTTTGTCAGGCGTCCATTAGATGACTCCGTTTGTTATAACATGCTTTGAGTAGCAGGTGGGTGAGTCACATTAAGACCGCATAATAACCCCACAGAACAAAGTACATTTCTAAATCCACAACTTAAATGTAAGACCTTGTAGAGGCAAAAGGAATAGTTTTCTTCGTAACAAGAACATTCACCAGCGTTAAAGATGGAGGAACATAGCAACACTGTTAGTCAGACAGGGCAAGAAACACAAGCAGTATTACTGTAACGGTGAAAATCAAATAAATACCCCAAATGTCCTTTGTGAATACTTTTTGGTTCGACTTTGACCTCCCGTACTTATAGTACACAGGATTATTACAAACCAGTCAGCTTCATCCACTTACGGTTTGACCTCCAACACTTAAGCCAAATGATCTAAACCACTTTTTTTAGGCTTGTTGGCAACTCAATTCATTGTTTCATAATATATTATATCATAGAGAAAATAATCTGCAGATTGATCGACAATAAAATATATCGATAGTTGCTCCTCTGCTATAGTGAGAAGTGTTTTTCTAGCATACAGAAATGATGCCGAACATACAAAAACTAACACCGACGTTGGAGTTTTCCCATCGCAAAGTGTTAAGAACACACAATGCAACGGTGCGTAAAAATATATAAGGATGACTCTCAAAATGCATCTCTTTGAGTATGAATAATGGCGTCCGTCCACACTGAACACCACGCTCCCGATCGTGAAGCACGAAGGAGAACGAATGCTTGTTGACTGTCTTCGCCCGAGAAAACAACATGAAAGCAAAAACGGCACAGACGAGAAAATGTGTGACCGTGTCTCACACCAACTTGTGTCACCACATAAAAACACTTCATAATTGCATGTTTTTAACCGCGAGGGCACAAATCAAAACAAGCCACGAAAAACAACCGCATTCAAAGTGACTGAAAATAATATTCGCAGTGTTCTCGGTCACACGTTTCCTCAATTGCTTGCAGAGTACACAGACTACCATTATCCCCAGCTTGAGTCATGTCTTCTAGCCCGCGTTCAGTCTGTGAAATGATGAGAATTTACCGGTTCCATTCCTGTAGTAAACACAATAGCCATTGTTGTGAGACGCTGGGGTTTCGGAATTGGAGGAAGAGGAAAAAAAACAAACAAACACATAACCTGGCCTTGACCTAACATTTCAGCGATGTCATTCCTTGTTGTGTATTCTGTCCCCAGGACAGAATGAGGTGGGAGTCTAGTTTATTTTTCTCGAAAATCAATGAAGCATTTGTTCTTTTCTGGTAAAATAAGAGAGGGGTCACTGCTGCGATGAAAGCACTATGCTAACTGTTGCAACTTCATAGCTGAAGCCCACTAGACTGGGGTACATTCTGTGTATCCATTCAGATGCCAGAAGGTGGGAGAGAGTGACCTTGCTGATTAAAACCTCCCGAAACATCCTCTTGGCAAATAATATCTTTAAAGAAAGAAACTGTCAATCCGGTGCGTTATTGTTTTTGATTGTGGTGAGAAAACTCAGCACAAAAAGGCCCATAATGACAAAAATAACTATTGAATCAAAAATATAAAAGCATCAATAGTGGGATATTGTCAGACATTTCAACAAACCATGTCAAACCAGAGGTGGTTCAAAGACATGGCTGCATTTGCTGCTGTTGTTATTATTGGTGTAGGATGCGTTTCTCACCATGTATGAAGGGAAGATGAGGACTCTCTTGTGTTTTCCACAAGGCCACTGAGGGTCGTCCAGCAGATTAGGGTCGTACTCGCGGAAGTCTCCCAAATCATTCCCTGCCACGGACACAAAGAAGAAGATACCATTTGCACTACCGTTTCCGATATTTAAAAAAAAACACACACTGGATAAAAGGAAGAAAGTGAAATACTTGTTGGGAGTCGACTGACCTGTGTCTAAGCTGCTCTGGTTGCTGTTGGCTCGGCCCAAACTGAGGCTCCTATGGCTGGCGTTGCGAGACTGAGAGAAGGACGAGGTGGAGTCGATGGTGTTTCTTCGACCACCCAACACGTTGGTGGAATACAGGAACTGGGTGTAGGACACAGTCTGCAGACAGATGTAGTTATAAAAGCGGTTTCATAACAGCCTAAACAGAGTTGGGCTTTCCATTCATCTAAACGGGTTGAACTGGTAAAATGTATCGTTTTTACTTGCTTGTCAAAGCAGAAAAAGGCACGGTAGCAATAACTTTGAGGGTGTGTCAGCTTGTGTCAAAGTGTATCACCCCAGTGAGTCAGCATGCACATAACAGGAGCTGGGAACTTACTTTCCTAAATTAAATGCAGTTTTTAATGATGTGATTAAATAAGTCTGAGATTTCATGTTATGACAAAAATGCTGCTTAGGAAAAAAAAAAAAAAAAAAGCCTGTTGCCTGGTTCAAATATGCTAAAAACTGTGTTGATTTATTACACACATGGACACACATTCAACACTCAGGAATGAGAAGAGACTGAGAAAAGTAGTTGTTCAGAATTACGTGTTTGTGATGTAGCTACTTATACTATTAACAACCACTTTTGGAAGGTTTATGAAGCAAGTAGTTAGGTTAGCTAATCTGGGAGACAAAACTTTAGTTTTTTTGTGTTGAAAATGAGCACTGATGTTCAAAAACGTAATCTTGGACATTTGTGGCGTTTCCTTATGTGCAAAAAAAAACTAAATTACAAAACAAACAAAAAAGATTACAATTTGCCTCGATATTAAACAAGTTGTCCTCTTCCCTCTCAGTGGTGGCTCAGGGTAACTTTGAATAAAACTAAGAAAAGTAACAATTACTACACATGACAAACCATTGAATGATAGTAAATAAAATCTCATGTACACATACTACTAATTATATATCAAAATGCAATTTTACACAATAGAAAATGATGCACCAAGACAATATTCTTTTTTTTATTATCATTTAGGGTGAATTGCCTTTAAAAAATAAATTAAAAAAAATGTATAAGAGGTCTATATTCCCCCTTTCCACACGGCATATTTCTGCTGGCATCTCACCTTTCCATCAGCTCCCAACTCCACTCCCTCCAGCCCGATCACCATCTCCTTGGCACTGACGCCTCCCGACGGGTGCCGCTGACGCCCTCCTCCTTCCAGCTTTACCTCCCTAATGAACACAAGACCTTTAGAGCTTTCACCGTCCATACAAACCTTCCTCCAGCTTCCTTTGACTCCCATCCCTTCCCTCAACCTTCGGCCTGCTCTTACTCACCTCTCTGCCTCTACCTCACCGATAGGCCCTGTATCGACCTGCACTCATCGGCTGGTCTAGTTTCTGTAATTGCCTGCCTTTGGGTGCATCGGAGGACAATCAGAAATAAAGAGCACCCTTGGGAGGAAGGATGGAGGGTGAGTACAGTTCCTTTCTAGCAGGCTGCTGCCTCACCAAGGCCAGACATTCCCCACTGCTGTGGGAAATTTGCTGGAGGTCAAATGTTCTTCTGAAGTAGAAAACTGCTAGAGAGTGAAGTGTGTCAGTGGAGCAAACAGTGGAGAGCCCTCGACTGCACACATTTTGTATTGGCCACTTATTTCTGTATTTAATGTCTGCTGCTGAGGATGTACAGTAGGACTGGGGCAATCACATGTCAAACAGAAAAACGTGTGCCCATTAAGTCATTGTTCAAGCAAACTATATACCAAGATATCCTAATTAAAGTGGACATTAGTTACTGCCAGTAGAGACTACCGAGTGTGTGTGTGTGTGTGTGTGTGTGCACGGACAAAGGAGGTTGTACACCTGCAGTCCACTTTATTCACACTCTGGCATCAGTTATTCAGGATGGCAAAGAGGTAACGGGAAAGCTGAAGACGCTAATCATTTCCAGCAATGCAACATTAATGATGAAAAAGGTGGTTGGAAAATTAAAATGCTGAAAACATAAATGCAGAATTGCCTTTGTAAGAAGACAAAGGCTGCCAAATATCCACTTGTGTGTGTAAATATGTGGCTAAGATAAGGCTGAAGTTAATATTACACAATGTGGTTTAGTTCCAGAATGTCAGCAGACATTAAATCGTAAAACACTGTCCCGTTATCTCTTCTCGCTCAGTCATGCTCTCCGTTTAAAAATGGTGCCCAGATAAATAGAAGAAATGACACGGTCCGCCCTCACATGACTCTCCAAGTGTTTTGATGATACGAGGGGCGAATCTGATAGAATGCAAACAGTGTTATTTGGCAAATGGGCACATCGGGACACGTTGTTGATGGATGCATCATAGACATGGAGATCCCCAGGCAGCAGACATCTCACAGAACAGTGGAGATAAAAAAAAAAGTTGAAAAAAAAAAAAAAAAGAGGGGAAACATTTTAGAAAAAAAAAAAAAAAAAGGAGAGAGCTTTTCTAAGAAGCGATCCAGAAAAGAAAAACAATGCTTCAGTCTGCTGAGAGTAAGGAGAAATGAAAGGAAAAACATAAGAAAAGCTGACGTTGCTTCGTAACATGCATGGACAGGAATCACTGGCTTCAAACATCTGTATGTTAGTAGCGTTATATTTTAAGTGCTCATCACATTTGCTCTGCCAAATGCTTCTAAAAAATAAAAAAAATACATGACTAAAATAATCTTGACCCTGGCTGGCTACTATACTACCAAATACTTTACAGCTCATATAAACAGTTTCAAGTTGGCTCGATTGACCTGTAATAATATTCCTCTTGCAGTCTTGCCTGAGCTTCGCCCATTAGACTAAACTCATTAGCATCACTAAATAATATTGTATTAATCCCAGTGAGGAAATTTCCTTTGCGATTAACCCATCTAATTGTTTGTTGTCGGAGGCCAACTGTGACTACAATGCAATGCCAGGAGCGCTACCTAACATGCATGTCTCTTAGGGTGGGAGAAACTGAAGCATATGGGGCCACCCATGCAAACATAGGGAGAACATGCAAAGTCTGCACAGAAAAGCCACAGTTGACCCCCAAGCGGGATTTGAACCCAGAAACATCTGCGTGTCGCGAGACTGCGACGCCCCATAAACGGATGTCCAATCAAATAGTCTTTTAGTCTGCAAAGTGTCATGTTTAGTTTGACATTTTGAAAAAAAAAAACGAAAAAAAAAAACCGCATCTATTTGCTTTCACCTCGACAGCTAGATGAGGAGATAAACGCTCACCGCCCTCAGATCGGTACGCTAAATATGGGGCTATATGTTAGCTTAGCACGAAGACTCGAAGCATGGGGTAACAAGATGAGCCTGGTTCTGTCCAAACTAAGGTTTAAGAAAATAACACATTTATTTATATATACCAATTAAATAAAGTGGAAAAAGTAAGGATGCATCTAATCTAAGCACCAATCTGATACCAGTGTTTAATTAATACGCTGCATGCCTCACTATGTGCGATTGGGATCAGTCTTGTATGTGTAAGGCAGCAGGCTAACTTTGTAAAACAAACTGAAACAAATGAATACATTAGATATAAATCTACTGAATTGTTATTTATTAAAATAGAGATATCTGATACGAGGTCAGCCTATTGTAACGGACACCCGATCCAGCTATTTGGGTCGTGAAACTCAGATAGCCATCTTATTGCTATGGTTTCATAGCAAACAGACCGATATGGGAGAGTTAGTATTTTTAAAATAACGCTTGGCAAGAAAGCTGATAAGTGTATTTCCCAAAATGTCAAACCATTCCTTTGAAATTAATGATTTGCTTCATGTTGTGTGCCCACAAGTTCTTTGGCACCATGCCAGGCTGCACTGCTAAATTTTGCAATTGTGTTCATGGGGCGGTAGTTACAGTAATCATAAAGACAGATAGAGAGAGAGAGAGAGAGAGAGATAAACTACATGCAATCAGCCTTTTGGGGCCCGGTCGTCTAATATAATGTTTTGCAGTTCTAACACTTGTAAACCAAAGTCTAACTGTAAACTGTCAATTAGCAGCAATGAGCATTTTAATTGGATATCTCTGGGGGTTTGTTAACCCTCGACCTTGCACCGATTGGCTGGCTTTGGAAATTCCACAAAAAGGGATTGAGCCTTTTATACTCCTCACTAAGCCCCGGTGTGAAGCTTTTATTTCTGTGCATTGTATTCTCTGGCGCTCATCTGTGCCCTTTCCTCTTTCACTTCCTCCAAGACGCACCGTTTCATGTGACTGGGCGTCACAGCGGAGGCTGCACCAGAGCCATCCCATGAAAGCCAGGTGGCTTCCCATTACATGGAATCAAGAGCCTCTTACAGATGAGTCAGAAATGTTTTTCCTTCTAAAACAAGGCAAAGATTAAACAAAAAGGGTTTCTTAGAAACTGGCATGACTGTGCACAGCAGAAACTCCAGTCGGCCAGCATTGTGGACAATTAAACCAGTGGACAACACATGCAATAAATTAAGAGCTAAAGTTTCTAAATCTGAGAACAGGAACCCCGCCGGAAAAAGTGAGTCTTAAAATTGCTAAAAAGCCAAAGCGACACTTGCAACAGACAACAATGGGTTGACTTGGAACAAAAAGGGAAGGGTGGCTAAAAGCCAAATGGGAGCCATTAGGGGAAAAGCAAATACAAGCAACAAGCACCGGGCAACAATTAACAAAAGTAATGTGTTTAAGCCCATTTCAGCCCACTGTTTATTTATTGATCAAACCTTAAATGGTAAAAATGCATCCACCAAAACCAGCCCCTAGCAATATATGCACCAGTCAGAGGAGAGTACATCCACAGAAGAAAGAGCGATGAGAAATCAAAAGGGACAGAGGGAGCACAGGCTGGAGGAGGTTAATAAGTTCGGCATGCTGTAGGATACATACCCTGCTTGGCTACAATCTCGATAGGGCAGGACAGAAAATACACTATAGAAGGATCTTCTGCCACTGATAAGGACTATCCTATAAAAACAAAAAATAGTAAACAAGCTAATCAATATCTATCTGACAAGATCCACAGGTTAAAGTTGGAGAGAGTGTGCAGTAAAAACAAGAATGAGGAGAATGAGATGAAACTGTGTGACACGAGTGTGTGTTGTTTTGTGGTATTGTAGCACATGTAGCATGTAGTCAGGGGTTTGGAGGCAACAATGATGCATTTTTGTTAGGTTACTTCAGTTAACGTTTGCTATTTTTAGAATAATTGTCCTAGTACGTGTGTAAAACATGCACGCGTGACTAGAGTCAGCAGCACGCGGGGAATAATACTTTATTAGAGTAACACTTCTTTTAATATCTGCAACTCGGATATAAACGACGCGCGAGTCACCACCTGTTTCAGCATCAGTTGATCGAAAAGCAGTTCTTAATAGTGTGGGAAAAAAAAAATCCAGCTCACAGTTATTCCACATCAGACGTGGCTGTGCATATGAGGAAAAACAGCTTTACCCATCAGGAGTCCTGATTTAACAGGATAAACTCATCCAGAGGGTGCACTGGTTGTCTAAACAAGAGATACTGTACTAACATCTGGGAAATGATTTTCTCAGAAAGCACGAGAACTACACTCTGCATCACAGAATACCCCGAAAAAAAAAAACAGCCGACTCAATTAGATTTAAAAATCCAAAGAATGTGGCGTTGATAACGGTCCCCAGAGCAGTAAACACCTCCTGGGATTAAAAACAACCATCTTTCCTTTTGTTTACATTCCACACACCCAGTAACACGTCAACATTAACACCACTGTGCCTTTAATTTTTTTTTTTTTTTTTTATATATATATCCAGGGATTTGTTGTGTACTGCATACATGCTCATGTGCACTGTGATACAATGATATGCGACTCAGCTTTTAGGAGTGAATTCATGGTGCGATTATGATTTAACAGTGATCAACTAAAGATTCAAATGAAATTAAAATCAGAATTATACTCCTGTGTCAAATGTGAAAGGATTCTCAAGCGCCTGCACTTCCTCTATGGGTCAGAATGACATGCAGTGACTGGGCCAGGGCTGCTTGCCGACGATGTGGCTTGTAAAACATCCACACTGCAGTTCATTGACCGCGGCAGCCTGCCATTATCCACCGAGGACTTGTATTGACTAAGTGGTGGCGGTTGTGTGCCTTCATACCTTCCATTGCGAATATCATGTTGCCTCATGCTCTTTATGAAGTGGATCTTCTTGAAGCTCTTTGGTCGGGGGGAACCCGATAGGGTTCGGCATCTAGAATGTAAAAACAAACACAAAACATCAGTACCTCAAAAACAACAGAGAATCCCATTGGGATACATTAAACTGAGCTGAGTGTCAGAATCGTATATACGGTGTTAGACAATGTGAGCGGTATTTCAGTGCAGTTCGCTACCTGCGGAGAGGAGCATTCTCCTCAATGTCCTCTAGCGTTTCAAGCGAAGAGCGCTGAGAGATGAGTCTCCGTCTGGGAAGACAGACAGAGACGAAGTTAGAAGATATGAAGAGACATCATGGTACCAAACACAGCACCGACTGCACTGCAAAACAGCTTAGAGGAGGACTAACGCTGGCAAAATAAAAAAAGATATAATCCCTCATTGGGCTCTTTTTGCCAAACACAAATAGACCTGCAAAGCAATTTGGATAAAACAGGTACAGCACTAAATCAAAGCCAATTCCACAGCACAGCAATACCTAAAATGGCAAGAGTGGGCGTGAAAAATCAATCCATTTTCCTCACAAACTTGAGGTCAGTCTAGCTTTCAGAATAAAACCAAAGCATCAGCATTCAGAGGAAATCTCCATTTACCTACTTTGCGTAAATCAATGGGTCAATAAGTGGGTAAAGCCGCTCTAAACCCCACTATACTTTTACACAACTACTGAGAAACTGAACAGCATGGGATACATCTATCTCACTTATTTTCCAGCAATATACCATTTATTGGTATCTTTTGAAAATGTTTGAAGGTACAATACCTTCCAGGATACTTTAGCTTCAGGACTATAGAGGCAATATTAACAAACATGTGTAAAACTGCTCCATGTACCAGTGTTTTATTAAAAAATATATATATATATATATATATATATATATATATATATATATATATATATATATATTCTTAAAGAAAATCTTTTCTGAAGTTGGAAAGGTTTCTTGATTTAGACGAAGATGTTCTCGAAGAAATGACGTAAGAATTCGACGATGCATACAATGCCAACTTTTGATACTCAATGTCACAAACACATTTCATTCAGTGCTCTGAAAGCATTTTGGGTTCGATATAAAGTCCTGAAACTAAACTTTGACTGAGGTCAACTGAGGCCGTGGAGCAAAAGGTCAAACAATGGTGTGAAATCATCACCAGTCTCCGTCTTGTTCCGTGTGGTTCATTTACAAAAAAAAAAAAAAAAAGAAAAAAGATCATCCATCAACACCACTGTGTGACTGTGTGGGTCAATGATCGCTCCTCAATTAGGCATCCGGCACAGAGAATGTTCCAGGATCGGAGCGGCTAAGAGGATAACGAGCTGGCTCGGCAAGCACTTTTGAGTCACACATTTTGTCACAGATGGCCTTTATTTTACACTTTGGTTTGCACGACTCACAACAGGCTAAATCTGCCGGACCGCTTCTACGGGATCGGCTGCCAGCGTGAGAAACAAACCCGCATGTGGCGGCCAAGTAGGCCTGAGCCGTTCCAAAATGAGATTGTAATTGTATGTTTAACACCACAATAACGACATAATCCAACATCATTAATCCGCTTTATAAAGTGGCCACATTCAAAAGTAGCGGAAACAAACACATTAGTGGTCAAATAACTAAAACATGAAGCATCCTCCCAAGGGGTCCATCAATAAATCTGCAGCAGCAGAGCAAGTTAGCAAACAAACTGCTCACACCATTGCATATTTAATTTAATCTTGGACTACGCAATTCTTTTTCGCAATGTGATGCTTTAGAGCCGGCAGCGTTTGAAACGAGCGGACGACACTAGCACTGACCCACCGCCTCTTCACAGGACATTTCATAAAAAAGGGGGAGACGGCGGAGTGGCTGGTTAATGAACGACAGAGCGCGAGGACAGATTAACAAAAGATGACTCGGTCCTCGAGGATCTCCCAGGGTTTAAACCAATAGAGGCCGAGTGAACACAGTAGGTCTGAGGAGACAAGTGTGTACATGAGGACCCAGACTGGAGCAGACGAGAAACAGAGAATTCAACACTCTGATAAAGAGCACATATAACAGCACATTTGTCTGTCCAGAGTGGAACAATAGACAGCTGACGCGGTTGTTATGAAGGGGCGTGGCCTCTGCCTGATGGTCAGACAGGGTGGCTCGTTTGTGGTCCATAAGAAATTTAGGTCATAAGAAATCATGTCCATGTCATCATGCTTCCATATTTTGATACGTTAAGAGCTGAAATAGGACGTTGGCGTGAAACATACGAATGTCCTTTAGCTAATGAGGATGTAAAAATCACCTCATCTGACTCTTTAATCCCAAACTGAATTAAGTCTCCAACTGAAGGCTTAACTTAAAGCTGGGCTGATGGATATCTCCGTACGAATAGATGGTTGAAATGACTGATGTGTAAAGTGAGAGGTAGCGCATGTAGCATGGAACTGACAGACCGTTATATAACGACACTGCAGAGCTCTTCAGAGAGCTTTACAATGTTTCAGCTTTGGGATTTTCGGGCCAACAAAACTATACTGTTTCGGTGCGATCTCACTGGATGCAGCAGGCAGCGGTTTCAAAAACAGACATACCCTTAAGCACGAGCAGCCGAGCACGAAACAGCAGAAAACTATTTGCATCTAGCGCTGAACATAATGAAGCATTTTATCACCTAATGAGCCCGATACTGTCCTCAGGAGGTGGTTGAGCCCTAAAAGAGAGTGAATATTTGGCTTTCATTAGGCAGCCAAGACTCCAACTGGGTGGTAAAGTTCAGCTGGATTTGTAGGCAACGGTTTTATAATACCTTTGCCAAAACAACTTTATACTGTAATAATATTTATTGTCATTACACATGTACAAGTACAGAGCAACGAAATGCAGTTTAGCATCCAACCAGAAGTGCAATTGTAGTAAGTACCAATATACAGATAATAAGTAGTATTTTATAGATAATAAGTTAACGCTCCAAGTGGAACTGTAATATATAAATACGGAATATACAGATTGATTGATTGAGGTAATATGAACATATTATACAGGTTGATTGTGCATTAAATGTAGGTAGACTATAAACAGGAACTATAAACATAATTTACAAAAAGGCAAATGGGCGTATGATAAGTTAGGTAATACAGATTGAGTGAACGTTAAATAGTGCATAATAATAATAATAAACAGTAGCTGCCTAACGTTACTAGACTAGTGCAATGTTCAGTACGTAGCTTTTAGTGCAAACAGATTCCAAAGTGTAATAATAAGTGTTTTCAGCTAGTTGAGCTGGCCCCAAGGTTTGCACGTGTAGCTTCTTAATATATGACTCATACACTCATTGAAAGAGTAATTGTTTGCTGAAATCATTCCTCCTGTCCCTACTAACTGTGAAGCGATTACTTCTTAGGTTAGAGCGGTCGTACCAAATCCACATTTCTTGCTCCAAGCAAAACAAAAACTTAACAGAAACTTCAGCCCACGCCCATGAGGCTTCAGAATCTTGACTTCGACAAATCGAGTGCGTGTCCATCAGAGCTACTGTCTTTTTAGTGCAATTTCCTCTTGGCTTTATCCTGGACAGTGTTTCCTTGCAGCGCTGCAGTGGAGGGATGGCAACAACAAGATGGGATTTCCTAAAAAAAATTTAAAAAAAGCTTGCAACGTTGCTGCTGAGGCCTCATATAAGCTTTAGCTGGATTTTCGCAGAAAAAGGAGGAACGTACGGTAGATTTGTGTCACATCATTTCCAGCCACCAAGAGCACTCAATCTACATACGGGCATGAGTTTTGCATTAGGAAAGACAGACATCCAAACATGTCCTTTGACTCAAAGAGTGTTAACACTGTATCCGCAACATGTGCCAAAGAAGAAATAACCGCTTCTTGTAGCCATCCGTCTGCATTCTGTGTGACACTTTGTCGTCGTTCCAGTCCAGAAATCTCACTGAATTGTTGCTGATCCTTAACACTCATTCACTAGCGGGGCCCAAGGGAAGGTTCCCACTCCATAAGGACACAGCTGAACTGTGAGGACTTTGAGCAGATTCAAGGACCTGTCGGTCGACAGCAGCAGCAGGACGTGCTTTTAAATGCAAAAGATGTTCTACAAATCCTGGAAACAATAACACTGGGCTGGCAACTCATTCACAACTAGAGGAACATTCTGTATTCACCCAGTTTGACGTTAACACAAGCTTCAGAGAAACCTCGGTATAAATCAGTGGCAAAGGGGCAACAACAGGCATCCCTCAGCATCTCCAACACAATCCCTGCAGTTGTTGCCTCCAGTGATTTTTTTTTTATTTAAGCATGTTTGGTAAATGCAGCCCGTGTACCATTGAGATGTTTCTACTGCAAAACACACTGCACATCCTCTTGCAATGAAACCGTTTCCAAAAGGCGGTGGATAATCCTGGCCCAGCAGTGCTGTAAACGATGCTGTAAAACTCAAGCGGACTATTTAGATGTGGAGATTAAACGGTTTCACACGTACTGCCCTGTTGGCAGCTTGCCACAGGACATAGTCTTCCATTTTGCCGGAGAGTCGCCGAGTGGAAATAAAATGCCACGTTCTGGGCTTCTTCGCACAAATACAGCAAAGGCTATATATCGGAAATGTGATTATTCTGAAAGGGTGGGGAAGAAGAAGAAAGAAAAAAAATCCAGTCAGAACAGTTTAGTCCCTCTGATCCTCAAACACACTGAGAGTACAAACAGGATGCATCGGCGGATTATACAAAAAAATGAATGGGCAGAAAGAGAAGTTAAAGAAGCAGGGACAAATGAAAGTGTTCTTTTAGCTGTTCAGAGGGAGAAACACAACAACACATGTTGTGGAAGCGTAACTGGATTTAACTTAGAAGTGCATAAAGAAGAAGCTGACCCTTGTTACTCCTCCGTCTCGTCCTTGAAGTGGGTTTCTCAGTCAAAACCGTAATGGCTTCTTTTTTTTTCCTCGTTGAGAGTGTTAGTTGACGGCTCAAACACCGAGAAGGAAAATGAAGCATTCTTACATAATCCTGGGATTATGCCAACCATGACCTCAGCGAACAACAATCCACCTCATAACCAAAAGTATGTGACCCGCCGACACAAAGCTCCACCGGGCCGGTATAATGACATGTGCTGCTTGTTTTCCAGCCACAACCTTCTGCTGCCTCATGTTAAAAATAATAAAAAAGCGCTTGTAAAAATACTGTTAAGAACATTATTCACTCTGCACTACCCAATGGAATGTAACTAAAAGACGACGAGGGGAAACCTGGATATGTTTTATGGGGGAAAAAGATGAAATGAGCTCGACACCTGAAGCAGACAAGGCCAGATGGTAATAGGTATGCTATATTTAAAAGCTGCAGCTCAGGCGTGCCGATTCATGATGGATGAAGGCTGAACACGAAAACATCCATCGTTTCCACGCATTGGATTCTGATGAGGATACGGTCAAAAGCAGCTTTGGCCGTAGAACGTCTCCCTTGGCAGCACATCAGAGGCTCCGCGACTTCCTGAATGGGAGCAGGACTGAACGCTAAAAGTCTGGAGGGGAGAGTGTGTGTCTCTGATTCCTCTGGGAGAGGAAGTGGAGGACAGAAAATACAGAGCGCAGAGCCAGGCTGCTTCTCAGAAAGCCTGGGCATCCTGCCTCACCCAGCCAGGGACCTCTGGACACGTTTCCACCAGCTGACCTCAGAAAACAAGCCGGGCACTGTGCAGAGCGCTCGCCGTCGGAATATGGCCGCGCTCCATCAACAGGTTGCTTACTTTTCAACGTTATAATTCATTTTGGGGGGACATCATCTAAGCACATTCCAAAAGGCACGGTTTCACGACTGAGACACGGGATGCAACCGGGATGGGTGTGGAATAGTTTTGTTGGTACCAACCGATGTGTGTCCATAGCACAAAGGATGGAAAACTGGCAGATCAGTTTTTTTTTTTTATTATGATTTATAGAATCATTTTGCCAATATTTGACTGTATATCATTCAGGAAACGTTCTCGCAAAACTGCTCGTTTATCATTTGTGAAGTTTGGCTTCTTTTGTTACATGATTTTTTCTTCTTTTATTCAACATAAAAATGTGTAGTACATATGATACACAACAACGCTATCATATACAGCATGTTTCCCTGTTTGAACCATAACTTTCTCATTTGAAGACTGAAAGTGCATTCTTGACCTTGAACACAGCGGTCGACAGAACAATCTCCCCACACGGTCCATTCAGTATTTTTCCTGGAGCTTTCAACCGTGTCACATGATCTTACTCAACAGGGGGAGTTTTTTCAGCTGCAGCGGAATTGCAGATTTTTACATTTCCATTCTTCTTTCCGCTTTACAGACTTCTCATCCACGTTGGCTCAAAAGTCGAAGCTGAAGAAGAACAGCTAATAAGGAGGACTGCCGTTTTCAAAAGCCAAGAAGGAACTTTCAATCTCGACTTTAGCGCCAACATGAACAGGAGGTCCTTAAATGTGCGGGGGGGGGGCGGGGAGGAAAATATAAACATCTTTAATTCCACGATAACTGGGCAAACACCATCTGCAGAGGAAGATTGTGTGATATGCTTGAGAACTCCAAAGAAAAACAGCAAAATGGGCTGTGTGTTTTGTCAACTAATGTTAACTTTTGAGCCTGCGTTTCACTTCAATTCTGTTTCATACATATTGGATTGTGCTTTATTGCAAGGGGTTTCTAATGGTCGTTTATTCCTCGTACCGTTTGAGCGTCAGTAAACTGTAAACGAGCTCTAAGAAAATACACAGAGTTTAAATGAATAACGGTTTCTTGAGCGTTAGAAGACGTATTTAATGCACTTCTTTCACCATCAAAAACCACAGATTAAGAGCTTCGAAGGGTTTTACTTTGGCAACGCAATTTCTATGAGGTCAGGAAGGGGAACTAAATGCCTATTGAGTGTTTCCCTATGAAGCAGAGCTTCCTGAGAAGTCTGGCAGGGACACCAGAGTGAGGAGAAAGACTTGGGTGTGAGGGGGAAGGGGGGTGCTGTGAAAGGAAAGCAGAGCCGAGAGGATTTGACAGCAGGTTCTGACAGTGAGGGAACCGTGAGGCGACTGCTACCGACAGCTGTCCTGCGCCGAGGTTAGACCTTCCAAACGCTCCTTGGGCCTCCAGCGTGAAGGCCAAGCAGCCAGAGAGGACAACTAGAAGACATCCACATGGAGCAGCAAGCCCCTGTTGTTTATGTACAGTAGCTGGACAGGGGGTGGGGGGGGGGTAGAGTTACAGGACGTTTGCACCGCGCTGAGGAGAAGGAGACGGCAGGTGTGTGACAGGGTTTTGGAATGACATTCAGGTCTAGTACATTTGTGCCACCCAATGTGTGCAAGTAAACAAAGACAACAACAACAACTTCTGGGAGGCGTGCTGCTGAGTTCTCTCTCCTCTCTGGGGAAACTAGGTTACAGCTGCAGTCACACTGCATCCATCCATCCATCCCTCTGCAGAACAGTGAATCATAAGACTATGACCTCCTGCATGCAGCACATACACAAACAGCTGAAGTTCATCCTTCTGCTGCGTCCGTGACCGCAGAAACCGGAAAGACACCTTTCCAAAAGCAGTCGGCTTGAAAAAGAAAAAAAACTGCAAGAAAACGGTTCCAAGAGTTTATTCAGTGGTTCATTCAGGGCCCTGGTTAGTGTGAGGAAACAAAACACAAGCACGTATTGCACGTATTGCATTGGAAGTGTGCCAACTTGAGAAATGAAGGGAAGAAAAGAAAGAAAAGAGACCTGATGACCTACTGTAGACTGGTGATGAATGCAAATAAACACAAATAAACTGCACTAGAGGGTTCGTCCTAATAATGAGTTTACCGAACTCTGTTTTGGAGCTGGGACAGGGTTAAGTTGTTGTTTGCGATGTTCAGCTTAACGGCCTGACTGTGCAGATCCTGCAGACGAGATTTGCCTCTTTATCATCACACACACACACACACACGCACACACACGTCACACTGCACTGCATGTTTCCCCAAAACGCCACACGTCGCCGTGCACGCGGTTACCTTGATCGCTGCAGCTCTATCGCAGAGTTGGCGATCTGCACGCCCTCCAGGCTGTAGTTCTGCGAGGACTGCCTGCAGTAGGCGGCGGGGAGGATTCCCTGCGTGTACGTCTGCAGCCTCCCTCGCGTCGACGCCGGGACCGCGGAGAACGGAGAGCTGAACGTCGAGGAGGGCAGGAAAGCGTCGCCCTCCGAGTCTGCAGCCGCGGCGGCGGCGGCGGGACCCGTCCCAAAACTGGCCCGACTGCTGGCGAGGAGAGCCTGGTTTGCGAAGGCGAGCGCCTGGGCGGCCGTGTTCGCCGCCGCTGCCGCTGCCGCAGTAGCGGCGGCGGCAGCGGCGGCGCCAGCAGCCCCGTGCGCACAGCGCTCCGGAGAAACCAGGCTGCGTCTAGTCCTAGCCTCGGGAGAGTCCTCCTCCTCCTCGGTCTGGTTGTCCGCATCGTCCTGCACGGGTCGCCCGTCCAGAGAGATGT
This sequence comes from Myoxocephalus aenaeus, assembly GCA_038501785.1. Classification (NCBI taxonomy): domain Eukaryota; kingdom Metazoa; phylum Chordata; class Actinopteri; order Perciformes; family Cottidae; genus Myoxocephalus; species Myoxocephalus aenaeus. The sequence goes on from JBAMJR010000329.1 coordinate 2,285,647, forward strand.
TGCTGAGGAAGGACAGCGCCGCTTGCCGCCTCCTCGGGTCGATGCGTTTCCGCGTATGCTCGATGCTGGAGTGCTTGATCTGCAGCGTGGACGTGTTGCTGCTGCTCGTGGCAGCCGCCATGGTCCGCTCCCAGTGGTCCCAGTCCCCAGCAGTGGCGGTCTCTCACCTCGCCGTCATCGATGTGTTGTGTTGGTGAATGGTAGTGGCGCGCCGTTTAAGTACACGCGTCCAACTGGGTGAAAACAGGGAGGTCACGTGTGTGCAGTATTGTGGCAGCACACAGAAAATGTGGACCAATGGGCGATCGGGAATACATGTGTTTTTTTTTCTCTCTCTCTCTCTCTTTCTCTCTCTCTCTACCTTTTTTCCTCACTGCTGAAGCGCCAGTGTTTTGCCTAAATGGCATGAACTAAGCACGGTTTCTCTTTAAAACAGTCCCACCTGCACAATAACAGCCCGGGAGCAACATTTCCGTTATGCATCGATTTGGAAAAACACATTCCTCCCAAGAAATGTGTGACATAATGGCAAGAACGCGTCACAGCTCTCTCTCTCTCTCTCTCTCTCTCTCGTCTCTCTCTCTCTCTCCTCTCTCTCTCTCTCTCCTCTCTCTCTCCTCTCTCTCTCTCTCTCTCTCTCCTCTCTCTCTCTCTCTCCTCTCTCTCTCTCTCTCTCTCTCTCTCTCTCTCTCTCTCTCTCTCTCTCTCTCTCTCTCTCTCTCTCTGCATGACTGATTTCAGTGCAGCGTGACGAAAGATGCGTCCTCGGTCCACTCGAGGAAAGAGCAGTTTGTTTGCACAGTGACCAACGGCCGCTGACAGAAAGGGGCCCGGCTCTTGTTTTGAGAAAATAGATTTTTTTTCTTCTTCTTTTTTTTTTTTTTGTGTGTGTGCACAAGTCAGCATTTCTGCAGCAATTGCGCCATCTGTCTGCTTGACATGCAATGCGTGTGCTGTTTTTTTTTCTTCTTCTTCTTCTTTCCCCAACCCCATTAACTATGCCATCTTGTGGTCTGTTGGGTGACAACCACAGTAGCTTATGCTGGAGCATATACTGTATACCAGTGATTCTCAACTGGTGGGTCGCGGACCCGTTTTCAGTGGGTCACTGGCCTTTGCCTGGGGAATAAAAAAAATAAAAAATGTGAATATATTTTTTTTTTATCCTGTGGTTTTATTTTGAAGGGACTTTTTTTTTTTTAACTTCTCCATGTTTTCAGCAGTGTGCGCCAGGTTGGGTCAAACCATCCTGATATGGGGGAGACTCTGGGTTTTTAGGATAATTAAATTAAACAGCCTACTGATTATAACATTCACAACTGATGGCGTTGCCTGCGTGACTCTGGGGTCGTGAGGAGAATGGAGTGCTGCTTAATTTTCTGTAAAGCACAATGTTTTTCAGTAATTACTGATGAGGTAATCACAGGAAAAGTTAATTTTGTATATAAGAATCCTTTTGAATTGCACTTTTCGTTTAATTTATTTTGAATTTGTGGAAAAGCTGCTCCTCAAGACAGTGACTTGTTCCACAGTAAAGTGTTTGTCATAGATTCGGTGAGTGTGTATTCTCAGTTAAAGTTAGGTCATTTGAGTCTTTCTGAAACTACTTCTTAGTTGTTGGACTTTTTTGTTTGTGCATGAAAGCTGTTGAGTCTGTTTAAAAATGAATGGCTGAAGATTCTGAATTGTTATGTATGTTGTAATACCTCGTGTCCTGAAGATGCACTTTTTGTTTTTTAATTAAAATGCAGCTAATTGAATGTAAAAGGGAATAATTCCCTCTCTAGCATCGCCACCAGCTGCTTGTTTTGGTTCATCATTAAACTTGTTTTTGTGTTAGCATACATATCCTGTACTATCATAGGTTAAAACTGGACCATATTTTCATTCAATTCATTTGAGACGTTGAGACTGTTCCTCGATTTGGGTCGCCGCTTGTCATTCAGGGGTGATGGTGGGTCCCGGAGCCAGACCAGTTGAGAACCACTGCTGTATACCGTCGGATACACGTTTTGATGAAGAGCTCAAGAGAGGCAGGGTTGGAGGATAATCATTATTGTTCGCCTTTTTAATTGAAGATGTTTAATGTATTGTTGCCTCCACACTTACATAATGTTTCTCGATTTTAAGATTGAGTAAAACATTGAAGATAATTACACCTTTGTTTGACAAAATGGGTTTGTTGTTTGCATTATTCGGCAATAGAGTGATGTTCCCTGCCATGGTCAGATTAAACTGGGGAAACACAAAATGTATAAGGTAAGCAGCAGAAGTCACATGTCAGCTTCTTCATTAGACCCCAATAACAACCAGTGCTCCCATTGTATTAAGTGTTCTGTATGTCAGTTTGTGTCAAGTTGAATAACTTTAGTGAGCACAATATAAACAAAACGTCTTGAATGTTCACTTTAAACCATGTTGTATTGTGTCTATTACATAGATACAATGTTGAATTCCTTTACAATGGGACACTAACCTAAATGTTGCAGATATGGAAATGATAAAGACAAATAGCTTGTAATATGACTAAAGCCAAAACACTAATAACCCTGTCCTCATCTGCAGAGTTGGTCTTACAAAACAGACAAAATATGTAACATTAGACTTAATAAAAAAAAATATTTTTTAAAGTTTGTGTTCGTATACTGTATAATTTGCTTTGTTGATACTGCAAACAACATAGCACTTCTTTACCACTAGAGGTCACTGTTGGACCTCTAATCGGCCCTTTGCTGCATGTTTTGTCCATTCTACATTACTCAAAAGAACACACATAACTGATGTGTATAAAACATTATAATGTACCTTAAAATCCCATGTTGTGTGTTTTATTGCTGATCTACTGTAACTAACACAGGCTAGAGGCACTAATGACATTGTGTTAGTCACACATATATACAATGATATATATATACAGACACACCACAACTGATGATTCATCTTTAGGAACTCTTTTTGCTTTATATATTAATTTGACTTCACTTGTGCTCCCAAAAAAAAAAAAGTATTAAGCCTGAACTACGTTTTATACAAGGAAAGTGTCTCCAGCACTCAACAACCAGAATGCTATAGATACAATAATCTACATTTAACATTTAGCTTGGGATAACAACTCCAACTGCCTCTCTGTGTACCAGCCTGGGCAACAATAAAGAGTAGGAACTGCAGGTTCTTTGGCCCCAGTTAATCTGAGCAGCCCATCAGTCCCCGCAGCGCCGCAGCAATGACTCCCCTCGATGAGAAACTCTGAGCTTCCTGTGTTTGTGTGAAGTTTCCTACTCATGAAGTACTTCAGCACCTCATTGTGAAGCTTCGTGCACATGACTCTGCTATTACTTTCACAATGATTAAAGACAAACATGCCAATGTGCATCATAAATCTCCCCTCACTGCCCCAAGAGGTAGAAACACAATACTGTGTAATTATGAGCCCAATTATTATTATTAGTTTGAAAGAAAAAATGGGATTAAAGGTGAGAGGACAGAATGTGGAAGGAAGAGGGCAAAGATCAGAGACAACAATAGGGAATACAATTCAGTCGTTCAGGTATTTATTGTTATTAAAATCGTGCAATGTAGCTCTCCACTTGGAGAAACCTCCTGTCAGTGACACTCGTGTTTTCAGTAATCCTACGCCTGGGAAAGGTTTCACCCATTTTTTTTTTTGTTCCACACCAATAACATTTTGAGCCATTGCAGGATAAAGCAATTAAAATGCCTGCAAAGCTATTTCAAGGGTGCTAATGTCACTGCGTGCCTTAGTTGGTGTTGCCGGGACTCACTCTTTACATGTGTCACACACACACACACACACATACACACACACACACACACACACACACACACACACACACACACACACATACACACACACACAAAATGCATGGCACAGGAAAGCATGACACCATCACCGTTAGAGTGCCTTAACTCTTACTGCACCCAAGCAAGAAAATCTAATCTGAGCACGGCCGCTGTTGATGGATGTGATTCTCCACTTGGGGAATATGGCGAGAATTCAGTGTCAAAAATCAAACAAGCTATTTAATTATCTCATCGTCGATAGGATCAGGTACTATGGACTGTATATTATATGTTATATATATATAGTTTGATTTTTGACACTGATTTCTCCCATATTCCACAAGTGGAGAATCAAATCTATCTATCAACATTAGCGGCCGTGGTCAGATTAGGTGCCTGTTGATGAAGGATTTAGATAAGAGCGAGTGTGTGAGGGCAGCGCTGAGCTCTCGCACATGCACAGCTCGTCTTAATGGGACCAGGGTCTTATCAGAGGAATCGAGAGAGCTCCCTGAAGTTCACCTCAGTTAAATCGTTGGCGTTTATAGACCAGTGATGTACTCAGTGGAAAGGATCATTCACTTTCATTCAAGGAAAATCATGGATCATAAGATAAGGGACAAACAGATAAAGCAAAATATGTTTTTTTTTTCTGCTGTCATGGGAGTGTTGATGAGTCAACAGTTCATCGAGGAAGATTTGAGGAAATAATAACCTGCGCTGTTCTTTGGGAAATACTTATCTCCATTAATTTACAGGATAAGATCTATATCATCCTGATCTATAACAGTGATCAGAGTTGAAAAAGCAAGGTGCATCGCACTGCATCTTTTGTGGTCGAAGACGCCCGGACAGTTTGCTTATTTTATCAATATTGCAACTGCCGAATGAGCGCTAAACCATGAAACTATGCCATCTGGGAGTTAAAAGTACCGTTTACATTTATAAAAACAACTTGTAATCCCAAGTACAGCACTAATTTGCACTCAGTCCTGCTTTTTTCCGACTCAGAACATGGTCATGATGAGAAAGTCATATAGCTCTTGGTACCCAGCAGTCAGCACAATGAGAAAATACAACAATGACGTTGGGTGTTGTGCGAGACTCTTTAGCGACGCCAAAGAAAAAAAATCTCAGGGCCTTATGTCTGTAGAGTGAATCTATAGTTGGAGTTAGCAGCAGGCTAGCTTAGCTGAGCACAGATACTGGAAACAGGGGGAAACAGCTAGCCTGGCTCACTCCAAAGTTAACACAAACCACCTATTAGCCCCTCTGAAGCTCACTAATTCTTGTACATAATCTTGCTTGTTGAATCTGAAAGGGCAAAAAACAAGGGTTTACGAGCCGGACCTTTTCTTGGCCGGGGAGCAGTGACTTCCTGGAGTCTCGTCGTCAGTGCGTTCGTTCGCCAGGCCGCTAAACCCCCGACTCTCTGCGAGAAAGTGAGTTATAGAGATCACGATTCCCCAAATGTCAAAGTATTCTTTTATTAGAGTCAGGTATATTGAATAAGGAATGTGTCTGTGAAGCCTATATCAAACGCTTGCCATCTCAGAGTCTGCCTGTTTGTGCCTGACACACACAGATATGCTTATCCTGGTCGAGTGTTAGTGCTCTGTGGTCAAGAGGGCAGGGCTGGTTGTGGTCGGGTTCACGGTTGGAGGAGGAGGAGGGGACAGGAGGCGTGTAAAGCTGGCGGGGTCTGCGCTTGTGGCCTGGGATTGATGACTCCTGCTATAGGTCGTGGAGGAAAAAGCCCACCCGCGTGCCACAGCCCCCCAACATCAAACATGCCGTATTGTGTTGATCTATGGAGATGGCTGGGCAGCACTTTCAACTGAGTCAGGCCAGGTCCATCAAAGGATTTATCTCTTCACAAGATTAAAGGGGGCCAAGGCGTCTGCCAAACAAAGGCTAACTCTGAGGGTCAGCCCAGGTCCCGAACTGGGAGATTTACACTGAGACAACCTTCAGATCCATTTGAGGCTCGATGACGTCTGCCTTACATCTGACAGCTTCAGTTAGCCGATATTACGACCGTCCACAACGATTGATGAATTAGCCGCGAACATGATTTTGTCGTACACGTCTCTGCATGAACTGTACGTGTTCAGCAGTATGATCTGGTGCTATAAACACATGAGCACACGCTTTCCGTCCGACCGTGAGGCAGGCAGAGTTAAAGTTATTCAAACCTCCTCTATATTTCTGACAGGTTCCTGGCATCTTTAAGAATTCCACAGTAATGACGGAATCACTTGTTGGGAACATGAGGTCAGATATTATTTTTATATTTCTTGTTGAATAGTAAGCTGGGATCTATAGTTGATCTTGTGTGTGAAAATCTGAGCTGCTTTAGCACGAATTCATGTCACGTCCAGTGACTTGTTCCTGTTGCTTTGACCTTTGAACTCCTTCCTATTAGTCACGTTGTAATGTTTTTAGTCGAGGAATGTAGGCCTGTTTCACTGGTGCTCTTATTATAGGATGCCTTGGATGATTTAACAGCTAAACGCCTAAAACAAACATATTTTAAATTCATAGAATGTTAATGTGGAGTACAATATGAGTATTAATTATTAACCACTACTGTTAATGCTCTTCCTCATCTTCATTCTGCTCTTCTGCAGTTTGCACACAAAATGCAGACATGAAAAACGATTTGGGCACTGCTTCTTTTCTTTTTTTCCTACTTTTGTTTTTCTTTTAAACTAGTTTGCTCCTTTTAAGAGTATTATCCAGTGTTTTCGGGAACATACTTTGCTGTTTTCGTTCTGTCTCACAATGAAAACACTCATTTATATTCATTTGGAATTGAGTGGGTGAGAGACATAAAGTGGACTGGCGGCGAGATACGATCGGACGACGTGGGCTTGCACACATGAGCAGTGAGGTTTTAAAGACTCAAACTTGTGAAAGCCTTAGATCAGGGTACAACATTTGCAGGAATGCACTTTCACATACCTTGCAATTGAAATATTTGTCTCACTTATAAAAACCTGTGGTTGAAAGTGTCGGGTGATGTTAATGGAGGGTGCAGATGAGGGGAAGAAAAGACTTTTATTTGAATTCTTCTCTCCTTCTAGCAGCAGTCAATCCATAATATATATTAAGTGGAAGAGAAAATGTGACCCGTGCTGATGTTTTTACACCTCGTCAATAATAAAGCTACTACACTGTTTTGATTAGCAGCCTCATTGTCTAGTTCGTGGATAACACGCTGAAAGACTGCAGCTGAGCTTCTTGCTACTCGCTAAAAGCGGCAAAACTGGAGAAATAAACATTAAAAAGCAGAATTAATTACTGCAGATTATGAACTTTGAATGTATTTATGCAATGAGCGAATGTCACAGTCTTTATCTTTGAGTGTGTGTGTGTGTGTGTGTGTGTGTATGTGTCTGTGTGTGTGTGTGTGTGTGTGTGTGTGTGTGTGTGTGTGTGTGTGTGTGTGTGTGTGTGTGTGTGTGTGTGTGTGTGTCTGTTGGCCTATCTGTGTATGCACATATCAGTATGAAGCAGTGTTGCTACGTGCTTCACCACCAAGCCTCGCCCATAGTAGGAGGAGAGTACAGGGCAGGGTCAACACTGTGTGAGCCAGAAGAAATGCTGTGCCTGGCACCACCACACACTCACACACTCACACACACTCACACTCACACACACACACACACCCTAGACAGGCAACCTTGGGAATCACAGCCAAAGCAGAACAGAATGTACATTAAGGAGGTCGTCTCTCTTCTGCTTTTCTCCTTTTTCCTCTCCCTGCCCCCTCCATCCTAAACTACATGCTACACATTGAGATGCAAATCGGAGGGTAAACTTCCTCATTTAAGTAACTTCCTATTGGCTTCACAATTGAGTAATAAGAGGCAGTTTGCCATCCAAAAAGTAAGGCTCCATTTTACAGCGGTGTTTGTGTCTTAACATCGAGAGCGTTTAAAGGTTGAAGAGCAGTCCGCCATAATCAGGCCCTCGCCCTGCTGCTCCCTTCCTCCTTCAGTCACTGTCAAACGGTTTTAGCATCGGAGGTCACATTGCTAAACTTCGCCTTGTAAACACCCATGGCACGGTTTCACCTTTGTGTTAAATGTTCTGCTTTAACAGTGCACCCAATGAGTAGCAGATGAGGGGAGTTGCGTGCGTTAGGTTTATAGGTGTGCATGTGTCAGTGTTGAGTGTGCTGTCATGTAGGACTCGCAGGATCTATTGCAGGTCTCGGGACTTTAGAATTAGTACAGGGAGGAATAGTGCTCTGTTTTACAGGGAAAAGGTAACTGACCCGCAGACCACAGAAGAGTCAAAGCCAAGGAAGCTAAAAACTAAACGTTGTTTTTCTTCTATCAGACACTGCTGATGATTTGATCTGTAGAATACAGACGAATAACCATCCTAAGAAGTTCATGCAAGTAGTTTATTCTGCTCTTTTTTACATTTATTAAACGATCATTCATTGTAGTTTCGCCCATTATCCCGATCGGCACTAAGTGTTGAACTCGACTAAATTCAGACATCAGGAAACACAGTGGCATTGTTAAAAGAAGCCAGACTGGCAAAGAAACGCGAGCAAACTGGTTTCAATTACGTCCACACTGGTCTGAGCTCACAATTTACGTCCATCATTCAGTGCCAACTGTAAGTCTAAATTTCATGTAAAGGAACAGAATTTGGATCTCGTACCGTAACCACCATCTTTCCCTAAACCTAACCACGCAGTAGTTTCCATACACAGAACATTTAACTTACAGTAATGATTTATTTGGACATCGTCCAAAATGTTCTAGTGTGACGAAACGATTAGGATTTAAACCAAAACCCAGGATGGCCAAACTTATTTGCAAATTGTCGACTGTAAACATCCTTTACAGTTTACAGACCGACTCCCTGGTTCAACTTTGACCTCCCATACTTGTCATAGTTTTGCAAGCGCCTAGCTTTTCTTGTGCAAAGCCAGATTACTACCAACATTTGGAGTGTGCTCACTGTCAGCTTTGCTTTAAATCAAGTTGTTTAGATAAACTGTTGGTTTGTGTGATACCTAAATAATAATGTCTGATTTGTTGTTTCTTGCAATGTCACCGCGGTACCAGATCTCAGAAAATATTTTGATAAGCACTGTGTTAGATATAACAATAGATATGAAGGCCAAAAATAGAAGAAAAAAAAGGTATGTAAACTACATTTTCAGGCTGAGTGGTTAAGACATGCATGCAACGTCCCTGGTTTGTTTCTACCTTGCAACATGTCGTACCCTTCTTTTTCCCTGTGTTTCCCATCTGCATCTACCTTATAAACTATCAAATATATATTAAAAAATGGCAAAAGAACGATTAATAAAAGCAAATTATATTTGACTGACATTATAAAAGTCCTGTCTCGTCTGCAAGCTCACCACCTTGTAACCAACAGCTGCCTGTTATGGATCCCTGTTGCTGCTGAAGAGAACGGGTTGAGGGAGAGAAGAGAAAACACAAGCAGCAGATTTCAGGCATTCTACAACGCATTAGGTCATGAGAATTGGATCTCGCGCTGTTTAAATGATGAAATGGCTCACCAAAGGGACCTCGATTGAGGTCCACGCAATTGGTCGCCAAGAGGTCATCTCCATCCGAGAGGAGAAGGAATGATAAATACGCTCGGCTCCACACAATTATTACATTTCAGTGTTCTCCCCCACCCCCCTTCTGAAGTTGTTCTTGAGGGCCGGTTAGGTTCGAACATGAGCTTTTGTCTCCGTGTGGGAATTTGAATGTGACAGACACGCAGAGAGCGACGAGGGCCAGAGACCAGAGAGGTCGCAGCCAGACATCGGAGCTATTTTTGTTTGTAGAAAATCAGAAGTGGTCCTGTTACCCTGGAGGCAAGCTTGTGTTTTCCATATAGCTCAGCGACTTGGCAGGGCTCTACAGGGGCAGTTTCACAGTGAGCCCCCTCCTGTCCTTCCCTCTCTCTCTCTCCCCCCACCCTTCTCCCTTCCTCCCTCTATCCTCCCACCATCCTCCTCTCACCCCCGGCAGGAAAACGTCCGTGGCCCAGCAATGGAGACAGCCTGACTGCGCAGGCGGCCCGGCAGATGCACTGGAGATAAGTTTGTGTGCGTAAGCTGGGCCGCGACCCTTGGCGGCAGGACATTGACCAGATCCTGTCAGTGAGAGGGCAAGAGCCGGGCCTAGCACCTCTTCTGCTCATTTGCTTCTATGCTAGTCCGCCCCCTCCTTCCCATCCTACTCCTAGCTTCCCCAGCAGCCCGGCAAGGACCGGAGGGGAGGACAGGCCCCCTGGAGCCAAGACTTTCCTCTGGGATCCCAGACTGCAGTCCTGGTCTCCCGACACCTCCTGTATGCACAGTAGAGGTGCCACAAACACATAGTCAAAACTCCAGCGAGCATACAATAGGTCCCCAAGAGAACTTCCCCTGTCCCACGGAGAGATAATGGATAGTGGTGTGTGGCAGGCTTTGTGACAGAGACGCCGAACCACTTATGAAAACACCATCCTTCATGCCACATCAGCACTTTTTGGTTTCTTTTGTCCGTGAAATGGTTTTGGGAGGAAACACCTCGGCTGGAAATGTGCACGATTTGTCATGTGAAAGTGTAGCCGGTGGCACCGAGTGGTGACTATGAGAGAAAGATCAGGTTTCTATAGACTAAGAGGTTTTCCCCAGCAAGGGTCGTATACAACAGGATTCATTCTTGTATTGAGTCATTAATTGATAGTCAGTGACGCTAAGAGGAAAGTTAGCGCTGACAAAAGGTCAGCATTAAATCATGAAGCACAGAAACAAGGTCTGGCTGAATAAATGTCTTTACAAGGATGATTGTCTCTATATAGCACACAGGGCTGAGGCGACCAATGACTTCCTGACTCCATCTAAGTGCCTGGCCCTAAAGGACCATGGGCAGAGATGAAAGAACTGGCACAACTTGAAATGGCATGGGGAAGTATTGACGATTTGGCTGCTTTGAAGTAGAGATAATTGAGCTTTCACTTGTTTTTATCTCCTCCTGAGACTATATTTAAACCAGTGTACACTAGCCAGCGTCGAGTAGATCTTGCCAGCAAGCCAGTGGCCAGAGCTCTGTAAACACAGATCATGTAGCATATAGTACACTTTAAAGGCCCATACCAGTGGTTCTGCAAATCTCAACCTAACACAAACCCCTTGACGTCACGACCAATCATTTTGTGAACAATCCTGATGATACTAATTTGAATCTATACTTCCAGTATTTCAGATATCCATTGTTTTCTATTAATTTCTGTACCAGAGAGGCAACTCAATGCTCTGCTATGTAGTGATAATAATGCAGTGACAGTATATACTGCGATAGCGTCAGTTATATCAGTTTTAAGAGTCTGCTAATTGATAGCAGTATAATAAAAACAAGTCTCAACAAGGCACCACCTTGTGGCATTAATTGGCATTATATCAATATAACAACTCTGGCAAGTGTTTGAGCATTTTTCAGCTAATAGTTTTAATTATGTCCCACAACATTACAGTTTTTGTTTACTCTCTGCTCTCATTCGCACCTTTTACGTCATCTGCTTTCAGCGAAGAAGCGCTTATAAACCTGTTTTTTGTGCTACCTGTCAGTTAGCAGACAGTTAGCAACTAGCTAAAAAGCTAAAAAGCCAAACAATTCCCTCAGGAGTTAGTCCAAAGCTTAAAGTTGAGTGAATATTGGACTGACGTCAGTTGGCTGGACGTCCGACTCAACATAAATGCTAACGTTGCTCCGTATCTGCTGGATGTGTAATATGTTCAGCAAATCAACTTAATTCGGGGAGAAGATGTCAATGTTGTGTTGACCGCTTGATGTTCTGCCCTCAGGTGGGCAAAAAATAATCAACTAATGCAGGTTTAACTTAAACAGAAGATCTGAACGTTTTTCAATGAACTCCATAAATCATCTTCAAGTGAGGCAGAATGTTTACGCTTTGAAACTTTGGGATTCGACTGATAATAATGTAAAAAAAACTAGAGAAATCCTTTTTTGTTAACAACTCCATTTACATGTTAAATTGTAGAGTCATGCATATGTCCCTGTCTGTTGCAGTGACTAAAGGTGATTGCACGCTGGAGCAAGCCTAAATCCTTCTGTCCTGAATCATAACCCGCCACTAGAATTCATCTCTCAGCAGACAAGCAACTCCTCCACACGGCGCAATAAGAAGCTGAACCCAGCTACTCATAGCAGGGAGGTTAAACCTAGTTTGTCATCAGATTCCAGTGGGAGGGAGGGATGAAGACGTTGTGCAAAGAGCAAACAGCAACCAGCCCCGTTCACAGGCAGCATCTGACTCTTACAGACACCGCTTCTCAGAAATCTCATCAGAAATTCCCTTTGAAAGCAAAGAGTTCAAGTCTTTCAACACTAACTCCTCCTGCTGCTTACATTTTCAAGAACAATTTTATTGTGTGGCAACTCTAAAAGCATCCCGTGTCTCCACTCACAATTTAAGTAGATTAACGGATAAACGGATTTCACATTGCAACATCTTATCACTCAGAAAGCACAAAATGGTCCTTGATAGTGGCACATGCTTTTTTTTTTGGCTCAGTGATGACAGACAACAAAAGAAAAACAGTTGAAATCAGACCCTTCTTGGTCACGCGTGACACAAGCAAAGACTGCATCATAACAATTGTTACGAAATAAAACAGCTGGTTTACACAAGCCAGCGGGGATTTATTTAATTTCTGTGCAACAATTCACCCCGACATCAAGAAAAGCGGAGGTATAAGTGTAGTTTTTTAGTTTATGACTCACAGATGCACCTGTCCACCTCCAGCTGATGAATGACATACAACTAGCAAAGGTTTATAGGAGTAGCTCACCAAGAAATACAAAAGTTAGCTGCTGCCAGACAAGACATAAGTGGAGCTTATCAAAATTAACTTTTTAGCCAAGATCAGATGACATCAATTTGACACGGACTTCAAAGTTGCTTGTTTAAATTCAAAGTGTGGTAGAGTTGAAAATAAAAATAAAATTATAAATAATCCTAAAACGATGTGACTATACATGTGACTCAAATGTAGAATTTTTGGTGAGTCATTTTCTTTTACCAAACATCCTCATCACACCCACTTCATGTCCACGAGAATGAGTTATATTGGAGGACCGTGTGGGACTGAAAAAGCCAGCGACCGTGTTCATCAGGTGTTGCGGTCTAAAAGAAGAGTGTGATGACCGACATAATGTTGTGTGCGGCCTCACTCCCTGCTGTCCCAATATGAATTTCCTGTTATATTGCGCAACACGTGAGAGGCTGAGGGCCAAGGTAAACATTGTCATAACATGATTTACCCTGAAATCATTGCGTGCACTGCCGGTATTTTGACTAAAAAAGAATGGCTTCCTCATCGGCGCGCCGCTGTCACAGTAACACTGGAATGCTTTTTACAGTCTGACATCAGGCTCATCACACATAGTACTAAAGGGAAAAGTACGTATGTATTTTACTTGGGTATTTCCATTGTATTGCTATCATTGCTTCATACTTGTACCTTTCAGAGGAAGATATATATATATTTTTACAGATAGAAGATTTTACCTACAAAACGGGATTACGATTATCTTAAATTAATTATGAATAGAGATGTAAATGGCCATACCAGTGTGTGTGTGTGTGTGTGTCTGGTAACTTACTCAAAAACTTACATCGTAAACCATGCTGTTGTGTTGTCTAAACCTCTCTAAGCAGCTATTGATTCAGGGCAAAAATCCATAATCAACTTTTGCTGACACTTGCTTCACCGTGTGTATCAGATCAATTAGTCACATGGTTTGTGCGTGGTGATAGAGTGCTGCGGGGATGACACATTTTTGTGTAGGCCAAATTGGGAGTAAGCATCACTGGTTCCCTCAACAAAAAGCCAATGGGATTTTTCCAGTGGATTTTGAATTGTTGCAGAAAATAAGCTCCATGGCAAACAGACGTTTATGATACTTACACGTTCTGTTCAGCGAGACCATCTTCACAAATGAACACCACTTTTATGATTTTTGCGCGAATGCAATCGGCAGACGTAAAAAGCTTTAGCGAACTCCGCCACTGTCGCATGACTTCATGTCACCACCTCGAAGCTAAAGGCCGTCTATTGTTCAGCGCGATGTGGTTTAATAGTCTAATTTAGTCAGGATCCGCCTTTTCTAGGACACATAAAGGCTTCACAATTCACAAATAGGATATCTACTGATGTATTATGTCGAAATGAGGGGGGGGGGGGGGGGGGGGGGGGAACATGTCCAAAATGTATAACTTTTACTATTTTTCGCTAAAACGAACGAGCCCGACGGACCCAGTACCAGGTCCACCCCTGTGGCGTTGTTACAAAAGGTCACGATGTCAGATGGTCTATTTACAGAAGCTGTGAATGTTATTTTGGGATCGTCAACTTTCAGAATCCGTAAACCAACTGTATGTTGTCCAAAATATGTATTATGCTGAAGTATAAATGTTGTAATTCAATGTATTTTCATCAAATGTATTGTCCCAGTTTTGGTAAAGAGTGTGCAAAAAGCCATTCAGTTGCATCTTTATGGCGATATTGCCTTTTAAATTGAGATAATATACTCAGAAATGATTAAAAAAAAAAAAACTTGTTCTCCATTTACTCTGGGGACTGTGGCTCAGTAGTTAGCATGCCCATCTTTCAATCAAAGGATCGGTGGTTCGAGCCCCGGCTCTGCTAGTCCACGTCGATGTGTCCTGGAGCAAGACACTTAACCCCAAATTGCTCCCTGTTGCTGTGTCTACGGTGTATAGAGCAAACATGTAAGTCACTTTGGATAAAAGTGTCAGCTAAATGAAATATACTCTGAAATGATCATATAGTTTAGACCAGATATATGTATATAAGCCTTATGGTTGTGGAGCTATTCCTGATAATAATACTATTATTCTAAAATACTTTTTTTTTAAAGCCCAGAACAACATAACTATGTAGTCTATGGAATAAATAGGCTCTTTTTTTCTGGGTTGCCCACCCCAATAGCTAATAAATAGGTGTTTTATGAATAACCAACAACATGGTTTTGAGATCTGCTTTAATCTCAAAGACATACACCGCTTCTATGTCCACAAACACAATGATTAGTGGTGAAACTGGCTGTGATGTGAGGCAGCAGATAAAGTTTTTCATATGGCACCAAATTGATCAGGAGCCATTTGGTCCTGGATTCCTTCGCTATGAATCTTCTCTAATCCGTCCCTATTTGGGGCTCTGCAGTCACTGTCCATTCATCATGTGTTGCAGACATCTTCCCGTGAGATGATATCTACCGTTTTAGTTTGGTGTGTTTTCTGCTGTCGTAGAAAATGTATGGCGTTTTTTATGAGAAATTATTCCGCCATAACTCATGCACTTCAGCTTCAATTAGCGTGCGAATGGCCATGTTCTTGAGGGAGTGTCTTGTTACAATTAACGTTCAAACAACACCATTCCTGAGCGCGGCGCTCAGCGATCGAGGGAATATGTTTTCTGTTCTTAGGAGCTCGTCTTTCAGCGCAAGCTAGTTTTTGCAATGAAGCTGAAAGATTGAATGAATATTACAAACATGTTGGGTTACTTCCCAGATTAGAAGATCAATGATGTTGAAGTTGTTTTTTCCCCCCAAAACCTTTCTGAGAATTAGCGAGGGAACATTAGTGTGACAGATGTGGCATATCTGCGATGGTTATGGCCGAGTTATCTTAGGTTTCACTGCAAAACATCTTTGTTTAATTTGGATAAAAGAATTTCCATAAATGGTTGGTAACATTGAAACATGTAAAACTACTATAAGGCACCGCAACCTTGCCGCTTCCACACCTCATGGTGTCTGTTTTCAAATATTTCATAAAATATAACATTTCGTTTCCTTGAGGCTCTGGGTTTGTGATGACATGTTGGTTCAGTTTTATTTTGTGGTGTCTGTGATTTAAATATTGGATTGCATTCAAACATCAGATAATTAATGTTCGGTTTATTCACAACAAAGGTGAAACACAGTATAAAAGTACAATCATAAGACACAATGGAGATATGTGAAATGGGACACCTTGATAAACTATCTGAGGATTGAGAATAGGGCCCAGATAATATTTAAAATGTATGTTTACAAACATGCTGACTATATTTGGAAAAGTGCATGTAGGCTATTATACAGTAACATTCATAACCTTCAAAACAACTACGGTTAACCAAAGACCCTAAAAAAATTCATATGCAGTCATCTTGTTATAATAAGTATAAAATGCTGTAAAAATGAATCGCTCAGGTTTATGAAAAGAGTTAAAGGATGGAGGAAAGGTTCAGAGAAAATAAAGTATGCACAAAAAAAAACACATGTACTGCCGATCAAGAAAGATATCAACAATAAATTGTGGAAGTCAAATAAAATCAGAACTCCCACTGAATGCACCATATCAATATTATTAAAGAAATTGTACAATACCTCAAAATTACCACCATTAACACCTTTAAGCCCATGCTCCTAAACATGTATATCTTGCAAATTGTTGCAGCTGTAATGGCGCCAACCATCATTAAAGACATTAAGTAAACATTTACAGTATATCTGAACTTTAAAATAAACTTTAAAATGGACAGTTATTTTATATCCAATTATAGGGAATTCCAGGGGGAAAGTGAAAACCAGGAGAAAACACACAGTCTTGGCAGCCAGCAGGCTTTCAGTGAAAACTATCCCTTCGAAAGAAAGAGGACTGACATCAACATCCGCTGACTAGGTAGAATATTGTTCTCTGCTGTTTACCTCACACACAGGCTGCCCTTTAATCTCTAATCCCTCAGACAACACAGGCCAGCGGACCCATTGTATGGAATTCCACGTAGCTCTCTCAAGGTGTGTGATTAACCCCTACTGTACATAACAGCAAACATGGCATCAAAGGCCGCCGCAGAGGGTGTCTGCAGGTGACGGGTCAGTGGGAGGTGAGGGGTCGGTCGCAGGCTGGCAGAGCCGCCGGTCTGAGCCGAGGTGGAGAAAACGGTCCAAGAAGAAAGCAGGATTTTGCTGAGTGGAGGGTTTTTAATGTTCAACCACTGAGTCCTCCATCCACATAATCGAATAGTCCCAATGTGCCAGATGAAAAATGAGCCAACAAACACTGCCGCTGCTCATAATGCAGCAGAGTATAAGACATATTCATCAAAGGATTGG
This sequence comes from Myoxocephalus aenaeus, assembly GCA_038501785.1. Taxonomy (NCBI): domain Eukaryota; kingdom Metazoa; phylum Chordata; class Actinopteri; order Perciformes; family Cottidae; genus Myoxocephalus; species Myoxocephalus aenaeus. Next base: position 2,302,626 of record JBAMJR010000329.1, read on the forward strand.
TTTAGTAATCTGTGAGTCTGAGTCAAGTGGATGCCAGTAAAATATATAATATAATACATAACACAGTATACATTATCCGTAGAGTATGTACATCATATCAATATAAAAAAATATGAAAACATGTGTTACGTAACATGTGTTTTTGTTCCCATGCCTCTCCCACGTTTCACACAATTCCAGAGAAATGTTATGTCTTCGCTTAGTTGTGTTGTCGTCCAAATCACATAAAAGATGTCCTGTAGAAATACAGAGGAACACTGACGATTGCCCAGAAACTCATGGGGGAAGCTGAAAAACAAACAAACACGCTTACAACCATAGTTTCCCAGTTTTGACGATCATCACATTGACACAAATTATCACATTTCAGTACCCAAGTATAAAAAAAAAAAAGAAAAGTAAAGAATATATATAAAAACGGTGATGAGATGATGGCTAAAACTGTGAAAATAAGATCCCAGTTTGTAATAAATCGTGTTAGACATGTCATGTCATTGTTAAAGCACTCCCGTTTACTGATGAAGACTGTGAGATGCACAAGCTAGCAAGTGAACCAAAAGTTACGATTTTTTGTGTATTGTGCCTCATTATCATAGCTATTCTCATAACTCAAAAAAAGCTAATTGTTCCCTGAGGCACATGTAGTGCACATTCAGATGCAGGTCTCCATTTTAATGTATTGTAGGGTGATGGATGCACTTAGCAGGTGCTGGCACCCATGTGGAGTCAGGTTGTGTGCAGTGATGTTACGGTCTATAAACAGAGTCAGCACAAACACACTCACACCTCTTCCCACCAACAGCGAACTCGCCACAAGACCACACAAACTGTATTTACACCTTGCATTTCTTCCTTGCATAAACACCGCTGCTATTAATTGAGCTCACGCTGTTTGTGTACTACTCTGGAGAGTCTTTTGGGAGAACAAAGATATTTCAGCTCCCCGCTCCTCCTCCTCCTCCTCCTCCACTAATTGAGTGATTCAGAACAGGGCTCAGACACGCCGCCCCTCCGACTCTATCTGACTGGGATATTATCGGAGTGGCTGTCAGACGAGGGTCCAGAGCGGCTTGAGAGGAATGCAGCCTACAACTGTGGGCCAGCAACAGACCCTCTACTGCACACTGCAGACCCCCCTAACCACCGCAGGCCAATCAGTCAACAGGACCCCAGGGGCCATTTTCAAAAACAATCACTCTCTCTAAGTAGTCAAGAGGTGCCAGGGCTAATTATAAACAAACTATTGATGTTCTAGCAAAGGATTGTGCTAGACTGTGCCAGTGCAGTAAATGTTTGTGTGTGCGTGCACGTGCGTGCATGTGCGTCAGGGTCAGAGTAAGGTTCTGCTTGACAGAGCATTCAATTGGCCATTTCACAGACCTCACCCGAAGCGAACGCTCCATGAAGACGACTACGGACTCCTAATGACAAGCGCTGGTTAATCTGAAACAAACAGCAGGAAGCTGGAAATAGGAAGAACAATCCTTATCTTGATATTTTTTTTGTCATTTTTGTATTTAAATGCTACGGTCATTGAGGAGCGAGTGCTATACGTTGTGCCATAATTTTGAAAACACAGTATTTGTTATAGAGAATGACGTTTTCCAAATGCTAGAGACAACTCACCTTAAATATGTAAATATCCCAAATAGTAATACTAATATTAAAGCATGAAATAATGGATATATCCGAAAGTAACCAAGAAAAAATATTTGCTTTTAATTTCTACAAGACTAACTGTGCGTTCCAAAAACAATACGATGTACAATACATATGTCAAATACAGTATGCCAAAAATACCAGGATGTGCTACTGCATCCTGGTGGCATTCTGCAGTATGCAAGTCAGCATGCTTTTCTGGCTATTATTCCGACCCACAATCCTCTGTGCAGCAGATATATGAGCAAGAGGTTCAAAGTTCAAGTTGCAAGGTTATGAAGAAGTAATTTGTTCCAATGTAATGCACGCTGCATGCTACAGTACGTACTTTAGGGCAGTGTGTACTAAGATGAAAAAGAAAAAGTATGCGATTTGGAAGGCAAGGTAAGAATCTACGGCCATGCTAGCTATACGTTAGCCACAGTGCTTTGGGCAGAATGCTAACGCTTGCATGACAACACCTGCTGATGTTTGGCAGGTAGAGTGTTTATCATGTTTACTGTCTTGCAGATATAAACCAAAACGTTGGACAATTCAATTTTGACGTGACGATGGCCCGAGATGAAAAGTGAAGGGCACCATCAACCACCATCAAGATTTCATGGTAATCTATCAAACAGCTGAAGAGACATTTAAACACACACTCATGGTAACAAAAGAGGGAAAGTCAGGGCATCACTAGAGTCCCTAGGATCCATCCTCTGGGTACCATGAATGTTTGTGCAAAATTGTATGTCAATCCATCCAATAGTTGTTCAGATATTTCAGTCTGCGACAAAATGGTGGACCGACCTTGCCTTTCCTCGAACTATGCGAAAAAAGTTGTGTAGGCCTGAAGAATATATTTTTTTAAACTGCTTAAACCAAAACACACAGCCTCAGGTCATTAACTTGAGAGTGACACCCAGTGAATCTGGTTTCACCGCTGAGTGTTACCCACTTTAAAGTAATGTATTTAGGTCTAAATCATGCGATAAGGGTGCATGCTGCGGATCTGTGCGACGGAGACAGAGAGCAGAGTGACAGACGCTCTGCAGAGCCAGAAAGTTCCATCCTCCTCCGGTTAAAACAACAGTCTTTTCCTAGGAGCTATCGCACTCTGACACATGGTCGGATCCAAGAGAGCCGTATTTATTTTCGTATGGGCTACATTTCTTTCCTTTAAGTAATGAATTAAGAAAACACTGAGCCCGGCGCTCGGGCGTGGAGATGTGTGGGAGAAAGCTGCGCTCACTGACTCACTGCAAACAGGAAAGAAATAGTAGTTGGACGTAAGGAATCCAGGGGAAGGAGCATTCCCCTCATCCTTTCATCCTCTCATCCTTTCTTGACCCCACAACCCCTCTCTCTCTCTGCTGAAGTCATGTTTTCAGTCCTCCGTCTCACAAGGCAGCCAAACTTGGGAGGACTGGATGGAGTGGGAGACAGAGAGTAGTGGAGTTCAAGGGAGTGGGGGGGGGTGGGGGGAGCATGTCTTGAGAGCAGTCTAAAACATTTAATGGCCTAGAGAAGACAGCATCGGGTGTGTGTACGAGTATGAATCTGCATGGGCTTGTGTGTGTGTTTAGGGTATCGGTTAAGGTTGGTAACAGGTCAGCCAAAAAGAGTCGGGAGCAGCTCCCTCCCATGAACACTCTCTACAGAACACCTTCTGCAGAAGGGTTAAATAAATGTTAGTGATGTGATAACCAGCCTGTTTATTGAGGGGCCTCTAGCACGACAGCTAGAAGGCCTGCTTGGGTTTCCTCTTTGATGATGTCATACCGCCAGTCCACCAAATCAGGCGCCCCTTTCTCTTTATCTGTTCTTATACATTGCTTCAGAACGTGACAGAATCGTCACACCACTCACCGAATGGACACGATCTAAGGGTTCGTACTCGTGCGGCGTGGCGTGAACGGTAATGCAAAAAGTTAAAAGCACAATGACTCTTCGGCGTAGGTGTCATGCTATTGCGGCCGACACCTGTGAAGTGTCCAGTTCGGCGAGAAACACTGACAATTGACTTATTCTGCATTCAAGGCCAGGATCCTCTGGATCTTGCCAAATAAGTCATAAGTCAGCAGGCTGGTTTCCTCTGTGTTTAAATGAAAGTACTTTTTTTTTTTTGCTTCAGACTGAAGAATGACAGGAATTCAGCCACTTGAGTAACAATGTGAAACCAACATGTTTGAGCTGTGATATCTTTTTTTTGTACATTACGTTGCAATTTTTGACAAGCCTGCTGAAAGAATAAGAAGGCTACCACCTGGGACTTACTCCAAACGCAGGTTTAGTGAAAACTCAGTTTGCCATCTAGGGTTTAACGAACTGACAATGATGCAAAATCATCCATGTGGTCAAAATAATATATTTAGCATGTTTATATATAAAAAGGAAAGGAACAATTTAAATACAATGTGTCTTTTGTGTCATAAAAGTCCAGCTTCACGGTCCAAATTATTTGATTTTTAAGATGTTTGGACCCAAAATTCCAAATGATGTGTTTATTTGTATGCGTGTTCTGGGACATAACTCATTAGGGCACAACACCACACTGTACACCACAATAATGTTAAGAGAACAGCTTTAAAATAAAAATTCTCCTCTACGGTCAGTCACCCTCTATTTCAAAAACAGAATTGAAAAGAAGTCACAGAAAAGCTTTTTTCCAAAGAGAAAGACATACTAGAGCACATACTGATCTACTAATATACGACCCATATTAAGAATCAGTAGTAATGAGGTGAAACTGGTATATGATATATATAATATACCATATATATATATATATATATATATAGTTTACAAAGCTCTTTGATGGTACACACCTAGAGACTCATCTACAACCTCACCTATCTGGCATAAAGATACCACAGCGGAGAACAATAGATGGTATTCACCTGACATGACTAATAAAATGACTTCCCACTGCGCTGTTCTTAAATTAGGCCAAACTCCAGACTTTTCTAAAGAAACACTCCCCAGAAATTTCCCCCTCGCAACATGCTCCACCCCTGTTTTTTTGCGTCCCCGTACGTCCTCACTTTCTCCTCCTTTTTCCTGTTTCCCAGTGAAAAACACTGAGGGTGAGGCCTGGAGGTGGGTTTCAGTTCAAAGTTGAAAAGGTCACCGCTGAAAAACCCTGGCAGGTGTTCAAGAAGTGTGGTGCATTTATGATAACACTCAAGTTGACTTGGTGCTCTTGAACACTGGCTGTGGATTTAGTGTAACTGAAAAAAAAAGGGGGGGCGAGAGAGAGAGAAGTGTCTGCTGTCAAGGTCAGGGACTCCTTTACTCGACTTTACGTGGCAACAACAAAGCCGTACAGTGAAGCTGCAGCAGACTGCACGATATCTGTGCGTGGACTGTGTCCGGGCCGGCCGAATTGCGCAATGTAAGCGAAAGCTTGACCTCATAACTGCTTTGTGTTAATACGGCAGGAATTTACTGGAATTTTGTTTTCATAAATGAGGACAGGAAAGGCTAACAGTGGAGGCATAAATCAGGGATTTCTTTTTTCCTCTCCTCTCAGAATAAGTGACCGCATGAGCGTAATAATAAACATTCTCGGGCAGAGATTGATGTTGGATGGGCCTGACTGAGGGCACGTAGTTAGTAGTCCGTGCCCGCGTTGGGCACAACCTCTTCTCACAATTCCCACATTATTTGGGGGCGGAGCAGGAAGAAATGAGAGACATAATTTCCCTGCGATCAAACATTGTTGGTCCGTACATTAAGGCGACTGATGCAATCTGCACTGAGCACAAAATAATTGAATGTGTTGAAATTTGGGAACTATTTTGAGGGATTTCCTCTCTTTAGGGCAGCAGGGAAGATTGGCTTAATTAAAGAGGGAAAAACAGGAAGTTTTAAAGTCACGTCTATAATTAATTGGTCGCCTCAGCCAAAGGGTCTGCCTGGTCAGGGGAGCATGAGGAAGCAGCTCTGTTGTTGTGCTCAGTCACTGGGTTCACATAAGACTTCATGCAGTCTCTGCTACTGGGGATGTTTTTAAACGGGAAAACTACACAGTATTACAACTTGGGTTTTATTTTTGTAAGTCCGGCCATCAGTTATAAGTATTTGCTGACATCTTGGAATGCAGCCATATTTTTGAAAGTAGGTCCAAAAGGGCAAACAACCACGAGCAGTCAGACAATCGTACAGGGTGAAAACAAGCGTGTATGAGTTAAAAATAATAAACTGGGAAAAGTGAGCATGTGTGTGTAGGTTCGCTAATCATCCCTCACTGCACAGGAAACCGTGAGCGTGAACTTGTAACCCTTTGAGAGAATCTCCAACGAGAGCCGCCACCTGTAGTAAATGTCTGTAAAAAGAACAAACATGCAAAGTAGGGTGGTTTTCAGGGGCCTTTCTACTTGTAGAAGCAGAAGTTAATCAATGAAGAAACATATAACACAACTGTCCTTGGGAAATCTACCTAGCTTGATTCTCAAAACAGTAACTGTGATTCCAATGTAATCAATAAAAATATATATGAGACTTGCAGGAGGCCAATCTCGCTCCAAAAGATCTATGCTAACCCTTATGAATATTCAAGCCAACATAACTTATAGTTGATCATATTTGGAAGACTTTTGTATATTCTAGTTCTATTTCAAATTATTTAATGTGTAGGTTTGTAGGCCAGCAACAAACTCCACAAACGTACAAACTATTCAACAGACTTAATCAAACACCAGATAGACAAAGAATTATTTTTTTTAAGTAAAGAAAAAATTTGAAATAAAAATTCAACTTCAACTGAAAGATAAGATAGTCAAGAGTGCTCTATAAGATAACATTGTATTAAGATAAGATAAGATAATCCTTTATTAGTCCCGCAGTGGGGAAATTGCAGGATAATAGCTTAACAGTACACATGCTAGCTCACTAGCGGTAGCCTGGTGTTAGCATAGCTATGTGTAATTCACAATGCAGTTCATACCCCGCAAGAGTCTCCGTACACTTTGGTAGAGGTAAAGGGACATTTTCAGTTGGGTTAACCTTTTCTCCAAATTATATTTTATATTACATTAGAGTACAGCGCTATCATAAGAGATAGCGGAAGCTACAAAACCCAATGTTGTGATCGTTTTCCTGTGAGATGTTGGCTTTGTATATTCACTTAAAAAATGAACATGATTTCTTTTGCATTCTTGGAAATATGTTCAAAGTGAAAAATACGGTTAATAAAACCTGACTTCCATGACTGGTGGGACTTTAATGAGCAGCTGTCTCTTCTGTTTGGGAGCCTGCCATGCGTCAGCCTGTTATTTATTTTAGATGCTCATTTGGTTATCAGGAGTGTTCGTAAGAGGTCTCCGTGGAGAGTCTTCCAATCAGCAGGCAAGAGAGGAGCCTCACTGGGCTCTTCTGTCAAGCTGCTGCATCCTGCAATTCATCCCCCGTCTCAACTGCATGGCTGTGCTGCTATCTTGAGCTCTAGATGAAAATATATTACATTTCAAGTTTTCACTGAAGCAAATGGTGTTTACACAAGCATACCTCGTTCGAAAAGACCTAAAGTCTGAGATGCTGTGTTGCAGTCTGGGTAAGAGGAAGGGGGGGGGGGGGGGGGGGTAAAATCCCACCAAACTTCATAGCTCTCGGTTGACCCAAATGACTAAAGCGATGACTCCATGCAGATTCTCTAGAGGACCGGAGACTCTGAGCCAAACGTCTGATACCAGTCAGGAAGGCACCGTTTCCCCCCGCACCTCCTCATCCAAGTCAAACACAGACGCACAAACAGAAACACACAACGTACATCATGGAGCATGGGAAAATGTGACTCCCTTTATTGTTTCACACCAGACCTGGACAATACATATAATGCCAAACTGAAAATATGCATGCCTGTATTTTTCCTCGAAACCTAATCAACATAGTGCATTTCTTATCCTAAAACTGAACTGAAGTTCGGTCCTCTCACGAGCATGATTGACTTCTGATCGTACATCACCGGGAGAGAATTTGCTCTCCACGTCCACATGATGATGAGCATATTGCTTGTTGACGTATGTTTAATTGATTAAAACAGCCCCTCTGTGATTTCCCTGTGTTTTGTTTTTAAAGGCCGGGGTTCTGACAGAAATACTCCGGGAAGTATTGCATTTGGCGGCGAGCTCGGGTTCCCATACACGAGAGCGCTGAACCTAATTCAAAACGCCTTGGACACAAGGCTGACTGTTGGGCTAGTAGGAGAGGAGAGATAGCTGTAACCTTGCACTGAACTCCCAAGAATCTCTGCGTACTCCTTGGACCGCGGCAGCAGAAAATACTTACGCGAGTTACATGATTTACTGGCGGAGTTTCAAAGCCCAGACCCCTTTAGGCAGAGGGTGTGGTAATTAAACTATGTTTCCTTGAGAGACTCACATGAACCGTTACTTGAATTGCGTTTACAAAAGAATATGCGATAACAAAATACGTTCTACATTCAACTAGGTGGAAGCAAGGCAGTTTGAATACAAGGCAGGCCATAATAAAATAAGGGATGGAGTAAATTGCAGTTAATACGTAAATCAATAAATGAACAGGCAAAGAAAACAAACAATGTGTGGCTAGACTGCACTGTCAGGGAGGAGACAAATAGGACACGAACCTATTTGACATTTAAATCTACCTGCACGCTGAGGTGACTCAAACCACACAATAAAGCACACATGCAAGATGGCTGCTCTCCAATTCAGGCCACGCCCCCTCCCCCTTTAACACTGCCCACAAAGAAATACAAATAAAACCGAAAGTTGCCCGTTCAACTGATTTTATTTTGCCTCTTAACTGAAGTCTTGTCTCCTCTGTCTTTGTTTGAAAACTAAAAGAAACAGAAGCACATTAATATAGAAACATTTTGAAAAACACATGCAACGTAAACCTTAGTCCCCTCCCCCAGTAGAGACATGCATCTATATCTAAATTGATGAAGAACCATGTTAACATTGTATTAAAGGGACTAAAAGTTTTTTTTTATCTCGGTTCTGCTGTGTGTATTATTAAAATCATAATTTTAAACATTTAAATAAATTTAAAAAAGGGAAGCAACCAAATCAAACACCAAACAAAGGCTGGCCTCTCTCTCAGGTGTGTTCCAGTGCAGGAAGAAAGGCAGGTGAGCGCCCCGCCCCTTTTTATAGACTCTGTTCCTTGTCTGGGTCCTAGTGCTCGACTATCTCTTCCCTTCCCTTCATAGAGTCCACCATGGAACAAAAAATGGTCCTCTATCAGACTTTTGGAATAAAACTATTACACAACACCTAAAATGTGTGGTACATAAGTACAACAAATGTACGTACCGTTGAATTTCTTCCACGAGAACATATACTGTATGTCTGTCACTCCTTTATTTAAATGAAAATGGTGTCAATGATTTATCACCGAACAGAAATGCTTCCACAATGCCCTCATTCAAAAACAAACTGTCTACTTCTCTCCTTTACAATGACCTCCTGTTTGTGCCATGCTTGGCACACCATCCGTAGCACAAAGCTCCCAACAGTCTGCACCTTTTAGGAGGAACAACAGATTGAACAAACACAAAAAAAGTAAGCAGCCTTTTCTCTGGCAGGCCAGGCTTTTCAACCGCAACATGGTTTTATTTGGCTTGTATGTTTGCATATCAGCGTAGAGCTTTATTTACTGTGTGTGCCGTACCAGACGCTCAAATATATTAAGTAGAGAAAAAGAAATGGCCCAGTAAACATGCATGTGTTATTTCTCTGCAGCATCTCGGCTCCATTGGTGAGGGATGGAGGACATACGGGCCAAGTTCTATCAACCAAAGGGAGGAAAAAAAACTGGAGGAAGGTCACTTGCTCACAAAAACAGTGAAATTCAAGGCCAAACATTCAACCCCCTCCTCACCTTGTCATCATTGTGATGTTTTGTTTTTCTTAGTTGATTGGGTGCAGTGAGGTCCTTTGCATGGAAAAACATTTCAAACATCAGTCTTTTTTTTTTTTAAAGATCCACGTATTATTTGAGGCTATATTGTTGCTGATGTTTCTGTGGGAGTGGGACATACAGAGAAAATACTCCGAATGGCAAATTAAATACCTGAAAAATCAAGGTTCTACGTCACATTGAACATCCCGATGAGGAAAACTACAGTGATGTGCCAGTGTGATGGACAGGTTTACTGTTGATGTCAATAACTGAACTTGTTAATCAGATCAAGTAATGACCAGTATGTGACATCACATACAGTTTCTTTGTCAACGTCATCATAAAATGTATTGTTTCCACTATAAGGTAAAGTCTTTTGATTTGATTTTAGGTTAAAGTATTGTGGGTTGTCAAGGAACTTTTCCCTTTGCCTCATAATAAAGCTCTTTCCTTTTATCTTTTCCTCCACTTTCAGCCTTCAATCCCACCGCCTCCCATTAGGCCCTATTCCTATTACAACTTCCTGCATTCCTTAACACACACACACACACACACACACACACTCACACAATACGCGTCACTCTTCGCCAGAAGTGTCATTCGTTCCAACTCCCAACCTTCCCTGAACACATATACTCCCACTGTTTCTGTAAGTAACACTGACGTAATCTCCACACTGTGGAACCAAACATTTCGCTGCCATTTCTTTTTTAACTGCTGTGAACTTCCTGTGAGTAAGGCTGTGTGTGAGATATATTTATGACAGGGTTGGAGGAGGGGCGTTTCTTCTCTTAGTTGCAGATATGTTTTGCTATCTGAGAAGGCAAAATGCTGTGTGCACATGAGCTTTGAACGCACAGTTTGGCTTTCTATGAATCAGACGAGGCAAATCAATCACAGAATAATAAATGATTCAAATACACACACTCACTTGCCATGAGAGACCTTTTTGATGGCACTCCTAAATCTGGAGGAAAAAAAAGAGAGTCCATGAGCAGCTCGGCTATCGTGTTGTTTAAGTGTTGTTTCTCCCAGAATGTGCCCCCGTGTCTGTCGAGGAAACCCAAAAGGGCTGAGTCAGAGATCCCATCTCTTCCGGAGGCAGGGCCAGCGGCGCTCTCCTTTTGAAAGGCAACATGGAAAGATCAGCGGGCATCTCCTGAGGGAGCCACTGGGCCATACTGTGCTGCGGCCCCGTGGCCAAACAGCCATGGGGCCTGCAGTCTGCTGCTGCTGCTGCTGCTGGATTAGCGTGTTGTGTTTACTTTGGGAGGACTTTCAACCCTGTGCAGCCATCAAGATCTCTGCATTTTCCCCTCTTTGTCTGTCTACGCTTCTCCCCTCTTTACCAGCTTTTCGACCACGTATTACTCCCCCACTCTGTCCCAAAGCCTGCAACCCTGTGACAAAACATCAGTTGACAGATAATAACTGCAAGCTTGCCGTTTTGCATCACTCTGTGTGAACGTGGTGGTTGATGTGACCCTCAGCTCTGCGAACATCTATCCAACATGAGAATGCAGGGAGTGTTTCTGCGCCGTTGTGTTTATATTTCCTCCCTTGCAGAACCATGGATACCAGTCAGACAGTGCCAAGGTAGGACCACCTCGTAAATTCAAAAACCCATAAATATTTGCTCGTGTTTTGAGTTCAACACTAGTTTGCATTTACATATCTGGAGGTGGTTTGGTAATTTATCTGCGTTGGAGGTTCACGGTCTTAATGTCTGGTGGTCTCGGTGCACACATTGTTTTTCTTATAACACCCAGCAGCCATGGGGACACATGCCGAACGTTTCCATTCGCCGTTTACAGCCAAACGCGACACTTTTAACACTGGCATTGAAGAAAAAAAAATGGATGATCTTTGCCTATAAAACAAATGGCAGTGGCTGTATCTTTCCCCAAATGTCCCCAAAAAAGTGTGATCTTTTGCAAAATAAAAATAAATAAAAAATAGGTGCAATTACAATGTTCATCTACAAACTGTGGATGTGGCTGTTGTTGCCGTGTAGCACATTCCTCCACACTCAATAAACTCAGCTAAATCAATATGTCAAAGAGCAGACAGATAACGCTAAGCCCAGACATAAATCTTAACCATCTCTAAAATCTTTTCATGTGGTATTACTCACAGGCCATATTCGCTTAAGTACAGTAAACATTGTGACAGGTACTTTGAGCTGCTGGTTCAAGAGGACACAGGAAAGTGGATTGTGCTTTGAGCCTTTAGGGGCTGGTAGAAGAGAAAAAAACTCTTAAGTAAAAAAGCTGTCAGGAAGAATAAAGGCTTGATTTAATGAAACATAAGCAGAATGTGGAGGCAAACCACCCAGAAAAAGCTGGAAATCAAAATCGGCAAGAATCATTTTTTGGTTTGAGATGCAATTTTTAAAAACATTTCTTTCCTTGCCTCGCATTAGCCGGTCTTCATTTTACCTCCCAATCATGAACACATCTGAGAATGTAAAGCCAGTTTTTAGTTTTCCGCCAGGGAGAAATGGGGAGTTGGAACACGGCTATGACTGCCTCTCACAAAAGTATGCCAGCGTAATGTTAATATTATCAAAGAACGGGGTTCTTTCTAAAAAAAAAATACTGATTATTTTTTTCTCTAAAACAGGGTAGCTGTAAAGTCTTTTGCATTACCAGAACAATTTCTTGGACTGAAATTTAGATCAAATCATTTCTTGTAATAAATGTAAAATAAAACAACAGCAAAAAAAAAAAAGAATTATGCTAAAATAAACATGATATTTAAAAATAATAATAATCCAGAAGAATAAATGGCATGCCCTTTTTGGAGAAAAATAAAATAAAGTTTCACATAATTAATCAGGTTGCCTTCAGGTTCTATGGCCCAATGATTGTGTTTTGGCCTGAAATGGCTTTTTGAGTCTCCGCCGACAACACAGCTGAGGACATGGAGACCGAACAGTGTGGAAATGCAAACACAACCTCTTGAATTTTGATTTTGCACGCCAACCCATGCAGTTGTGAATTCAAAATCTGTACCACACCGAATGTGCAAGATGAAAACATTGCATTGTTACATAACTATTGTTCCCTTTTTCAATTAGCACCTCATTATGTTAAACTACTTGGCCGTCACACTCCCTTTAATCCTCACAGGGTGTAGTCAAAGTCATTAAAAGAACATGATATATTTTATTTTTACAGAGGTGACCTCACTTTCTGCGCTCTGTCTAATGTTGGTGTAAAATGACGGAGTCGCACATGCTTGCATTGTGAAAGGTGCACTTGTAACAGTGAGTCAGGTAGTGCAGTCAACAGTCTTCTTTAGCAGTTTATGTCTTGTAGCATAAAGGTCACGAGGCCCACAGCTCTCCTGGGTGTGCTTTGTTCAAACAAGCCATCCGACTGCTTTACATGTAAAAGAGTTATTCTAGTACCTTAATGCTACCCAACAGCTGACATTTCAGAATAAAAAAAAAAATGTCAGAAAGAGTCGATTCTTTGCATTATTTCAGTAAATAATTCAACAAAACCACGAGACGACATCGTCATTTATACCCTGTTTAAACCAAGCTCGTTTCAGTCAAATACAGTAAGAGCTTTCAGTGGAAAACGTGCAGATTCAACACCACTGTACTCAAAACAACCAGGAAAAAAAAATAAAAAATAGAAAAGAAGACATAAGGATGGTTTAACTTCTACTCTATATTGATATCTTTATTAACAATCATAGCCATGTTTTCAACAATGGAAGATTTATAAATACGTTTCTCTTTTGATTCATAAAAGTTGTCTTGGCACTTGTGGCATGATTCCAGTTGTGGAAAGAAAACAAAAACAAAAAATCTAAATGTCCTTACAGAATATAGAGCTTTATGAAGCAGTGGTATCCAATCAACAGCTTTTTTTTTCTTCAGAGAGGAAATCCATTATGTACATGATGGCTTTTTTTTTTTTTTTTTTTTTTTTTTTTTAAAGGAAGGAGATCTGGTTCGGTGCCACGGTGGATGGGATGAGATATCGAGTGCATGGCGGGTCCAGAAACCATCCAAAGCTGATTGATCATCTGGCCTGGTGATCCCCTTTGTTTTTTTAAGGCAACGAGATCCCCCCACACCAATCTGGAAACCAATCCCAGCTATTCCACGCTCGGTTCAAGCTTGCAGTGTGATTGAAGGTCGCCTCACCCTCCCGAATTCCACCCTGTCCGACTCTTCTGGCATCAGCTGCGAGGAAGGACACCAACATTGCCCCCCTGAATACTTCCACACTACATAGCATCCAGACAAGAGGGGCGGCCAGAGGGATTGCCTTCCTCCCAGAGATTTAGATGTTCAAGCTAAGGCCATGGGGCACCAGGGTTCACCCCTCACTGAAGCTACATCTGATGGCTGGGACAGGCCCACGCTGGTGTACAGGCCGTCCTGTCCCGGGTACTTCACCGCTGAGCCGGTTCCCTCCCCTGAGCTGGACAGCACAGACGAACTGACCTGCAACACCAAAGCAAGAATGCATTATTAGCCTAATTGTATTGTCAAAGCAGACATTTGTTGAATATAAAACGGAGTTGTCTCTTTGTGGAATGTGCTGGTTGGGCTTTGGACCGAGATGCTGCTGAGCAACGTGATGCTCATCTACACGTGTGCGAGCAGCAGTGAGCCTGCATGTGATCTCTTTCGCAAAAACACCTGCTGAGGTGAATGCTACAACACTTTTTACTTTGTTCAACTCTGGGGATCCAATCAGGAAGACGTTTGCAATTTAAAATAACTGTAAATAATGGTTTGTTCAAAAAGGTTGTATCTAAAAAAACAAACTCCTGTGCCACATCACACACACACACACACACACACACACACACACACACACACACACACACACACGCACACACACACACACACACACACACACACATGTCCACGTGTAATATATTTAATTCTTTGAATTCAAATTTGGCAAAAGACATTTTAGTCTAAAGATAAATAAAATAATGATAACAGGTTTATTTATAAAGCACATTTCACAGACAAAAAAAGGTCACAAAGTGCTGTACACACGTGTTAAAACCAGACTGACAATAACAGGGGCCAAAACATGACAACAGTGCACAAGATGGAGCAGTAAAAAACACAATAAAACAAATAGTGAAAAAAAAAGAAAAGAAAATAGATAAAAAGCAGGTATTTAACAAAACGCCATCAATAATAATAAATATTAATAATAATAATAATAATAGGTCTTACCCCTGACACCTGTCCCGTGGGAGAGCTGGTTTTCGAGCAATCTTCAGAGTTGGAAGAAGATGTGGATGTGGGAGTCATAGAGACAGAGTTATTTCCTAAAGAAATTAATATATAAAATATATTGTTGAGATCATATAAAAAAAAAAAAAAAAACGTTCTGATGATAATTATCCACACGAATATGACGAATGCTGATCAGTGACTCACCAGAGGATCCCTTCGTTTTATTCAAGGTCTTCGGTTTTCTTTTTCTCGTCTGGATTCCTTCTTTCTTCATGGCGAGCGGCCGAGGTACCTGCAGATCACACCAATTATGATCCATTATTAGTTCATCGATTTGTGATTCGTCGATTCATCGAAGCGGGTATATTACGTTTGACATATGACATTCAAATCTGGACTCACCCCGTGCAGTTTCGTGTAGAGCCCGCACGCGTTGCACACGGGCTCTCCCTCCGCGTTCCTGCGCCACAACGTGGTCGTGCTGGTTTGACAATTAGCGCAGGACAGGCCGATTCTTCTTGAGGTCGACTGCGTGGAGACAACAACGTAACATTGAATTATTATATAATAAATACACAACTGGAACAGAGATGATGGTGATGTAAAACAGTAGTTCTGCCAAGAAGTGGAGTCTCTGTCTGTCACTTTGAGTGAAAGAATAATGCATTCAAAGTGAAGGCCACACTCCGCTAATTTCATTACACGTCGGCCATTCACGCCCTATTTCCTAAGAATAATACGGGTGCTAGTAGAGCTCCATTCAACTGCCATTTACGCACGGCTTTTGACAGGATGTTTATTTTCTAGGAGTCATACTTGATTCAGATTCCATGTAAAAATAAAAATAAAAATGATGTGCGTAATGCACGTAATGGCACCAGGCGAATATCTACCCTGATTGCGCACTCATTAAGATGTGATTGCCCAAACACAAGCACGACATAGAATGACAGATTAAATGCCTTATTCATTATGTTAATGAATATCTCCACGTATGCATGGTTTTAATCTAATTAAATCAGTGCCATCAGCTCAACTAAATTATGGGTAATGTCCTAATAGACCTCTCCAGGAGCAAATCGTCCAAACTCGCATTAACTTATTATTATTTTTTTTTAGGATTGCTGGCTGATACATTTATATCAAGGTAATGTCTTACTGATGTCATACATGTTGCACATAAAGCATTATTTTCACATGATCAGTCACAGATATAATGAGGCCTGACTAGCTTGATAAATCGCAAAAAAAGCTTTCTTTTCTAGCTCCGATTTAATCGGCGATGACCTCCTGTCGTTGTCTGGAACGATTAGGGAGGAAATGGAGCGGCTAAGTGTCCCCCTGCTTACCGTCCGTTTCTGTGGTTTAATTAATGGCCGGCTCAGCCCATTCATTTTGCTGTAAAGGCCGCAGGCGTTGCAGAGAAAGTGGCCCGTGCCGTCGCGCCTCCAGAGAGGCGTGGAGATGGAGCCGCAGTTCACGCACTCTCTGCTCTCCCCCATGTCGTCCAGAATATCTGAAACTTTAAAAGAAACACTTTTAGTCGGGAACGCAACACTTTTAAACATGCCAAACAGATTGTACTTTTGTATTAGGAACTGTGTTTACAAGGTGAAACAAATTAAATCTGATCTTTTTCCATATATTTCACATTTTAGACTTCAACTTTTTAAAACCGTTAGAATATTCCACGGTGACACATATTTTGGCCTACTTGTTTTCCTTAATTGCAGGCCTCACACACGTGCGCCCTTTAAATCCAAATGAGGCCCATGTTTAAAACATGGTGGTACTTTATTAAACATAGCATTCTTTTTGATCTTTTAAGCTCCACAGGTTCAATGCTTTCCCCTAAAGACAACATTTGCATGCCTGATTAAAGGTCTCATCATCGTTATCCCAACCTGTGAGACTGACACTTATTCCACCATGTCCTTTTTTTTTTTTTTCTACTTTGCATTCTTTCTTTCTGTTTTTCTCTTACCTCCGTTTGGCCCTCGAATCAAGGGGGCCCCTCTGCTCTGCAAGGTGTGCAGCATGGTGTTATCAAAAGGTCCCCCGTTCCACGGCGAGGGCAGCTGGGTCAGCTGCGGCGCAACATAAGCAGAGTACGGACTCGCGTAGGTCCCGCCGAGGGGCCGGGACAGCCCGTACTGGTCTCTGCCGCTCACGTTCAGCGCGTTACTGTAGCCGGTGTCCCGGGACGTCCCGGTGTTCATTGGCGGGCTCGGAGGGTAGTGGAACCGACTCGAGGCGTGCGGGCTCCCGGTGCTGTATGACGGGCTCTCCGGGGCCGACTGCGACCAGACCGAGTGGCTGGAGACGGCGTGGCTGGGCTGCGCAGAGCCGCTGGCCTGCAGATAGGAGAGGCTGGGTATCATGGGGCCCACCCGGGAGCTGGGCACGTACACGGGGGAGTTGGGGTTGGAGTGCATATAACCAGAAGAGGAATCATATCCAGTCTGGCTCTGGGCTGCGGCGATGGCCAGTGTTTGGTACATGTCGGTCGGGTCCACCAGTAAGCTCGCCTTGTGCGCGCCGCTGCTGAGGACCAGTTTGCTGCCCTGGTCTAAATCCGTAAACAGCGGGATGTCCTCGGCGTGGGTCAGGGTGTTGCTATGGTGTCCGAAGTGAACGTAGGAGTGTAGTGACCTGCCGTCGGAGCGGCGGTGCCCCAGAGCGTCAAGGTCGATCGGAGGAGTCCTCAGCTCGTCCGAGGTGGGACCGTCCCGCCTGCTGTCGGACAGGTAGGTGTGCTCAGCCGGCGAGCCTGGGCTGCTGGATACTTCTCGCTTGACCATGGACCAGCTGTGTTCGCCCAGGTCCATCCAGGAGCCCTTTCCATACACCGTAGGGTTAAGAAAAATCGTGAGGCAGTAGTATACCCTGGTAGAAATGATGATAATTAAAAAAAAAAAAAAACAGTTAAAAAAGTTGGAACCGTTAGGAAATCAGGAGAAAACACACAGCTGGATTTGAAATGTGTCCCAAAAACATCTGGATAAAAAAAAAAAACTCGCCATGAGTTTCTGGAGAAACGTTAAAATGTACCTCTGTTGCACAGCTCGCTTTCATATTCAAATGAGCAGCTTACATTCCGTCAAAAAAATTGAAATACATAACTAACTATAGATCATGACTATTCATACTATCCATGGCTCCGTATCATCTATAACTCCAAATAAAAACACATCCAATGCGCGCAGTGGCTTCCTCCCATCAAGCGCTCTTAAGAGGCACTGCTGGACCCGGCCATATCAAAGCTCTATCCTCCCACACACACACACACACACACACACACACACACACACACGTAACACAAGTACACACACATACACATAACAGATAGGAAACAAAACGCAATATGTCTTCACAGCAAAAGAGATAACCGTTTGATAAGACCCAAAAACAGATAAGGGCCGAGAGGCTGCGGCGATAAAACAAAACCCCGAAATGATGGTGGAGGTCCAGCGGCGCGCGCCGCCAGATGTTTAGTTTGGCACGGCGGAGAAAAGACGAAGAGAGAGAAGAAGAAGAAGAAGAAGAAGAGGAGACATTAGTCGCTTTCCACCACATACCTGCTAGTTATGTGCCATAGGTCGCACGCAAAGTTCCTAATAGTGAGCCGCTGCTTCTCCTGGAAGTAATGGGAAACGTTGGTGCGGTCTGACGAGGTTTATGAGAGGAGGCGCTTCTGCTGGCTGCGGCTGCGGGAGGAGGACCAATCACGTGCGGGGAGAGCGGCTGGAGACGCGATGGGGGTGCCAGCCTTTACACTCCTCCAATCAATCACAGAGAGAGAGAGAGAGAGAGAGAGAGAGAGAGAGAGAGAGAGAGAGAGAGAGAGAGAGAGAGCAAAAGCGACTTGATCGTGTCTGAAATATAATAATTTGCAAACGCAATCACGTTTCAGAAAGCGTTTCAGAAAACAACATGCTTTGGACAGCGATGGAGCTCCACCACTTCTTATTTGTTTAGCTTCTAACTGTAATTACTTATATTTAATCTAAAATCTAATCCTATATTTTTTTTTAATGTAATTTTCCAGTATATTGTTATGATGCTGCTTTTCTACAACGTTGCTTTATAGTTTCAGTTCTTTAAATTTAGTCAAAACTTTATGCTGATTAAAACGGGGAAATGGAACTACATTTAGTCCGTTTGTATGTATTTAACTTGAGTGTATACTCTATTCTACTTCATAGTATAATAACTATAATAAAACAATACCTATTGTACTATTTACTGCACTATATTTAGTGAAAACCTTCCCCATTGTGATTTCTACATGACAATTATGGTCGGTTGATAAAATATAACTAATTATCACACAATTAAACTCACCCAAAAGTATAACAAGGAATTAAAATGAGCTCCAAATCGACCAACACAGTAAAATGTTACTTCCTCGTTAATGGACCATTACAAATAATCCAATAATTTAATATATAACAACATAACAATTCCAGGGTTGTCTGCATAACAGATGACATAATAATACATCTGTAGTCTTACTGAAGACATATTTAGATTTTATTATTTTAATTTTATTTACACTGTTCTTTTTGCTTTTTTTTACTTTCATAAAATATCTAAAATACGTCTTCCAACATTGGCTGATTCTTATTACAATAAGATCTAAGATGCAGTTATTGCTGATAATTGCTGACTACATTCACAATTACCACACGTCTTTATTAATGAACACACTGCATGTTATAGTGCACGTGACAACCGAAATGCAGCTTTATTTATCCTCCACGTATTTTTAATTTCCGCTCTGCTCTTTATTCTAGGCAAAAGTCTCTTCCCGGGCTGAATCTTCCCCTCTGTTTATTCTGCATGTTCACCGCGGTGATCAACAAATCCTCCTAATTACTTTATTTAAGTCAGACGCTGCCATTCGGGATTAAACGTCTTAAAGGTGTGCTGCGGCTCAAACCCCTCCGCGCCGCTTTGCCCCGATGATTCGTTCAGCCGGAATAAACATCTCTCTGAGTGAAGTGATCAAAAGTAGCGCGAGGTGTCAATCGAATCATTCACTCATTTACAGCTCGTCCTCGTGCGTGTTCACCACAGAGGTGAACAAATAGGTCCCCCGGTTCATCACACTCAGCCATTCAGCGAGGAGGCCCGTCTGTTTACTGGTTGTCTGGACGGGAGATAGCTGAGCTGCCGGCGAGCTGATCTGCACCATTTAGTTACTAATACTACTACTAATACTACTACAAATACTACAAATACTACTACCCACAGACCTGAGGGAGACCGCTTTCTAATGTGAATACTGCTGCTATGAAATATACAACCGTTACTATTAAAAGTACTACTAATTACCACTATTACAGCACTCTGAACTGGAAGCTGTAGACACCAATGCATTGCTAATTTAGCACTAATATTGCAAATATACTACTTATACATATATATATATATATATATATAGTACTATGCAAACATTTCCATTACTGCAAACTGGAGGCCTGTGGACTCACAGTACTATGTCACTGCAGTCTGTACTGGACTCACAATGTAATATACTAATACTGCAGTATTGCTAACAATCATTATAATTATATTCAGAAAGTAGTTCTTTAAAAAAAAAAAAAGTGTTTATTTTTACAAAATGTATAATTGTTCTACCACTATACCTCCATCACAACTATTACAGCTATTGTCACCACTACTTTATTTATTGTTATGGCTGCCATTACTTCTGCTTCTACAACCGATACTACACCACTGAGTATTATTATTGTAGCCAACTGTTACTTTTTATACCACAAATATTAATATTATTACTTCTTCTATTGTCACAAATATAACTACTTCTATTACATAGACTAATAAGAATGATTTTAACATGCATATTATGTTTGTTATGTGTGTGTACGTCCTTAATACTGAGGGGTCATTGTTGAGTTAAGTGTGTGTAGGAAAACACAGCATTCTAGACTCAGCTGGTGAGGCCTTGCCACTGTTTTTGATACTATACATTATTTCTTTAAATGTCTAAATTGAATCTTTAAACACTGTGGCTCCGTGTTTCTATGTGTGTGTGTGTTGGACATGGAACTCAATATAACATCCAGGTTCTGATACATAAGCTGCAGTTCCACGTTCTGTAATAACTCTGCTCACATGGATATGACATTGCATGATATCTTCTCTGATGAAGACACGCTGCGCTGTCAGGGTCTCGGTCTTCTGTCCGCTCTCAGGATCAACGCGGACACATCGCGTGACAGCCAGACAGATTTTGGAGATGTGATTTTTATCAGAGGGGAGTAACCCAACCACGCGCTACTGTCTCCCATCCCATCGTCTCTGTGAGCAGTTGTCAGGGAGGTGCGAGGATACAGAACCCTGTTGTTGTTCCTCTCTCTCTCTCTCTCTCACTTCGTGCCCACTGGCTGCGGAGCCTCGACTTGATGAATGAGGTGTTTTTTCGCAGTGATGTCAAAGTGCGCTGCTCTGACACGCGGAGCTGCGGCAGGACGCCGCCATGTCTCCGCGTTTATCCGCAGACGGTCAGAGACACACAGAGGCCTATAATCTAATTATCTTTCCCATAAATTCACTGGAAAACACACACATCATTGTAGACTACTGTGGCTGCCGCCTATAATAATAATCATAATAATGATACAATAGGAATTGTAATCATAACTAGCGTGAATAATAGCAAAACGAATAATATAATACAGTAAATATAGACTAAATTGCATTTACGTATGAGAATGGTAATTTAAGCTATATCGTACAATATTATGAAAATATTGTAGCAATATTGGTTTCGTTAGAACAAAATAAAACAAAAAGAAACAACAATGACATAATAATAATAATAATAATAATAATAATAATAATAATAATAATTCTAACCAATGTACCGTTTACGCCTCTGTTTCTTTGTAAACTGATGATTTTGTCCTCTTATTGATTTCTTTTTTCTTCTTTTTTTACCCGTAAGGCCACGACCACATGGTTTATCTGAATAGTGTTTGTTTCTTTGTAAAATAATGAGTTTGTACTCTTATTGATTTATTTATTTTTACCCATAAGGCCACAGGTTTATCTGAATAATGTTTCTCTCGGGAGGTGTGCAGGCTAATGGTCGACCCTCTTCAGGTGTCAGTGCCTTATGTACCGACTTGATAATGATTATCTCCAACACTCAGCTTGTTATAGCCGGCTCCTGATTAGCCAATACTGCTGCTATACGCATGATGTTATATGGAGATAACGAGGGGTAAAGCTGAGATTCACGACAACAAGCAACGACGTCACATCATTTTTTGCCCCAGTATGAATTATTAATTATGATGGTGGTGATTACTATTTCTCATTTAAAAAAGGGTCTAGCTTCTTTGTGAGTCAGAGGAGTCAGAGGAAAAGCTTCTGCAACAGTTTGCATTTCTCCTCTCTGTCACATTGGCGAATAAAAGATATTGTGGACATTTAACACGCCCTTTACACACGGAGGTCTCGATTATGATTAATGAGAAACGACTGTAGGTTCATGTAAAACATGCAGGAAAGAGACTCAATTCATCATTTTAATCACCACTCAGCTGTTCTCTTTTATCTTCCAGACAATGAGTGTTTGTATGTAGAGCCAAACATATTGTAATAGGCTTTTAATTACAATGGAAGACTCCTTTTGATTTGGGGAGATATTTTGAATTTGAAAGAGGGACGTTTGCACCATAATTATTTTTGCAAAAACATTTTTTTTTAATTAATTGCCAATCAACAGTATTGTAGTATTATCTGATGATATTGTACCTTGCAATGTAAAATCTGAAATTATTTAAAAGTACTACACCAGCATGTATCCGATAGTTATTTAAATGATGCATTGCTCGTTTTTTAAAAACACACACAGTTTTAGAAGACATTTATTTGTTATTTGCTGCTATAATATTGGACAACAAAAGGTGAATTTTAATAAACAAATATTTTTGTTGTTTCATAACTTCGAAAAAAATGGATTCTAAAATGAATAATTTATTATGAGGCATTCAATTTAAAAATCAGGCTTTCATTTAAAAAAATATTTATACTTTTTAGGAGGACTGCCAATTTCCCAACCGTGCTTTACACCAATATGGAAGAGATATGCAATTCATTCATAAAGCATATCTTTATCTTGAATTCAGAAAAATAATGCTTACCTTAAAAGTCACATTTAATATCTGCAGGATATACTGAACCAGCCTCACCTCCTATAATCACACTTTTATTTAAATATATTTTTTATATACAATCAATTGTATATTTAATTATATATATGAGGACCCTTAAGAGTCAGACTTTAGCTTTAAATTGGATGTTTTGTTTGTACAAACAAAAAGGTTGTCTCTCATACTGAAACTAAAAAAGACCACACATTCAAAAGCTCACAATGTAAATTTGCAAATGCCTGCAGGAAGCATCAGTTCAGTTAGATCTATCATTTTACGAGGAAAGTTATCTGAATGTCTCCTAATGTTAAACAGCACCTGTGAAAAGCCCTTTCCTGTATTTATTACCTCGGTATCTTGCTGCTGCAGCCTTTAAAACATTGACCTATTTGCTCCTATTTTATGGAAGACACAGTTAAGTTTTATACCTGCACAGGTCTGTTTCTCTCACGTCCTTCTACTGAACGGCAGCCTGTCCAGAGCTGCTGGAGCAAAGGCTGCTGGGAGGCCGCGAGCATCAGACTCTCCTGTTTGAAGTGGTAGATGATTAAACGGGCCGTGACAGGTGTAAAAGCAACCTTTGTCATGTACCGTCCTCGCTACCTCGGCTCGCCCACAACGGAACGCCTTGCTCACCTGCTTATGCTGAGTGTGAGTGAGACTTTGTGTGTGTGTGTGTGTGTGTGTGTGTGTGTGTGTGTGTGTGTGTGTGTGTGTGTGTGTGTGTGTGTGTGTGTGTGTGTGTGTGTGTGTGTGTCAGTATTGAAAGTGGATTTTCCGGTGTGGAATTGAGACTTCTACGATCCATGCACCGTCACACTCGAGAAGCTCGTGTTTTGGCCACAAGAACATGAAATGCCTCAAATGATGTTGCACATTCCAGATGCGTTGGCGGCTGCGACCTGATTAAGATGGAGGCACATTTATCTGTTCTTATGGGTTATCATTTGTGTCTCTGGCAGCTTCGGCTTATCACGTCAGTGTCATGATGTCACATCAGCCTGACATCAGGCGTCAGGGTTCATTTGACCTATTCCCTTAACTGTGGCTCCACACATGCATCAGCTAGCATGTCACTGGTGCTGCTCTTGTCTTCAAGGACCCTGGATATCAGTGGGAATACTCCCGTTTAATTGAGATAAAAAGTAAATAAATAATAATAATCATAGATAATTCACTTTACGATTTGATATACATGGCTTATTCTGTTATGGAGTTAAAACAACGCTTTGATAGGACAACGTGAGGCTAAGCACATTGCTCATGTAACATGAGGGATTACGTGGATTAGTAGAGCAAAGACTTGCTGCATGTAATTATAATATTAATTTGCACGCTCTCCAGGTTGTGTTTAGTCATATTGAATGTGGGATTAGGCAGATAAGGGCAAGGAGCTCCTGCCGCATAACAAAATATACTTTAACACCTTTTTATGTGCTTCTTTTTTTATGTGGACTCTGTTTCTCAGCAGAAAGTTGCCTAAAGACTGAAGTCCATTTACAAATTTTTAGATATCTGGATGACAGAAAGCTCCATTGACGCTTTTATTTTTGGTTGTAGAAAAGTGAATGCCTATTACAACACAGTATTTCTAAATGAAAGCATGATGATTGAGAGAAAGATGTTAACTCAGTCTCGATATCTTAGTTCATATTTTTGTTTGCTTAGCAAGCGGTCACCTCATCGCAGGAATCTTGTAATGTTTTGGGGACTTCAGGGAGCCGCGGTCATTTCAGTAGTCTGGTCCCACGTCAAAGGAACCCTTCCTGGAAAGAGCCAGTAGTCAGATAAGCCCCCCCCCCATCAATCACCTATAAAACTTAAGTGTTTAAAAAGCCATTAAAATGAGATAAGGCAGAGGTGTACAATTCAAAACACTTAGCCACTAATTGCATTTGTGACAGTGGAACTGTAGTATGTGTTAAAGGGGAAAACATGACTACTAGAGACTGCAAAAGAAAAATCGACAAAAGAGAAATCAAAAAAGATCAGAGTTTAATTTAGGTTGGATGTAGATATGCTTCATTACAAAGATTAATAGTGCAAAATGAGATAAAGATTTAATGTACCGTCTCTTAGCGGCAAAAAATGCTTTGGATTTATTTCAGTTCAAAATCTTTGGTGTTTGAAAATCAGTGGATTTTATAACCGAGTGCCAAACTTGCGGGTCGGGACCCCTCCAACGGATCACAAAGTGAGTCAGAGATCATTTAAAAACTTTCACATTTTGAGGAATATGCTTTCTTACCAGGAGTTCAAACAGCTAGCAGCCGGTTAGCTTTAGCTTAGCACTAAATCAGAAGGCAGGGGAAACAGCCAGCCTGTCTCCGTACAGATTAAACACATGTGATGTGCCATGTGTTATATGTGATACACCATGCTAATCAGTGAGCTGTGGGCCGGTTGGCATATTTTCCTAACATTTGGACAGCGCCAAGCTAACTGTTACCCCGTTTCCAGTTTTTGTGCTATCTAAGATATCCGGCAGCAAGCTGTAGCATAATATTTAGCATCTAACTCTTAACAAGAAAGTAAATACGCATATTTCTCAGAACTAGTTATGTTTTCATAACTCTAATCTTGTGTTTCTCTTCAGTTTTTCCTTGTTTTAGTTCTTCGGTCCTCTAAAACACAATTCAAATCTAACAAATCGAGAAGGGGGAAATTCAGTTTTCGACAACTCGCGGACGCGTGCGTCCTCACAAGCAGGAAGAGTTTGGAATCCACGACACAACAAATGATTTGGGGATCAAAGAGGGGATCGAGTGTGGGCGCAAGAGTTTCATCTATACCCACAGACGCAGGGCCGCCAGTCTTTCTGTCTCTGGAAAACCAAGCCTCATCTCTAGTGCAGATCCAGAGGCCGTGTTATTGTTTCCACACTAACGCCTCCATCCTGTGGAGCCAGGCCCGCTCTATGTGTTTTGTCTCAGGAGAGAAGGTCAGGTCTCCAGTACACTTTGTGACTGAATCAGCTGTTTGGAGCCCCAGCTCCAGAGAAAACAGCCTTGGGCAGAGGTGACGTCACTGATAGCAAAACACAGAGCATTGGAGGTGAGTGGGTGGTGGTGGAGGTGGTGGAGGTGGAGGTGGAGGTACAAAAGGTTGGATACTTGGGCCTGGCACTGTAGTGGATTATGTATATAGCAGCTGGCAGACCTTGCAGACCCACTCATGGTTTCAAGGTCTGAGGAGGCTCAGCTGCTTGTTAGGAAGATAAGAAAGGAGTGTACAGTGCAACTGAAACAATCACCAATTGTTGGAGTCTAAATTGGGGGCCCAATATAGGTGTCAACTTTGGATGTTAACCTTTTTCTGCCTCTGACTTGTCACTGTCGGAAATGCACGGTGAACATAATAAATTGTAATGCTTCGGTTTCAGGGTCCTGGTTTTGTGAATTTCATTGAATACAACGGAGCCATTGTTGGTGTTAGTAGTAACACCTGGGCTTCTCCTGCTATGACAAGAGACTATGTCTGCGGTGTAAAAGGCCCATTTGTTCTGAACCAGGCCTAACTTCCTACTTAATACTGTTCTCAGTCATACAAAAATAAATTTTCTCACTTCCCTCTGCTGGTATCTCAGAGTCTCTGAGATTACCACTCTACGATGGGGTTGAATGGATTTTCCCCTGTTGCCCACATTTATTATAATAGCTAATAATGCATCCTTCTCTTTATCGATCTCTTTTCAAAATAAAAGTATTGGACTTCTTCATGAACCTGCAACCTTGTGTTACCTTCCAGCCACCTACGTATTTTGAATAAATGTAAATGTCTCTCCTCTGTTTCCTGTCATCTTTTTCCCCCACCTATATTTATTCAGGGAGAAGTTTCACTGAGAGCAATGCTCTCTTTTTCCAGGAACGCCCTGATCCCAGTAACACCTGGAAGCTGCCCAGCACAACCACGGTCTGATCGGCTGGCCACTGAGCCGTTGTGGGTTTGGGGCCTTGCTCGAAGGCTCCTCAGTGGTGGTAATGAGGGAGGGGAGAACCCAGCGACACCCAGAACCGACGACTCTCCACTCACAAGCTGCCGTCTCTGATCTTTAGGCCAATGCTGCCCATTTGTCCGCTCTCTGATAAGAGCATATGCATGTAGCCGCTGTAGCGTCATCAAGCAAGGAGAGCAAAAGGCTCTTTCATTTTGTATATTAGCGTCAACGGTTTTTCCAGGAGTACTTTTTAGATATCTTCGTATCCCTCCAAAAATCAGAAAATACTCAACAAAATATTATCTAAATTATCTAAAATATTAGTATTGTAAAATGTCATACATTTTGCAAGAGGTAATTTGAGTAAATAAAAAAAAGATATTAACGTAAAACCTCCCCAGTTAATTATTTCTATGAAGACAAAAAAAATTCTGTTACATATTTTCTTTTCTTTTTTTAATATGCAAATGAGATATTATCTAATGCTAGCTTTTGGTGTATTTAGGAGAAATCTACACAAAAAGACAGTGTCGAAAAATATAAACACCTTAATGTGTATTTGGGATATTTATTTTCCACTAGTCTGAAAGAAGACAAAATAGCACAAATCTCAATCTGACCAGTGCATAAAAAAACAATGTCTTTGCCGGCGTCTCCCCTTGAATGTGATTAATTCACAGAGACCACCGTCACCAGTTGGGAAGAAGTCGCTTATAAAAACTATCCCTTCTGCGACTCGTAAATCTCCTTGTTAAATAAAACCCAAACCATCTGCACACGCATGACTAGAAACAAACTATGTTTTTGGCGTGAACCGACCTTCTGAACGCATGCGGAAATAGCGGCAACATGCTAAACAATGTTTCAAAGAAACTGTCACCAAGTAGGAAGTACCAACGTTTGGCCTTGACATTACATTTAAACTTTCTACCCCGGTCGAAAATGTGTTCAAATGTGTCTATAGCTTTTTTTCAGCCAGAAGAACAAATAAGCCCTGGAAGATCTGATAAGATTTGAGCTTCACTCAAAAAGGAGTCTGGAGCGCCACCAGACATGGCCGCCTTTTGCGCCGCGCTTGTCCTTCCATGACCGCGCAACCTCGCCTCTCACACTTAGCACACATGCAGACAAACACGCACCCGCACAGCTCCCCTTCCGCACACATTAAACACACTCTCAGACTGACTTGGAGGTTTCTGTCGCCCTCTCCTTCACTTTAGTCAGTTGCCAGACAATGAAAACATTGAGCGGCAGTTTCTATGGCGTGACCGGGGCTTTTGTTTGACTGAAAAACATATGCATTCTACATGCTCCAATTATGGTTTTATCAGATCGCTGTCAAACACACCAATCACGCGCCTTCCTTTGTGCCCTCTCTAACGGTGTGTACAGTACCAAGCGGAGCCGTGGCTCGCCGTGTTTGCATGTTTACCCATGGTGGGAGTGTATAATACCTGGGACTGGTTTTTTTTTTGTCCCCGTTGGCGGAAAAAACACGCGACTTAGTCGAAAAGCAATGTGTCACTAACCCTTCTACTTTACTGTAACTGATCGCTTTCGAATGCAGAACCTCCTTGTGTGAATATTTCGGCGAAATTATAACGCGGCGTTGCCATTCTCCTATTTAAAAAAAATAAAATAACAGAAAGGAGGAGGCCATATCAGTGCGATCTGCAGCACGTACAGTTCAAACCTTCATTGTGCCTCAACAAAAGAGGCCAAAGACACGGCGGATCTAACTCACCAATGGCCTGACTTCCGTACAGTGTCAAAGTCACGTCCGCATTGCCAGCTATTTCACAAGAATGCTGCGATCAAACTGTAAGTTGTTTAACCCTGGAACACTAATGTTAAAAATAGTCACACTATCACTAACGTCGGGTATATTTCACCCGATATAATGTACCTGATCAAAATATATTAAAATACAACAATACAAGGCAAGTTGGAGTACTCTTCTTTTATTTTACCTTCTCATAAAACCAAAAACAGGTATCATGGGGAGACCCTGAAAAAAGGCTCGAAATGGGGTGAAGAATTAGGGAATCGTCAATAAAATATGATTAAAAATAGAAATAAAGGCGCTATGAACTTGTTCTTTGGTCCACATGTTCCTGGGACATGTGAGTCGTGTTCTGTGAAGGAAAAGTCTCCCTTCAATGTTAAAACCCATCCGGGATTTGTTCACCCTCTATCACTAACGTCGGGTGAAAATCACCCGAACACGTGCCTGTAGAAAAAAAAACAGGGATTGGAGCAGAGAGACACGCCCACCTTCAATAACGTCAGTGAGCAGCATGAAGTACACAAGGACCCACGCAACTCAGACAAAAGCAACACAATGAAAATAACAAAAACACAAATCGCTCGGGTGAAAATCCCCCGACGTTAGTGTTCTGGGGTTAAGCACAATATTAATATGCATAGAGTGGGTGGTGCACCTGTGGCGGGGACGTTGTTGGTCGATACCTTTATGGTCTTTAAAAATAAAGAAACTTCAAAAGGAGAAGTCGTCTGGTTTGACCCCGGCCCTTTGACACAAAGGCAAACCCCCGGCCAGTGTGTGTGAGGTTTGTTTTGATAGACGCCGAACAGCAGCATAGGTGCTTAGGCTCCACTAAGCCCAGTGTTTACAGATCTGCTAGAACGCAGCCTTTATAGCCTCAATATGCCGCATGCAGGCAGGCAGACGTCGCTGAGGTCTGAGGTCAAGACCCGCTGATATTATCCATGAAACGCGATTAACATAACATGATAATGACGGGGACTCAAGGCGAAGATGGAGCTGTGGTCACAGACGGTAGCAGCAGTGTGTCTCAATGTGAGCTGTGACATGTAATGTGTGGAACCGCTGTAAAGATGACCATGACCTTTACTGCTTTATACATTAGTCTGCTGCAAGATTTAGATTAATTGGCCTCTACTCCAAATCAATGGAGATGAATGGAATGTAATTTGTGGGGCTAACAATATAAAAAAAAAGTGGCAATTAAAAATAATTTAACAGCGACATCTCTTTTCAGAAGTAGAGTTCCTGTTGATCTGAAAAAAAAAAAAAAAAAAGTCAACTCTTTCTTCAAAGTTGATTGCAGCTGCAAATAATATTTTGCTGACACAGACAGATTGTGATGAGGGGAAACTCTGAATGGCCTTCTTGCTGAGAATTCAATGTGAAAGGTCGGTAGTACACATCTTTATGTCTATTTGTCAATTAGCTTAGCTTAGCATGAAGACTGGAAGAAGGGAAAGAGCCCGTTTCGCTCTAATGTTCAAAAGTTAACCTTTCAAGACTTTCAAGGCTTACTAAAATCACCAACATGCATCTTACAGGTTACACACACTGAGATGTTAAATATAATAATTTTTCGGGGAGTTACGGGCTCTAAGGACGTATAAACGTAACTCCCTGCTGATTAAACAAACGAGATAACACACAAGTTAGTTAGTTATTGAGCTGTGGGGGTGTTGGTGGACACATTTCTGAAATAAAGAGAGCGCGTCGCCAGCTGATTTACGCTGCTTCCAATCTTTTTGCTCAGCTAGAATAATCTCCCGAGTCTCGGGTATCAATCTACTCTCATCTAACTCGAAGAAAAGAAAGGGGACCAGTGCAATTCCACCAAATGTTGACGTATTTCCTCAAAGACACACATTTTCTCCTCGGCGTCATCTCAAATGGAGGGAAAAATTGGAAGCGTGTGGCGGTTAACGACAGCGGCCGACAGATAAAGTGAACCGACCAGCTAAGGCACCGCATTACAGACCTGTAATGACGTTTCATTGGACGGGGAAACCATTTCTAAATAGCTAACGAGAGTCTTTATCTCCCTGCACTATGATGGAAGTATTACAACTTAAAGTCACATAAGCTCTTATCACAAAGCGTGTTGGCATTGCAGCACAACACCTTGACATTTCCTCATCTCCCAGCAGCGCGTCGTGCTGTACATGTGCGGTGAGTCATTGGCCAGCGTCCTCTACACCTTAGACTTTTGCCCCCGCAGTAAAGCACTCGGGGGCCCTACCAACATGGCTCCTCTTAACTTTGCACAAGACATATTTACGTCTCTGCGTTTTATGGCCGAGAGGATAAAGGTGGTGGTGAAGGTCGTTGAAAAAAGATTCAGCGAGGGAGAGGACCGAGCAGCGTGAAACAAGTGTGCGTGGGAGGGAAGGGAAGGGAGTGAGGAGGGGTGGAATAAAGGGAGGGAGAGGAAGAGGAATAAGGAAGAATTATGACTAAGGGGGGAGAGGAGGTTGCTTTCCAACACTATGCATGGCGAAGGCCGGCGTGTAAAGAGCCACACCGTGAGAGCATGCAAATACACACCGAGAGGGATTCCTACCTGGGGACTCAGGTCAGTGGGAGCCTGGAGAGCGAGACGCAGTAATCAGTAACAGCGTTATATGGCTGCGTTAATAGTTAACGTGGCCCCGAGAGGCTGTGCCCCTGGCCAAAGCACCTGCAGCCCCTTTTACAGGCATCATCCATGGAAAGAACAAATAGTCTGAATGCTTGTTGGCCACATCAGCTTTACATGAATCATCTCATTTGACATGCCAACAGGTGCTTTTTTTTTGGGGGGGGGGGGGAAACACGCCCTCCGAAAAGAAAAAAAAGTTTGCAGAACAGGGTCAATTATTGGAGGTCAAACTTTGTTATTAGCTCCATAAAGCCTTGGCATGCTCCGTACAACTGTGTTGCTCAGTTATTCTCTCCTCTCTTCACTTCTCTTCTCTTCCAGCAACCCTCTCAGGGTCATAGTAACAGGAGTGAGCGCTATCTGTCTGCCCGACTCCCCCAGACGGCCTTCTGGCTTCCTACACCAATATGAATATTTGTTAAACACTTATGTCAAAAATCGTAGGAGCTGCTTCAAAATTATCCCTCGCTTTCTTTCTCTTTCTCTCTCTCACACACACACACACACACACACACAAATCTAGTACACAGAAACACGTGCCTCCCTCGGTTCTTGATAAATAGGAGCAGCATCAAATCAAGCTCAGGTCAGGATAACCTCATGGTGACCCACCGGCTCCATCTCCTGTGGTGACCTCTCTCACCAGCTGCTGAGTGTGGCCTGCTCGGCCCATCCCTGCTGCTGGGTCAACCACACACACACACACACACACACACACACACACACACACACACACACACACACACACACACACACACAGCCACTGGTGCATAAATGCACACGCACACCTGCACTTCCGAAACCTTTGACGACTTTCTCGTCTTGTGACACTTCTTTCTTTCTTTCATTTTTGTTCCCTTCAGTATTCCACTTGCGAGCAGAATTGATCAAAGTCTCAAAGTCCAAGAGCTCGATGCGAACGTAATGGCAGGGACATCAAGAGAGCACTAAGGCAATGTTGATGCTTCTCCGCCCGGGC
The DNA here is from genome assembly GCA_038501785.1 of Myoxocephalus aenaeus. Taxonomy (NCBI): domain Eukaryota; kingdom Metazoa; phylum Chordata; class Actinopteri; order Perciformes; family Cottidae; genus Myoxocephalus; species Myoxocephalus aenaeus. Next base: position 2,334,901 of record JBAMJR010000329.1, read on the forward strand.
AGATGTGTGTGCACAGTGCAAACAGACCCTTGTACTGAGGAGGCTAAGCTGGAGCACTCGGCGGTGTAAAAAAATCTGGGCTAATGTCGGGTTCTCCCACTAAATTGTTTTTTGATAAGGGAATATCTGGAGATAAGTGTTGTCACTATCCTATCTGAGAAGCGGAAGCCGGTTCGATAAATCTCCTCTGTAATCTAATAGGAGTCATGGGCAGTAGCATGCCATCCAGGGAAACTGTCTGCTGCGCTCGGGCCGAAGTGAAGACTTACTCTGATTAAAGAACAGGGGGGAAGTGAGCCAACACGGCCAGCTTGTAAAAAACGATAACATCTTTACATTAAACAAATGACTATCGCTACTCATTCAAGATTACTCTGGATTTGTTGACATATTAAAGCAATACTGATAGCCTTTGTCAGTCGCCTAGTGACACTATATCTCTGTTTCGGCACACAGAGCCAAAAAAAAAAGTGAAACAAAGTGGACAAATGTGGAATTTGTGTTACATTTAGTGGACCTGAGGCCAGGCCGGGCCGGGCCGGGCCGGGCCGGGGACCTCTTGGGAAGGAGGAACGGATGGATGCCAGTTGGAAATGCCTTCGCGATAAGCACATACACAGAAGACGTTTGTATGTAATAAAACTAGGTGTTTTATAGTAAGCCAAAACAATGATAACTGAAAGGATATTTTGAAAGGATAATGAGATAATCATTTACATAAGACCATTTTATTTATTTTTGCACAATATGTAGCCAAATGTTTTTTTTCCCCCCTCTGTGCCACAGACCTCCATTGTTCCACATACACTGTCCTGCTGCCGCGTGTGTATTAATGTGTGTATTAATCCGCAGCTGAAAGTGGCTCGGCTGTTATTGAAAAAAAAAATGAGTCAGCCCCTTCTTTTAGATTTTGTATTAAATTAATCAATACATGTGTGACTGAGCGGATTGGCTTCGAGAGGTCGGAAAGTAGTGAAACTATAAAACTGCTTGTGTTGGTCTTTTCATGGGGTTTTCTGAGCGTATTAAGTAAGTAAGTATCATAAGGTAGACATTCAGGTAAACAGTCTGGCTGTTTGGCCTTGTAAAGAGTGAGGTCAAACCGTGTTCCCAGCCAGATGATGGCAGGACGACTGTTTTCTTCATGGGCTGGAACAAAATAATCAGAAAATTGTTATTTCTTTCCTTCCAGGCTAGAATTTAATTAAAGTGATTATATATGTATATTAAGTCCCAGAGAATCTTGAAACAGTCAATCCATGGCAGCAAACATTTAGCAGTTTCTATTTTTGGTGTTACCGCTGTGAGGCTAACACTGTGAGAAGCTGGGTCGTTTTTGAAAACACTTCCTTGTTGGTGGATTTCACTGTGGGAAACTCCAACATCTGGGATTTTGAAAGTCAGCTGCAGCAGAGCAATACATTTGTTTTAAGATGTAGTCGGGAAATCCAATCTGGATGAAAAACAATATGTTAAACGCGGATGTTGTGAAACCCCCCCCCTTCCCACAAAAAAAAGAAAAAGTACAACAGAGGCCGACCCATTCTACCTCCTCACTGTTCTCCAGATCAACAATCTGAGTCTCTGAGGAGGCGAACGGGGTCTCCTCCCCCCGCTGACCTGCGCTCACAGGGGTTGGTGTTAAGTAAACTTTGTCAGCCACGCAACGATCTCCAGCAGAGAACTGTCTCTCTGCTCATCAGGAGACCTTCCCCGTGACCCCCCCACCCCTCTCTGCCTTGGCATTCCTCTGCCACACCACCTCCCTGACCCACCTCGTCTCCATCTTTCCTGCCCCCCCCCCCGCCATCCGTCCGTCGCCTTGGGTCCTGCTCTCTGTCCCAGCAAGCCCCGTGCGGCCCGGCTGGCGTCTCCTGCGTTGGAGACAGCCTATCAGGGGCCTCACGTCATCTGTCTCCAGGACCTGACTGACATGTCGACCTCAGAGATTACCGGCTACTATCAGAGAACGGGGGGGTTTGTCTGCGCTCCCTTGAGTGGATGCTCCTTTCTCTCACCATAACACTGGTTGGGAATTGGAACCTGCTTTAGACCTCTGAAACTCTGTTGTGGCATTTTATCTGTCTGGGAGCTGCCCTGTTGATTCGCTACAAGGTCTGCGGGGACAGAGTGCCAGGCAGTGACAGATATCAACTATCTCGTCCAGCGTAGACGCGGAGAGGAGAGAAAACTTCAAGCTCGCTGGTCCTGGCTGTAAACATCAAGCGACTTTCTGCTGTCCATTCAAAAAAGGTGTTTGGAATAACAGCGGGGAAAGTCCACCGGTCTGCTATCAAGGTCCAGATGCTGCATTCCCAGGCTGCATGCGGAGACCTTCAACATTAACATTAACAGAGTTGGGGTTCATCCAGTGCAACAATCTATATTAGTCTCTTGATTCAGACACAAAGCAAGAATTAGCAAATTGTATTATATACATACATATATATCACATTAAATCTTGTTCTATTTAAGAAGGTTATCGACTGGTTTTTGACTACAGTTCTGAAACCTCGAGTTCGCCATTTTGCCCATCGCCATCTTGGTTTTTGGCAAGGAGAAGTGACACAAGAAGGTGGAGCTAAGTACACCCCGAACGCTGAATAAGACATTTGTAAAGCGACTAAAAAGGTTACAATTAATTCTCTATGACCTGAAAATACACGGTGAAAGAGTTAAAGTTGTAAAATCGCCACAATCACAAGTTAGCCACGTCCTAAAGCACATCCTGCTTTTTCGTCTATTTTACTCTAAATGGGACCATCATTTACTAAATGATCATCATACTGTAATACAGAAGACTTGAAACTAGTAATTGAGACCATGAACTCATGTTTACTGAGGTAATAAATCAAGTGAGAAGTGGGGTTATTTTCTCACACATTTCTATACAATTAGACTTCTTTTTGCAACCGGAGAAGTCGCCCCCTGATGGCCATTAGTTAGAATGCAAGTTTAAGGCCGCCATACAATCTCCAGTCTGCGAGCCTATGCTAAGCTAACTGTATCAATCTCCTCGTCTAACGCTCAGTGAGAAAGTGATTAAGCATAGTTCCCAAAATGTCAAAATATTCTCTTCACATTTGTTTTCTTCCGACATTAGCCAGGTACAACCTTCAAAACTGTCAAAACACAAGTTGAACGCGTTGATAAATTCTTGCATTTTCATTCCACAGAAGTATATAACCTATCCTCCCTCTCTCTCTCTACATTGACTCTCTCGCCCAAGCTCCTGGCCTTTAGAAGAAAAAAAGACCTTCCTCTCTCTCTCTGCCAGGTGGTGTGAAGCTGGTTCACTCTCAAGCTCTCGTCATCGCTCTCTGTCTAGAACACGGAGCCCTGGGATATTTGTGTATCATGTATTGATTTGGAGGTACAACCCTCGGCTGTAAAACAAAGATAAAGAAGTTAGGCATTAACTATTTTTTTTTTTCCAGGGGTCACTCTGAGCTTGTTTCACATAGCTGGAACCCACCTGGAGAAGAAAAAAAAAAGGACATGAAAATGCCTGCCTGTGTGATGGACTCTGGAATATTGATTTTTCTCTCAGAACAACAAAAAAAAAAAAAAGGCCTTTGCAGTCAGTATTTTCCTCTGAGCTCAGATAGGGCTGCAACATTCCTGTCTACTCCCTCCAAGGTTACTGCCTGCTCGGCGGAGGCGAGCACCTGTCAGATGTGCGCTTGTTTTGTTATACAACGTGTCTTTGTAGCATTTGCTGTCTCCATAGAACCCCCTCTTTCTATTCAGTAGTACAAGAAATTGTAAGAAACAAAAAAATAATAATAAAAAAAAAGATTACTCAGGGGGAATTGAGTTAACTCTGGCTCGGGGAGTTTCCTCGTTTCCTGGGTTCACGAGGATTACAAACTGTTGAATTCACTCCCCGCATGCGGCTTAAAACACTGATCCCAAAGCTAACCTTGTTTAGAAATCCTCACCTGGCACCATGCGGGAGAACAGTGTCATCAACACCACCGTGTTTGCTTAGTTGAGAGTTAAATGTGAGGAGGTTTGCACTTGTTGATTAAGTATGTCTACCCCATTGTTCTACATACTCGCCGAGGTGTGAAATTAAGTGCATCTAAAGAGAGCTGTAGTGCCACTATTGCTTCATTATTTGAATAATTGACTAGCTGCTCTGGTTTGACAGGACAATACATGGTAGTTATTACGTTGTTTTATTTAAAAGAAAGAAATACATGTGATTTATGTTATTAGCATTATACTGCTTCTTTAAAAGTATTTTTTTTCTGTGTAAAATAATCCACTTATTCGTGATCTATTTACGCATTTTAAAAACATTTTACTGGAAATTGTGTTTGTGTTTGTAATCTACCTTATAAAAACGAATAGGTTGCAGCATTTCTAACCCCGTCAGGAATCTTTTTAATATCAGCATCAAACGCACTCTACAGTTTACTACCCAGGCAAAGGTTGCACCTCCACAGTTTTATAGAATTATTAAGTAAGCAATTATGATAACCCACTGTTTTTAAAGATAATAGGATGATAAGGTTCTGCCAAACTCACACTGTAGTTTGCCCTTAGGCTGCTCTTCTTGAGGAAGAAATCAATTTCTTTTGCACTCGGGCCACTTCGTCCTCTTGACACGCAGAGTTGTTTATTTTACCTGTTGAGCATTAAAAGTTTCAGATAATCCATAGAAAACAGTAATTAACAGTAATTATCTGCATATGCGTTTTACCACACTTTGTACTGGCTCTGCATGGCTAGTGGCATTTTATCAAAGCTCATAAACCTTGAATGACTATATATTGATAAAGACTGTTTAAAGTGTCATTGGAACGATAACATTTGCACTGTAAATGTGGCTTGCAGGCTCCAGCCTCCAATCGGCTGGGATGATAAGGACAGCACTGACTGCGGCTACAAGCAATAGGTCAAAAGCCAGAGTATCTGGTTTGGGGGGATGTTGAAAGCCAAGTTTTACGTTGTCAAAATGAATGATTTTGACAACGTAAAACTTGGCTTCAAAGCTTAAAGAGGAGGTAAATTAACTGTGATAATGCCCCGGCAAAGTGTTTACAATTGAAGCAAATCGTCCTGAAACACAGGCCTGGAAATCATTTTTATTGTGTCAGCCTACCTGCACATTTAGGTTTGTATAATACAACATGTAAAAAAAAAAAAAAAAAATATTTGCACACAATTTTTATTATTATTATTAAATCACAAAAAAGTAGTTGACATACAAGATGAAGTTTCGACAAAATTATTTCTTTCTCTTTTGACTTTTTTAGGAATTTTGTGCCAGCATATGTAGGACTTCACTGGGTGTTGTTTGTGTTAACCTTCTCCCTCTGCATGCATAAATAACAATTACCAGCACTGAGAGAGAGATGGACGACTGGTTTGACACTTTGCCCTGATCAATATCAATAAAGCAATCAGCACGTCAGGGGCCTATATGTTGTTGAGGAGGGATGTGTAGGAGTTTATGGCTTTACTGTGGAGGTGGGGCTGCTGCGTTCAGGTACACCGAGCCACGCTACAGACACACACATGTGGGATTATATCACATTTGGGGACGCCGAGTGACTTAAACTGATTGGTTAGCGATAACCGGAACCACGATTTATATATCCTAAACTATATTATCACTATAAATGAAGCAACAGTTCGAACTAAAACCGTTTATGCCCTCAGTTTAACTAATGACCCCTCTTAAAAGTCACAAAAATTGGTCCCAAAATGTGACGCACACAAATCTTTTCGGCCCTTCCCTTCCTCGAAGAGCCCAGACAGACAGATTGCACTTTGCCCCAGCTCGACCATAAACGGAGATAATAAATCCAACCAGACTTCTGAACTGCATGACATGAGGGAAAAAGAGAGGACCTTCAGACGGCCAGCGATCAATTCCTTCCAACATGGAAGGAAAGCCCAAGTGGCCAAAAATAGCTCTTTTCTTTATCTGTGTGGTCCAACTAAATCTGGGGGAGGAATTGATTTCTGCAGGTTTAAAAAAAAAGGAGAAACTGACATTGAGAGTTTGTAGTCTGACAGAAATAATGTGTAATAAAGACAATGTTTTCATTAAATCTGATAACTTTGCCCTCTTTTCTGTGGGTGGGAAAGCCAGACGTAGACACAACCCTCCACTGAGACCTCATAAATCAATGCAGTGAAATCAGGGAGAAGAAACAAACAAAAAAAGCTTCTCCTGTTTATTCCCCTTAGACTTTTATATTTTCAGTTATTCGCTTCTCGTTTCTGGGCTTCAGTTTTGCTCGGGCAGAGGAACAGAGCACACCTGGGACCCCGACATGTTGAGTTCAAGTTCTGAATCAAGACGGGATAGGAGATTTAAGCTGCTGCTGCTGGGGAGGTGAGGATCACCAACCCTGTTTCAAAAGTGATGAATGATGCTGCAGATAACCATCATGCGTCGAGCGTGACTAAATGTACATTTGGTTGACACAAATATGAACGCGTGTATGACGGGGAGCGAGCCACAGGGTTTAGCCATTGGATGTACTGCCACCTTGTGATGTGCTCTGAAACCTGCACGTCAGAGCTTCGTTTCACAGTAAATGTGGCACGAGCGTATTCATTCATGTCGGGTCAGAACTTCAGAAGAACCGCCGACAAAGCCCGAGGGGTCGCGCGGACCCTTCATTTCTCCCCCCCCCCCCCTCGCGGCATGGATGGATGTCACCGACCCCTTCTCAGTGATCACAGCAGAGAACTTAAAAGCACGGTCACAGTCATTTTCCTGATCATGGCTGCCCGGTTCCTTCTTCTCTCCAGGGGGGGGGTGGTCCAATTCATCTCTATCTTGCTGCTCGGTGAAGCCCGCAGTGCCGAGCCACCATCACTCACACTCCGCAGGGCGGCCGGTGGATTAGCTGCCCCCCCCCCCCCCCCCTGGTGTGGGAGTAACAACCCCTGCAGTCCAGTCAGCAAACACTGCAGCGGCGGTCAGGGATCCAGGGGGAGAGATAGTGGCGTCTCCATGCACCCTGACGGTCAGTCGGCATGGCGGGACAGGACGGGGTGATGGACATCTGCCTGGTCCGGACAGCCCCCCTCCCTGAATGTCTCTGTTCAGCTTGAAGATTCTCATGGTCTGGCATACAGAGGATTGCCCAACAGTTTGGGGTCACTTAGAAAATGTCCTTATTTTTCAAAGAAAGATAACTTTAAATTAAATCAGAAATACACTACACATTGTTAATGTGGTAAATGACTATTCTAGGTTGAAACGTCTTTTTTTTTAAAAATGAAATAGCTACATAGGTGTATAGAGGCCCATTTCCAGCAGCTATCACTCCAGTGTTCTAATGGTACATTGTGTTTGCTAATCGCATAGAAGACTAATGGATGATTAGAAAACCCTTGTGCAATTATGTTAAAACAGTTATGCTGGTGAAGAAGCTATACAACTAGCCTTCCTTTTGAGCTAGTTGAGTATCTGGAGCATCACATTTGTGGGGTCCATTATATTCTCAAAATGGCCAGAAAAAGAGAACTTTCATGTGAAACTCGCCATTCTGTTCTCGTTCTTAGAAATGAAGGCTATTCCATGTGAGAAATTGCAAAGAAACTGAAAATTTGTCTGGGTGACCCCAAACTTTTTGAACGGTAGTGTATATAGACATGCAAACCTCTGGGCATTAATATGCAGCTCATCACAGCTTTAACCTAGCTGCAGGATTTCCATCACTGATGGTAGGCTGTAACGGGCCTTCCCCAAAACTACTCAGTTGGAATCAACAGCTGATCTGAAAATCAATTAGTAATATTAGCATAATAACACATTATAATTTATTGAGCAAGAAATACAAACTTTCTCCAGGTTCCAGCTTGATCCGATGCGAAGGATTTGTTTGCTTTTCTCTGTTGTAAATGGGACGTATATTTGTGTTTTGGACCAGACGTTGAGAAGAGGTCACCTTGGGTTTTGGAAAATTGTGAGCTGTGACATTTTGTGACATCGATTGTTCAAGAAAATCAGCAGCAGATTAATCGATGATGAGGAGAAGCTTTAGTCGCAGCCATACTTTTCGGTCATGGATAAAGTAAATAACTTGTATACATCTACTGCACTGCGGCGTATCACTCTGACCAAGCCACAGCACTACTATCCCTGCAGGCAATGTGCGAAGCATTAAGTAGTTATCTTCACAAAAACAGAGACATCTTGACAGTAAAACATACACAATTAGTATAATTAAAGCAGCTCTATCGTCCCAATGAGCATTGGGAAAATGTGGTTATCTACAAAACAAAAGTCTCCTCTCACAGTGTCATTGTGTGAAGCTGAACAGCTGCAGAAGAAAACAACCGACCCGGGGGGGGGGGGGCGTCCACATACTTATGACCGTAGACCGTTTATTCTCCATGCGGGAAATGGTGACAAAAAAAAAAAAAAAAAAACAGGGGCAGCAGCGGCTGCCATTCACGTCGCCGTCTAACACCGCAACAGGTAACCCAGATGAAGGCCCGTCGTTTTTAAAAAGACAGGTACTCGAGTGTAAGATGACAAAGCGCCACAGAAATGACAACCAACCTGTCCGGGCCTCGAGCCAAGTCCCAGAGATCTGAGAGGGCATTTAAAAAGAAAAAGAAAGAAAAAAGGTGTCAGGGCCTCCCCTACCGTCAGCGAGCACTGACGGAGTGAGAAGCTGACAGCATGATGAATGCCTTTGTTATGAGCTGCTGCTGCGTACTACTGCTGCTGCTGCTGCTGCTGCCGCGTGTGAGCCGAGCCCAGAGATGTCCAGGTTATGAATGGACTAGTCAATGAGCTAGAACATAAATGGCCTTTGGTCATAATTTCTCAGTGCGAGGAGGCGACGCCTGTGCTCACTGGAAGGAGATGCATCACTCTAGTCGGGTCCCTCTCATCTCTCCAGAGTGCTTCTTTTCTCTCTCTGCGATTAGCATAGCTGACCTATCGCACACTGGTGCTGAGTCATTATTAGGTGTTAGCATTTTCAATTAGCTCACACCTCCCCCTCTTCTCTGCCTGCCTGTCTCCTCTGTGAGGCAGACGCTGCACAGCAGGAGAAAAGCAACTACATGCTAATGCTCTGCTCGCTGAGAGGGGAGGCCGACCACGTCGCAGCTCAACTTGAGAAACAAAAAACAAAAAACACGAACCAGTGAACCACGCGGTCGACGTTAGATAAACGAGCCGCACTTTTAATGTCCTGTGGTTCATGTAGAACTTTATTTCAGCTATATGGTTGTTTTAAAAGCACTTATTAGCAATACAGACCGAACGGTTTCCATGATACATGTCGTACTGCATATGTCAAACATTCATGCCAAAGAAAAAAAAAAACTACCGATACATTTCCAACAGGACAGTTACAGCTATTTTGAAAATAAAGTACAAAATAGGCTTCTTTTTTTCCATAACAACCATAACAAGACAACACTACCGTAAAGCGTATTAGTGCTTCTAGCTTGAAGTGTTATCATGATCAATGAAAATAATCAAAACCGTACTCAAAAAAGTTGCTTTCAGTCGAAAGAGTAAGGGGAAAAAAATGCTCTTATGCGGATGCAAATTCCCGCATAGCGGAGCGAGCTAGCCTCCTTGCGCCCAGGTGGGCGACTGCCTTTTAAAAACAGGTAAGGCAGTTCTGTCTTTATAAAATCATTAGCTTTCCTCCCAAATAAAACACTGATGAAAACATACTTGACACTTTTGACAACAAAATGTCTTTTTTTTTCTTTTTCTGTTTCACAAGTTAGGCTTTACAGATCTATTTTAGAGAAGGAACAAAAACAAAAAAAATGCTTCTATTGATGATTGCTAGAAAGCTATTGCCAACGAAAAAAACATCACAAACGTATCTCAACATTAATATCAAAGCAGAATGTTAGAGAGAATTTGAGGCTACATATTAGGAAGGCAGTGTTACCTATAAATCCTATTTTTTGGGCAGCAATACAAAATAATTTATTCTACATTTCCATCTTAGTGTTCTAATAGATTGTACTCTAACTCAAATAAATGTTGTTTTTGAGAAAAAGGAAATACACTTAAATAAAAAGAAAAAAGTAATACAAGATATAGAGCACCTTATCCCCATACAAGTTATTTCACAAGTAGATTTTTGGAAGCAAATGGCACAGCGATGTCAATGGTAAATTAGCACTGCTCATTGAAATGTACATTTTTTGTCAGACAATACCACCAAGTCTCAACAGTTTAAACATCAAGTTGTGACAAGATACTCTTGTTCCAGAGGTGTTTGCGTCATGTAGGTTTTGTGTGTACAACAAACGGGTAACGACAGGGGCTGATCACTGGACAGGAGCCGCATGAGTGTGTGTGTGTGTGTGTGTGTGTGTGTGTGTGGGTTCGTCTTCAATCGCTACGCGGCGGCTGAGGAATTCGCCGCCTTGAGGGGTGTTGCGACGCCGCCGATCTCGGTACGACAGTTACTACAACTCCACCGAGCCGAAGCGGACCTCCAAAGTCAGTGCAGAAAAAGAAAAGAGCTTTTACACCCGACTCTGCTTTTCTAGTGCAAAACTGCCAACGTCTGGTCTTCAACCGCGAGGACAGTCGGCACACAGAGTGTCACAACGGCCGAGCTGAACACCGACATGACGCTTAAAAAAACACTCACGGAAACCTTTAAGTGGTGCAAAACAGTAATGTGTCACAAACTTGCCGTTCTGTCGCGAAAAAATTAAGTACTTAAAATCCACATCTGGAGCTTCCGATACCAATACACGTGCATAAAGATTTACAAATACAATAAAACTCGACTGCAGCCGGCATCGACTGCGACAGATGCGTGAGAACTTTACATCATCGGGGGGGGGGGGGGGAACGGGGGCCGACCTCTTCAGTTCTGAGTTAGCCGGGAGCTGGTTCTGGGACGAAATCCAGAAGTGAGCCCCTTTAAAAGTTCACATCCAAAGACCGCGGAGGCTAAAAAAAGGAGCCGCCGTGGACTCGTTCAGAGAAAAGAACTTTTCACATATCAAGTAAAAACAGAGAATCACACAGAGAGGAGGGGGTGAGGAGATGATGGCGGGAGAAGAAAGGCAAGAGAGAAAAATATGAAGAAAAAAAAAAAGGCGACGCGTGTGAAGTTTTTTCTTGCCGCAATTAGAACACACAACAAAAAACAAAAACAAAAAAACAGCAAAACTGATAAAAAAAGTCAATTCATATTTTTTCCTTGTTTTGTAACAGACCTTCCATCTGATCACAAAGCTTTTAAGAGAGCATTGGTTGTGTCGAATAAGACATGTGAGGACGCCCTTGGCTGGCTGACTCGGGTGCTGTGGGGATGGTGAGCAGCGGCAGCAGCAGCAGCAGCAGCTGGTGGTGCGATTGTGGCGTTGCGGGAGTGTTCGGTGAGGGCTTTAAGAGAAGAGAAAGTCTGTGAGGGTTGTGGGTGGGTTGTGTAGGGGAGGTGGGCGGGATCTAGTAAAGGAGGATGCGGCGCTCGATGGCCTTGCGGCAGATGGGGCACTCGCTCATTCGGTCCCCGCACAGCTGGCAGGTGCCGTGGCCGCACATGAAGATCATGTTCTTCAGCCGGTCCAGACACACCGGACACATAGTCTGCAATCACAAGTTCATGTTTGGTTGTGATGAAGTCATTTCAACTGTCAAAAAAAAACGCCATTTGAACACACGACACACGACATGAGACATCACTCTGTTTGATTTTGTTCTTCCTTGGTAGTTCACACGCCACACCTGGTTGGTGTCTTTATTAAAAAAAAAACAGGGTGTGTCCCATCTTAGCCACATTACGGTGAAACAATATGCGTTTAGCAGAAATGGTCGAGCCTCGAGTGTCCTGCGAGGCGTTGCTACTCGTTAACGCAGCCGCTTTCTTTTCATCATTAGTTATTCAGGGGGAAGTTTCACTGAAAGCAAGGCTCTCTTTTCCAGACAGATCACTGCTGTCCAGTACAACCACAGCCTGATCTGCTGGACACTGAGCAGGTGGAGCAGCTGGGGGTTAAGGGCCTTGCTCAAGGGCAAGTGGTGGTAATGAGGGAGGGGCAAGCGCTGTTTCTTTAAAATGACTTTGCCCACCACATATATGGCCTGTCGGTCCTGGTTGATCGAACCGATGACTTCCGGTCACAAGCTTTCTTCTCAAGCTGGTCTTTTAATGAAGGATTACTCATTTAAATGATGTATCAAGAAAAATGCTGTGGCTTTGTGGGCTCAAGCTTCTCAAATGTGAGTTTTTTTATTTATTTAGGATTGTAAATTGATTATCAAAAAAGAAAACTGAGAATATTTGCTGGAATTTTTTTAACTATTTTCTGCTTTTCTGGTCTAATGGTCTAATAAATACATAAAATTAAGAAAACACATCAATATTGCGTAAAATTAAACTGCAAAAAAGGTGAGAGTACCACACCTGCCGACTTCCACTATCGACAGTTTGGACTTACTTGCTCCTTGATGTCCTGCAGCTGTTGCTGGAGCTTCTGTACATCAGCGTTGACATTGATGTTGTCCTTGTCTCTCTGCAAAGCTGGGATGTTTCCACTGGCTGTTTGGACGCAACAACACAGCCATATTGAGGGGAAAAAAGGGAATTCAGTTACCAGCAGAGAGACCAAAACAAAGAGGTTGCACCAGCGGCCAAATCAAACTTCACCTCTATATTGTGTAAACTATATGGCCGGTAAAACTGAAATGCAGCCACACCGACATTGCCGTTCTGAAACCAGCCGAGAGCCAGATTCTATTTAAAACATGTGTTTTACAAACAAGCATGGATCACAAACATATATGCTCTGAATTTAAATATATTGGGCTCTAGCGGTCAGTGTTGGCATTGCATTCATTTGTAATGTTCAGAAATGCATCCTTTGTAATTATCTAAATTATAAACTGACACAGGACAAAACATCATAGGCATTGTAGGAGCCACAGGATGAATGAGTGTCATGAGATACCAGCTTGAAACTACGCAAAATACATCATCTGAGCACTCAACAAATTAGCTGGCAAACATCTGCCATGTACTGAATCAACATATACTGTTTCGGGTGTGTGTGTGTGTGTCACTGAAAAAGAAAGGGAGGGGTTTAAGGGGAGGGGCCAGGGCAGCACTGGGGGAGTTCTTTAAGAAAAGGGTCTGATAAGGGAGGGGATCATAGAGGTATACTTACACCAACTTAGTGCCAGATTGTTGGGCTGGAGAAGATCCTGCGATCCCCCTGCCATAGTGTTAGAGCTCCCTGCTGGGAATAACCAGTCACATTGTTATAGTGGGAGCCGTCCTTGCCAGCTCAACAGCTGGTCTGAGGACTACAACTACTCACTACAAGCCTCTAAGGGAGGTTTAGAGAAAGAATTTGAAGAAAAAGCCAGCAAGCTGGGAAAAAAAGGGAAATAGAGCCTCTTCTATGTAGAATATATTGTTAAAATGCATAGCGGCAAGTGATTCTCTCTCCTTTTTTTTGCCGTCAGCCAATGTGAAGCATGAGTCTAATGCTTTTACTCACAGTTAGAAGTTATACATTATGTCAGAGAAGTAGGGAGTCAAAATAATCACAGCGACGGATGAATTTCGTGCATTAGATTTGCTTTTGTAACAGACAACAACAGTCAGTGTTACTGGGATGGAGGGAGAGGAGATAAACAATCAATGCTGCCCCTTGCATGAGTGTATGAGTGTTTGGGTTCTGCATTCACGTTTTGCACGTCTGGTAACGACTGCAAGGAATATTTGCTTTCCGACAAGCTGACAAGTGTAAAAATAAAATCAACACAGGGGTAAACATGAAGTTAGTGAACTTACAACAGTTTCCCTTTTAACTCAAACAAAACACGACAGGAGTAACCACTGGTGAGATGCACCACTAAAAGAAGGTTATGGGCAATAAAAAACTGTGTTCAACTTGGAGACAAGAAGATGGATTGTGAATGCAACCAAAAAATAAATATATTTACACACTACATTGAATCCCAATGTTGGGTAAAACTGATGACATTCAGCACTTGTGTGCAACTGAAAATCCTGCTTGTCAGGTTTTATATTTTACGTATTTCATCATTCCAAAAGTGAAATTCTTTAGTATTTCTTCACTATCATGTAAATATGAAAATATATATATATATATATATATATATATATATATATATATATATATATATATATATATATATATATATATATATATATATATATATATATATATATATATATATATATCTCATTATTACTAACGGTAGTTTAGCATACACTTAGAAATAAGTTCATCCATTTGATGCAAATGAGATTAGTCAAACTTTAGGAGACCACAGAAACATGAATAAGGAAATCAGGTTGTCTGTATATTAGGACATTATTGTATTACTCAGTGCGGGTCAGCAAAACTCAATTTAGAAATGGCTTCCGAGATTCTACTTATAAAAAGATTATGATCTAACACACAAAATCCGCTCTCTTTGGAAGATCTAGTTGGGGCGACTTTCAGACAAGGCAGCCAAGCACTTGTGACGCCACTGTCCATTTCAGCCAGTATCTAAATAGAAGCTAGAACAAATACAATTATCAAAATGATTGCAACGATTAAAACATGCCAGATCTAGTAGTGGAAAAGAGTTTGGAAAGCAAGATTAACTAATTCAAACGTCTGACTTAAGTTGTACATTTCTACATGTCTACTAGGATGAAAAAACAACAACAACAACAATGTATCAATGGTGCAAACAAAAAAAGTAAAAATGCATAAGCAAGGCAGCAACAACACAAAATATAAAAACAGGCTAAAGCAGATATAAAAAAAGAAGTGGAAACTAGAAAAGAAAGAAGGAAAAAAGGAAAATAAAAGGGGAATTAAAAGGGAACGTGTGGAAGATTCACTCACTAAGGTCATCATCATCATCATCATCATCATCATCATCATCATCATCATCAGCGGCCTCATCCTCCATACCTTTCCCTCCACAGCAAAGTACAAAAGGGGTGCGGCGTTCAACTACAGCCCGACACTGTACGCACTTCTTCATGAGGCTGGCACAGTCTGGAGACAACAGAACACATGTTGGTCAGACTTGAATGAGTCTTTTTGTGTGTGTGTTTTTGCTTTCGATTCAGAAAAGATGCCATGGTGGAACTTACTCTCACAAGCGCACATGTGGCCACAGGGCTGGAACAAAACGGCTGCCTTTTTGTCAGAGCAGACTACGCACTCCTCTATCTGGGGAGGGGACAAATCAGACAACAGAACCGAATAAAAGCAGCCTCTCCTCGTCGCGTTGCTATTTCCGGGTAGCAGAGAGAGTGGCACTGCTTCTGGTACCTTAGTTCTAGACTGGACTTGGTCCTTGCAGATTAGACACTTCTTAACACGAGGAGAGCATAGGGAGCAAGTGGCGATGTGTCCGCAGGGCCCGAACAGAGTGTCTCTCTTCAAGTCTGAACACACCATACACTCATCCAGAGATTCAATGTTGCTGTTCAGAGACGGGCTGCGGGTGCCGCCCACCTGGCCACTGAAACAATCGAGAAGAAAAGCACAACAGTGTCAGAGCAGGAGAGGTTACAAGCGAGTGAGGTTGACAGAGAACAAAGAAAATAGGGGGAGACAAAGAGAGACTAAAAAAAAAAAAATGAGGAAAAAATAAGGAAACAAAGGAAAAAAAAAATGTGTGAAAAAAGGGAAATCAATAAGGTTATTGATGATTTTCCTGAGACGGTTCCTTTTTTTCTGAATTTATTAAAAACACCAAACACATTGCTGCGTGTAACAAAAGGTTTCTTTCTTGTTTAAAGCATCGTGATGGCAGTTTGATTTAACGGGTATGTTTTATTTGGCCACATAAAAGTGAAACTAAATAAATAAAATGGGTCACAAAATGTAGGTCTGCTCGTCCGTTTTGATACGACCCTCGTTAATCACCCCCAAAAGAACTATGCATAAAAAAGTAAACCACCGTAAATCCACAAATTGACAATTTCCCACCTCCGTTTTAGTACAAATAACTATTAGAGCTTTAGACGTGCTAGTGGCTGGATTATTTTTTGACCTACAGTCCAGGCATTGCATTCAATTCATACAATATACATAATAATACAACAAGAGAAGAGAGTTGTTTCCCCCCCGGTTCCCAGTTTTCACTTAGCTAAGCCAACTGTCTTCAGACTCCGGCTTCATATTTAACGGACGGACATGAGAGTGGTATTGATCTTCCCATCTAACTCCTGGCAGGAAAGCAAATAGTATATTTCCTAAAATGTCAAACTATTCCTTCAAGGGATGTTTACCTGCTTTTCTCTTTGTGGCACTTGGCCAGAGCCTTGCACAGACTGGGGTCTGGACACAGGTCTAGAGGGGACTGGCCCTTCTTGTTACGAATGGTCAAGTCTGCGCCGTTAGCTGCCAGGAAGCAGGCGATGGATGCTGCACTCTTCTTTTCTGCCCCCTGGGTGCCCAGGCCCATGATTAACTGCAGGTAGCCAGACAGACACACACACAAACAGATACATCAGAAGTACATCAGGCACTTTGGACATAAAAGATTGTTTTCAAGTTGAACCCAGTGGGACCAGTGTCTCTTTCTCTTCCTTACACATCTGCAGTAGAGTAAAGTCAGGGTTCATACACATTTTGATCAATGGATTTCCATGATTTTAAACCAAATTTCCATGACCAAACATTTTGTGAAATCTCGGTGTAAACATGAAAGTGAGAAAATGTAGTATTTAAACTAACAATGAGAATTCCAAAGCAGACAGTAAACCTTAAAAGACACAAATGAATGAGAGACAATAGTTTGAATAAAAGAATAAACATGTATATAGATGCCTGTATGTATGCCTGCTTATATTTTGAGCGTCTTTCTTTTAAAAGCATATTCATTATTTCGAACGTTATTTTGAACGTCATGAACACATGAATATAACACATTTACATGACTTTTATTTTTTTTCTTCAAGGACTTTTCCAGGCCTGGAAATAACCATTTTAAAATTCAATGACTTTTCCAGGTTTTCCATGACCGTAAGAACCCTGAAAGAGCAAAGCGAGTCGGGAGTCCTGATTTTGATATTATTCAGATGTCTTCAGAGTTAAATTCTGATGGACCATGCCAAAGCACTATCAGATCATCCCTAACTAGCCAATCAAAGACATGTCTTAAGATGGCTGTCAGGCATCGGGACCCTCCCCAACACACCCCAAGCCAAAATCCCATTAACTGTCCCCTCTCTCTCTTGATCCTCCAGCTCCGTCTCAACCCAACTCAAAGCCCCTCTCTCTCTCTCTCTCCCTCTCCCTCTAGCAATTTGGGCCTTCCATGTCTGATTGTCTTCAACCAGTAGCTTTTACATCTCTGCGGATGGAGCCACCGGGCCGGCTAATTCAATTCTCATCTTGAACGGGGAGAAAGCTATGGGAGAGTGACCCAACTGCACATATCTCAATTAGGCCCGCTGTCTGTCACTTCCGCAGGGAACCAGGGAGGGCAGGAAGCGGGACAGAAGAGAGCAGGCGGAGCAGGAGAAGAGAAGGAAGTGGGAGGGAGACAGAAGCTGACAGGTAAGTCTGAAGCTGCAGCTAGGCCCTGTTGCCTTAAACTCATCCCTGTAGGGATTAGTGATGTGGTGTGAACATGAAGAGGGTTCAGGTCTGACATGGCCTCTACAGAGGGACAAACTCATTCAGGCTGGTCAGGAGGCTGCAGCGAGCTGGTTGGCTGCTCGTGCCGGGCTGCTGTCGGTTCTCTCGATGTTATACAGGTTTGTCTCTGCAAACTTTGGTGTGTTTTTACGGCTCAAAGACATACAGCTCATAGAGCCTCTAATATGCCTGATTAGTGTTAGCCAACCAGATATAGGACCCGGCTTTGGTAGGAAGAAATAACCATGGGTGTCATGTGCATATTCATTTGTTCATTATTATTAAAAAGGTGCATTATTCTGTCTCACACACACACAGGTGCGGTGTGGAGGCAGACACTGTCCCTAGGTGAGAATATGTTCGGATGTGCCTCAGCTCTGTAATACACTGGTAACTTCTCCAGGGTGTTTCTGAGTGTTTTGCCCAATTTATGTGGAGTAATAACCAGACCCTCAACTGTATATATAAAAAAAAAAAAAAACAGGCAAAGAATATAAATGGAACAAGTTTTTAAACTGAGCCTTTTAAAAGAGGGCAGTAAAGCCCTGGCAGGTAATCGAAAGTTCTTATAACACGCTGCATTCGTGTGTGTGCCTTTCGTGGGCAAATACATTTGGGAATGTTTAAATGAATCACACCGGCCTATTGGATAATGAGGTGCCACAATACCTGATGAATACAAGTGGCCTCAAGTGTGTTTCAGTGTGCTGTTTTCTTGTTGATAACTGCTTCTCTCGGCTGCGAGACAACACCCAACGGCGTTTCATTGCACTTTAATGCTGCGATGCCTTACGATACCGTAAGGAACCTTGACCCAAGCAAATTACTGCGATCTAGGAGTGAACAGTGAGGTTAATAATTCATGTATACGCACTGTGTTCTTGGAGGGTTCCCAGGGCTCCACTTTGCTGACGTCTTGCATATCTTGGAGTTGTCGCAGTTGGGACAGCGTGTGGTGACGCAGTGCCTCGTGGAGCGGCGTGTCCCCGTCCTTGTCCTGCACGTCCAGCTTGGCCTCCGCCCGCACCAGCAGCTGTTAAGAACAATGCGTCAATAAACAGTCACACAAACAAACAAACAAACAGGCAGTCAAACTCCAGCAAGAACTGTGAAACAACTTTAAATTTGAGGCCACAATGCAAATGCCCCCAGTGCTGATCTTTAAGGTTTCTGCTTACAATGAACTGCCTCGGTGTTTGTACTCTCCAATTATGGAGTGCATTTTTTCTCGAGTCCACAAGATGGCAACGTGGCAATCTCAATCCAATACTACGCCAAATGACTAACCGAGACACTGCCTGAGAGAACGTTTTCCCTCCACAGCATCAATCTGAAGCAGGACCACATTTAACGGCAGGACATCCACCAGTGTAAATTAAATATGAGGCTGCACTGGGGGTTGTTCTACTCCCTCTTGTGTTTAGTCCAGAATGAGAAACTGATAAGAGATAACGAGACAAGATCTTCAGTATTGTGCTGGAAATGCGAGGGGAGAGGAGGAGAAAAAAAAATAGGATAGAAGCATAAAGAAAGAAAGAGTGTCCACTAACCCGGACTATCTGGGTGTGTTGGCGCTCCACTGCCAGGTGTAATGCCGTCTGCTGGTTGACGTTCTGGATGTCTAAGTTGGCATTGCCCTTGAAGGTGGGTGAGGGAGAGCAGACACACAATAAAACATATGTGCATACATTAACAACCAACTATAATGAATCGCACATAGGTCATAATGATGATATTACGTGCACATAAATGATAATAAATGTGCCAAAACAGGACCAAAAAATTAAAATGTCAGTTAAAAAGTGAAATAATTGTTCAGCACATGAAAGATTGTAACATCTACTCTGGCTTTAACGCGCCACGGCAGAACATTCCTTCCTTCCTTCCTTCAACCCTGCCGACCAACAAAGTGTCACCTAGGGGGTTGGAAAAAAAATGCATCCTACAATAACGCTGCATGTGATTGTCATTTCCAATTGCGAACACCTCAGCTGAGGAGATGTGGAGGGAAGATAAGCATTGTGATCAGGCGGTGTGTGAAATCCCCAAGTAATAAGACTGACTGGCTGGCAGGGAATCTGCAGTGCACCTTGTAGTGTGGTGCAATAACTGAATAGAAAGCTGAGCCATCACTGCAAACCAGCCCATTGCAGAGACTGGGGGGGGTGGGGGGGGGGAAAGGCCGTCCACGCTGAAAGGTAGCACGCGCAGCGAGCGTTCATGCGTTGGAATGTTGCAGCAACATCGCTGCTTTGCACCATATCCAAATTAACCCAGTTGCCTCTTGGTCAGGTGGCTTTTGCTGTAAACTCTTGTATGCGTTAATCCTGAGAGAGTTAAACCTGCAATCTCAGAAGGGAAAAGAACATGAACCTATGATTGCAAGAAGAGGAGGATATGAGGGCCCAACAGCACTAAAGAATACCCCTGGAGGCTCTGTGAACCGTATGGATTCCAAAAAAAAAAAAAAAAAAAAAAGGCACTTATAGCAGCTTTAACTGGTCTACAGCTTGCTGGCTGCAGGGAGTGCAGTGGAAGCTGCTCTTAATTGTATGTAGGCGGGGAAAGCCAGAAGTTCAGGCTGAGCTGATGCAGCTATGCTTTGGGCTCATTATTGTAAACGAAAGGGGCCTCTCATGCAGTATGAATAACTGCATTTGTCGTCAGTGTTAAGTGTGCATTAGAATCAGTTATTTAAAACGTACGCGTGTTGCTTGCGTGTCGTTTACCTGGTGCACCAACAGCTCAGCCACCTCGACGTGGTTGTTGAGGGCAGCCAGGTGCAGTGCGGTGTAACCGTCGTCTTTCTTCTCGTCTACGATCCAAGGCCTCGGAAGTTTAGATAGCAGCACGCGCATGGCACTGCACGGAGAAAGAGGAATGAAAATGAGTGTTAGAATGGGGGGGGGGAAAAAACCAAGAAGGGACAGAAAGTATAGTCGATATTTTTTAAACGTAAAGTGCTAAAATGAATCTATCCATGACTGAACGTATCATGTACTGTATCGTAGCTGGGGGCCAGACACGAGCTGCTGTAAGCAAACACATCGCAGTGTCTGTACTGCTGATACACAGCATATTCCAACACTTTTTTTCCTCTCTTTTTTTTTTTTTTTTTACAGCAGAGCATATCCCATTTTCACACATAGGGACAAGAATACTAAATCAACTTCGGGAGGAGTTGCTTTCTCAAGCAGAGTGTTATTTACATCATGCTTTGAGCGATACAAGAGCGCTGTGTGTGATTTTAGAGTACCTGTCCCCCCTATCATCTCTTCAGCTAAAAAGGGAAGCCACTTTTTCCCTAGATGATGTGCAAGCGCGCCTATCATTGGGAGACAAACTGGTAATTACACACGATTTAGCTGCATTCACTCGGGTCTCCTCCTGGGGAGCAAACAGACAGGGTGGGAATGGGGAGGAAAAAAAATCCATTGTTTGAGCAGCGCTGTTGAACAGAAGTAGCCTGGTGTGGTGAAAAGAGCCAGTCAGTTCTGTGCCATTGAAGGTCATTTAGAGGATGCGTGCCACGGAGAGAAGTGACTGCAAAAGAGTGTGCAAGAGGACGACTGAGAGGGAGTCACAGTGGGGATAGACCGTCACTTCCTCCTCGTCATTGAAAAATACGGCTGTTTTTACGAGTAAAAAAAAAGAAGCCACGCGCGTTTACATTCCTTATTAGATCACAAAAAAGGCAGCATTTAAAAAAAAAAAAAGGAAGAGATTTGACACGCTGTAATAATGTTATTCGAAAAAAGAAGAAAAGAAAAAAAAGTTAGCAACCTTCTTCCTTCCAGCTTTAGTTTAGCCTTTGAACTAAACCATTATCTAGTCACCCCCAACCTCTACCGCTGTTCCTTCTCTTCTTGCTTTAGCCCCTGGGCACACATCCAGGCATATGGTTCATGAGAAAAATTAAATGAAAACGCACCCGCAATCTAGTGTAGGACCAGTTCATCGATCGAAGATATGTGATGTGAAACAAAGGCTGCCAACGCAACTCCTCAAATTATTGCAAATGCTATGGAATATAAAACAAGGCACTTCAAAAGCCATATCCCTGAACTGTTCTAATAGCTCGTCTGTAGTAAGGTACACAATGTACCTTCAATAAGCATTAAAGCTGCAACGCTGGAGGGAACACTTCCGACCTTGATTAACCCTGAATAATCATGCAGGGCATATCTTTGAACTGCGACAAAAGGAGGCACTTTGATATGGCTGAGCAGCCCCCGTGTGCGAGCACTGGAGTGTTTACATACACCACGGTGAGGTAAATAGGGTCTGAAACAGCACGGGGAGGAAATGGGCTCCAGCACAGAGCAAGAAGGCCACAGCCTGCACAATCAATGCAAACCGTTTACTATTAAGAAGGAGAAAAAGGAAGAAATGCAAACCAACATGCTTGGCAGGCTGCAAGACTTGAAGGTAATCAGGGCGGCTGGTTCCCCTGCGGGGTTTTTGCTAAACCTACATCTTGTCTCCCTCCTGGTGGAGTAATGAAAGAGAGCATCATCAGCACACACCCTCTGGAGGAAAGCAGAGAGAGAGAGAGAGAGAGAGAGAGAGAGAGAGAGGGGCAGGCAGTCAGCACCTCTGTACGGACAAGAGATCCGGGGCTGGTGTACTGCTGCAGTGATGAACAGCGCAGCACACTGATCCCAGGCTCCCTCGCTCTCTCTCTCTACCTCTCATTGCACAGAGGCTTACGCACACGCACACACACACACACACCTGCATTGCTTGCAGCCATCTTCAACCACTTAATGCAGAGAAGCACTGCTTAAATGAGATAGCAACCGCGCCCATTCTGCCTAATCTCACATTCACAATGTGTCGCCTTTGTTACAAAGAATTATTTGCTTGCATACTGTAGATTTTCCATCTTCGGGGGGGGGGGGGGGGGGGCGACTTCTGAGTAATTTCATCCGTGGCAAGTAAGACTTCTAGACAATACAGGAGTGCAATTTTTCTTTTTTACTATAACAGTTTCCATCAGAATCAAGGGCAATGGTCCCACATAAAAGCCTTTGTTCTTTTTGAGCCCATTTTCTTCCTTCTATTGGTGCAATGTATAACATTTGTGCGTTCTGGATTGGCTGGAAATATCTCCTATATGTCGAACAACTGGCCAATAAATGCATGCCTGCAACACTACACGGGCAGAGCGGCGCCTTCTAGTGTCAGAAGCAGGCACTTGAGTGCTGGGCAGGTGTTTGCTGGTGTAGGGAGCCCCTCCAATAGAAGACTAGATTGACAGGCTCCCTGCCACGCTGGGCAAAATGGGCGGACATTAATATTAATGCCCCATACGGACACTGCTGCATTGCAGTTAAGCTATTTGCTGTAAAGGCAGAAAGAAAAAAAAAAAAAAAAAAAAACAGAGTGAATTAAGAACCAAGAAATAAATCGTGTTTTTTTTTTTTTTTTTATCTCTTCGGTAAGTGATGTTAGCAGTGGCCGAGGGGTGCTATGAGAGAAACTGTGTGTTGGCCCTTGAGGTTGGTTGTAAAGTGGGAGACGGAAAAAGAGAGCGAGTCTAGTTAGCTCAGGCTGCAGACCTTTTACTGAGCAGAAGGAGACGACTTGACCTGGAAGTTAAACCGTTAGACGACTCGGGTTATCGGCTACGAGAAGGACACGTATTTAGAGTGAAGTGAGGATCGTCTTAATACATCTGGACTTTACGTCTTTACGTCTGCGCGAATGCTGGAGGACGTGCAGCTGAGAAAAGGGAATGGAAGGGGAGAGAGGTAGAAGAGGAGGGACTTGATGGAACTGGGTCACCCTGTGAGAGATCTCAAGAGTCCCTCAGGAGAGCTACACCGGGGCCTGTTGTCTTGGGCTGCGATTTGTCTTTGACCAGGACGCTCTCTGACACCCTCAGCTCTGTGTGTGTTGGCGTTTGTCATTGTATGTAAGACAGCGGAAGTGTGTGCGCGTGCAACTGTGTGTGTGTGGGGGAGTGTAGGGGTCGACAGGTCCCTTCTGCTGCCCTCGCCTGGCTGACAGCCATCTGTGTGGTGGTCAGTAGCCGTTATTACAACAGGAAGTGAGAGTCGGGGGACAATAACTCGGGTAAGGGACGGGGGGGCAAAACGGGAACAGTCAACATCCAGCCTGAGATTAATGGCTGCGCACAAACATATGGTTACTCTGATGTAGGAGACGTGTTTGGCATACCGTCCATCCATTAACTAAAGGCTTCAGGCTCAGGAAAAGAGATTCTGCATCGGAAAGTAGTCGCCAAAAGGTGCCTCCTGCCTTTGGGAAAATTAAATGCTTTATAAAAGTGAACGTGATCAGCGCCTATATGGTCAAACATACAGCTCTATACTGGTGGGAACAAATAGTCCATACCACGCAACCATCAAGTTAATGCTTGACCTTGGAATACAACCCAAACTCAAGGTCCACTCTAACTTCTACCAGAGCTCTTTATCAGCGGATAATGATATATTTTAGCCACACCACAAAAAGTGTTTAACTATGAGTAAAATCTATCCGCTGATGAACACCATTTGATCCCGTTTTGGACAAATAAGCCGGTGAATGTGCCTTTAGTTTAAATTATTTTGTCAAAAATGTCTTTAGAGGCCTTATGTTATCCATACTGCCTTCAAGAAACTGAGCTTGTCATAATGTTCCACGAGGTTTGTCTATATATTCCTTCCCCAATCCATCCTTATTGGAGCAGCCTTAGAGCTGAGACGACTTCAGACGATACATGAGGTGTCAGCTCATCGGGGACCGGATCAATACTTTCAGGTCCTTTGAAATAGTGAACCCTGTTCCCAACAAATCATTCACAAATGCAACACACCAACTCTATAATGGAGCCCTCCCCCTTCCCCATTCCCACTCTGGGCAGGGAGGCACTCTTCATCATGTGTGAGAGGTTTGGAAGGCACGCGGTCCTAAAGTCAGTGGCAGCTGGGAGGGTTCAGGATTTCACTGATCTTAAAAAAGACTCAATTCCACAACTGTCTCTAAATAAAAACAGATATTTAACATGACAAATCATTTCGGAAAGCCTATAATCCCAAGACAAAATATGTCTGGTTGATGTTCAGATCGCTTACAGTTCATCCTGGCCATCACTCCACCCCCTAGAAGCATTTAGCTACCAGTTCACCTCGTCAGGGCCGTCCCACTGCTACTTTTGGACAGAGTAAACAAACGCAGATAGCGTCCAGGCCAGCAGTGCAGCAGAGAGCTGAGGACAAGAACCTAGCTGGCTCCGCTCAATAAAAATAAATAAAAAAAGGCTTTCATTACCATGCCGTGAAGAGAATAATTTCCCCTACAATGTGACCTTCCCCTGCCTGCCTGTACCTGAGGCCCCTGAGTGAGCATGCTTTTATTAAGGACTATTTGCATAAACCAGGAAGGGGGAAGACGGGTAAGAGGTGCGTCTCTATGAGGTTTTTGGTTATCAATTCTCGCTATTCGCCAGTGCCTTGAAGGTTGTTTAGTAGACACCCGGTGCATTTTCAAACATCTCCGGTATAGTTGTCTGTCCATTTTGGAAGTATGTGGGGGGGCCGATAAAGGCTAAGATTTAATCAGCCTTAAATGACCTGGTATTATGGGCGTCCTGATTCAGAGCAATTTATGAAGACGGGGCCAGCAAGACAGTCAGTGAAGCCCAATGGCGCGTTAATGTCCCATTGGTCCGAGATGACCCAATTATTTTCCCGTGCTACTCTTCCTTTGCACTTTATTCTCCTCAGCACCTTGAAAAAGCCTCATTCTCATTTCTTAATAGTCATAATATACATCCTTTTACCTAAAAAGCCAAAACTGACATAGAAGATAAAGCAAGGACATGCAGATTGTATTAGAATAAAGAGACACTTAAATCAGACACACCATATCGCTCAATAGCATCAGGGCATTACTGAACATCACTTTTCGCCTGGATTATAACATAATAAAAAAAGTTGTGCATCCATCTTTAGTTGTTTGGCAGTGCAAATGTGGGGACAGTGGAACAAATATTAATAAAACTGAAGTGGATTCAACCTGCTGAATGAAAATTACTCGCAAGTAGTTGACATCGGACCGACATGATGGAGTGAACACAGTGAAAGTGTGCAAATAACACAATTGAAAGATGACAAAAAACCACAAGACACGATTTGGTAATAGCACTTTGAACGCTCGACTTGACAACCCGAGGCGGAGGAAATGAAAGTCGGAGATCAAATTACTTATCAGCCAAAAGATACAGACAAACTTGGGCACGTTGTCACCCAGAGCATCCACACTCACCGGCCTCCCCTTCGCTGTCACAACAGTCATCGCGCCTTCAACGAGCCGCTAACAAAAGCAAAGAAAACCATAAACCATCTGTTTCTCCTTTTCTACGAACTCTGACTGTACTACAGAAATGAAATTGATGAAATATCTACGCCGATGCACTTTGACATAACAATATATCCCAGATATTATCTTAACTTAATGTATGTATTTTCCTATGCATGCATTATTGATGGTTGCAACTTGTTTGTGCTCATCCAAAAAAAAGGGAGAAACTGAACTCATTAATATTCTGTAATAAAAGCAAATTGGTTGGCTTTACGCAAGTGGACTTCAGCAAAAACGTTCTTGTCCCAATCTCCACTTTGTTAAACTACAATATGTACATGTTTTCAAACTTTCCAGGTCATTAGCAGTCTTTATGCTGAGCCACCGTGTCATTTGCATCGTTTTCAGGTTTTTCCAGCCACAAGCTCACGGCATCTAAATGACTTCTTATCTGTGAAGCCAATGTTTCATTTCTGACCAACAATGACTCATTATAACTGTGACGGAGATACTGGCAGTTTTGCGATTATAAAGTTCCTTTCAGTTTCTATGAAACAAAAATCAGCCCGGTGAAATTAACGGCATGTGTCGTCGGCACTGAGGTACAAAGCAGTAAATAGAACAGAGGGATCGACTCCAGGTTTTTTTTGCAGAGCGGTGGAGAATTCAGCCGCGCTGAAGGTCCTTCGATCGCCGGCGACTCAGCGGCGTGCCACACTGTCACCGCGCGGGCAGACAGTCGGAGGGGCTTCCGTGATCTACGGCCTCGCTGCAAATCTAGCACTTTAAATCACCCCCCCTCACTCCCTTGGCCTGCCTCCCACCTTTCTGTCCCCAGAAACACATTACACTCCCCCTCCCCCTGAAACACTCCTTTCTGTGTGTTGTAACCTGCGAGGGTCCCTTTACAAAATGGCAAGCCAGCAGTACCAGTATCGCCCCCCCCCCCAAGAAAAAATACGCACCATCAAATTCTCTCCCACAGTAATTGGCAGAACAGATCCAAAGTGACACAAATAAGTTTCCATATTGCAGCTGATTAGTCTGCATTTTCCCCAACAGTTACACTTCTAGGCACACATGCAGAGGAAGAAGCTGTGGTTGACGGAGCCGTTTGGTAATTAAAATCTATTGTTTGCAGACGGAAATAATAGGAATCAAAAAAGGGCCTTGTATCAGCTCCTGCCTCTCCTGAGCGCCGAGACAACCGGCCATCCGCCTCAGAGCGGGACAGAACAGCCGACTTGATAATGGCGAGGGGACGGACCTTGAATGAATGCAGTAGAGATTACACAGATAAGGCTCCATAGAAACTACCATGTATTCCACACAGATCCACGATTCTATAGATTGTGCAATGGAAGTTTTCTCCAACAACTTTGCCTGTCGGCTGCGCCGCCTACACCCAATAATATAATGCTTTTCTACAAGTGCCGGGGCCGTTGTTTTTTTGTTTTTTTTCAATATTCCTTGCATGTTCGGACACAAGGATCCACACACACACACACACACACTAAACGACACAAACAAACAAAAATCCTTATCCTCCCTGACCTGTCATACTGCATTTACACGGGAGCCACTGGCCTCAGTGTCCGTACGGGGTTACCAAGGTAACATGGTCTACATTATTCAACAGCTGAGCTCGGTTTGTGAGCGTCGGCTTGAATGTGTCCCTCGGAGTGCATTAGGGTTACTAAAAACCAATCAGCCAGGCATTTATTAAAATTATTTAAAGAGCTTACCACATAAAGCCTAAACCACTTCTGATCCTTCATTCACTTGATCTAAAATATATATATTTTTAATAATCTATACTATGAAATACTCAATAGTGAGGAATCACAAAAGCATGAACTAGACATTCCCAATTAAAATACAGGGTCACATAAACACTTATGTCTGTTTATATTATATTGATATAAAAGACAAGCTCCGTGAAGTACAAATATGGGACATAGTAAAAAATATATAATAATAACAATAAATCTGGGTGACCAGCGAGTTAAAAATGTATCAGTGACATCTTTTCTTGAGTTGTGTATCATGTGCAACCATATTTCCTATACTGCAAGGTCTATACTGATGTTTTTACGTGCGCTCGCACAGCTAAGAAAAATGCACATAGCTTCTCAGTGTTTAAAAAAAAAAAAAACACACAATGTTAACGTACCAAACACAACAACAAATATTACTTATTCCAATACGTCAAGTAAATAGATAAACTACATTTGTTTTTAAATGGGGGGAGAACATATTAAAGATGCCTGACAGCTGTGCTGTGGAAGTACATCACCTTGCTCTGTCATATTTATTACCTGCATTGCTGAGACACTTTAAGTGCCACAAATAAATCCTGCTCTTTCTAGGTTTGGCAAGTGGGCAAAAAAAACATACCGTCAGGGGTTATAGTGCCTTCACAATGCAAGATTTTCTCTTTGCATGCCATAGTCACTTTCCCAAAAGCTCTCTATGTCCTTGAGTCCCTTCAGAAAGAGATGTAACCCTCCCTCGATCCCTCGTTTCCTCTCTTTCCCCTCTATCCATCCCTCCCTCTGCTACCCTCACCCCTCCCTCTTCCAACATGTGCTGTAGCAACATTGCAGTCAGGACTCAATGTTTCAGCATGCCACAGGACAGACAGAGCATTACAGCACGGCTGAGCTTATCTATTGGCTCAGAGCCACGGTTTGGCCCAGCCCTAGGAGGAAGTGTGGGCGTTCTGATTGGTCACAGGGGGATTGGGGCTTGTATCAGCTTGTCCTCTGGCTGGTCTGTTGGACTGGTCCCAGCTCATACAGAGGTGGACACTGGGAGGGCATTTAGGATTGGGCGACTTTTCAAATCAAGTCACAAGGCACGCTGCAGCAAACTGGTACCCAGGCCTGTCTCTCAATCTTTAATGGGAACAGTCTTCAGTGAGTAATTTAACTCGAATAAGCTACAACAACATTACGCAGAGTCTAATTGAAGAACTGAAGATAATAACCGAGAATACTGAGGAGACGTGTAATTGCAAAAAGGAAATCAGCAGAATCAGTCTCTCCAGACTACAGAGTAGGTTTTGACCTCCCATCGTGGACTACAGGAACTCACAAAGTGCGGTTCCAAAGGCTCCTTTCGACATATTGCTGCGATCCGTCGGTTATCTTTTAATGAATTACAGCTGGGCACCTGTGTACAACCTTTCCCCTGACCTAGTTTATCGCCTCCACCATCCTGTCGTCGGGAATCATCATACATCACTCTGTAAAAATAGGGAGATCGTAAGGGACGGCAGGGAAACACACAAGCACTAATAGCCAGAATCGCTATGCCCAAGTGACTTCCCACCTACATTTGACCATGTAAAACCCCAATATTCTACCATCATGCATTTTGTGTGTGTGTGAGTGTGTGTGTGTGTGTGAGAGAGCATATGGTGATAAGGAGGGACTCATACATTGTCCTCAGCAGCGACAACACCTTCCCTGTCACCTCTCTTTATTTCACCGATAGGGTTTGCTGGCTGGTCCATCTGGGCTCTCCTCACGTGTATTAACATCTAAAAAAAAAAATCGGACGCACTTAAAAATCACGCAAAAACTAATTCACACCAAGCGTAGCGATATAAACTGCGTACACGCAGCTACTTGAGTGTCCGACTGCCAAGTAAGCACAGACTGGAAGCGGCATACTGTGGGTGTGTACGCGTTTGCCTCTGAGAAAGTGGTCTTGCACACATATGCACCTCCTGCAGTGCATAAGTATTTGTGTGGTTTGTGAGTCACTTAGCGGTTGCATGCGGCGCCAGTAAGGCACGGTAAGAGATGAGAGGAACGAGAGGCAGAGGAGCTTCCCCCTGCAGTGAGGCTGGAGGGAACAATGGGCTGCTGGATCAGAGAGCCTGGCTGGCTTCCCCCCTCCAGCACCCAGGTAGGTTGGCCCATTCATAAATCACTTTTATTCCTCCAAGCGCTCAACAGCCTCACCACTTCAAATGATGCACTGTGTAAAAAAAGGGATGAGGAGGGAGGGGCAGGGTGGTGGACAGAAGACGGGGGGTTGTGGGGGAGGGAGAGGAACTGACGAGAGGAGATGAAGCGAGCACGAGGACGAGCCTGCGCCGATGGAAGAAGGGGCGCATGGAGATTTTATTGAATTAGGCACAAACTGGACTCATTAGAAATAGCTCTAATCCTTCTACGGTGTTGACTGGTGGGCAGGACACACTTGACAGGAGGCATTAAGGCAAGATGAACGACCCGACCACGACTTCACCAGCGCAAATTCCCAGTACGAAACTTTTCAATCCGAGGAGGAGACCAGCTTATCGTTTTTCGTAAACTTCAAAAAAAAAAAAAAGGGATGAGCTCTCATTACGCGAAAGAATCAAAAACTCATGTTTTATAGTTTTGTAACACGGAATCACAGCGGAAGCAATCAGTATTTCTGAAATTGATCAAAAGAAAACCATTAAATGTCAACGCAAAGACGAATCTCTCCAAATTAATCTTAATTAAATACAAATTTAAAAAAAACTAAATTATTGACTGTATTCACGCCTGCAAGTCAATATTTGGCAGCAGATATAGCCGTGCCTCTGTGTGTGAACACTGCCCAAGCTCGGTTGCGTTGCATGAGCTCAGCGAGAAACAAGCCATTTTAAAAGTCCTGCTACAGATTCTTGATCAAAAGCCTGCTGCAGAGAATTATCCTCACAGCGTGAGGCTGCCACCATCACTACACTTCACGGGTGTGTGTTTCTGCCACAGTGTGTCGTTTTGACCAAGCACGGCATTCACGCGTTGACCTTCCAGATAGGAGTTGTGTACATACTCTGCACTTAATTTAGATTATTAAATGAATAGCTTTAAAAAAAACGTTTCTACAAGAAAACGTGCTTTAAATCAGCTTTAAATTAACGTTGCATTTCTCCATCCTCTGAAAAAAATAATCTGTTTTATAATTATTTTTCATTTTTGAATGGAGATGCGTCTCGAGGAGCACTCGTCGGGAGAACAACACGTCCCACCCCTTCACCCAGTGAAAGAAAGCACATCCATTAGTCGACCCTTTTCTTATTGATCGATTAACTGCTCAGCTAAACATTCAGCCCGGCGCTATTCATCATGGTGGGAAGATGTAAGCCGCGCTGCTGAGTTTCAGGGGCAGATGGGATGTCGGGATGTAATTGAGATTAAACTGGTGGGTTGGGTGGCTGGAACAGGCCGGGTGGAGACCCACTGGGGACACGCAAAACCCCCAAGTGGCATCGTCGGTGGAGATGGTTAAGAAACCTTAACCAACGGAGTAGGAAATGAATGACCACCATCAGGTTCAAATGCACATGTACAGTAAAGTGCACGTGCCGTGTGTGAATTTACACACAGTGAGGGAATTAAGGCTGGCTGGAACATTTCATTTTAAGTGGTGTGTGCGCAAACATAAGAGACTCCAGCGCAATAACAGGTGGACATTCACAATTGCCATTTATATAGCTGCCATTCTGCATTTTGATTGGCCATATAAGGTCAAGTTTTGAGCAGACACATTAACTTGGAATCCATTTTGCCTCGCAAATGGTCAATTCTTCTAACCGCCGTAAAAGATAAAGTAATCGGAAAGCTATAAATTGCAGTGACAATGCATTAATTAAATTGCATACTTAAATTTATGCAGAATTATCTCCACCGTGGAAAAAAAAGGGCCTGGGATATAACTGCAAGTGGGGGTAGAATGACAGGGAGCTTGTTAAAAGGCTTATCAAATCAAGGAACAGAGAACTGGGTGACATTTTATTCTGGCTCATGAAAACACACTTTGACGGATGTTCGTGCTGTATTGAGGGTGTTTTTGCATTTGAACAGAAATGCCACAGTCTGGTTTCCATATGATTACCTTAAAGAGCATTGGCTTACACTTCCTGGGGCGTTCTGCTTTGCTTTGTAAATGCAGGTGGTGGGGGGTTAGCAATGCTGTCACTGAGGTATAAGAGGAGAGAAGACGAGAGAGGGAGGAAGATAGGAGGGCACAGAGGACGTTGCTTCTGTACAGTATAGATGTGCCCCATGATGAGACCAACTAATTAAACAGATTCTTCAGTGGCCGCGCCTCGGGAAAGCTTGAAAAAGACACTTGAAAATTAATGAGAGCTCAAAAAGTGGAGAAAGCAGCCCAAACTTTTGCAATGCCTTGGAGGTGAGGTTGCCACGTATCTCCCTGCGTTGCCAAAAGCAGTCTAACAAAATAAATAAATAAATAAATAAATGGGGAAACTAAATAATATTTCATGGCGACAAACACCACGCTTCCTGCACCACACGTTCACCCTTTCATCCTCCACGTTCAGTGATTTGAAGTAATAAAAAAGGTGAGCACACGGAAGCTCTTCTATGAGCGGCGTGCTCGAGCTCTGCTTAAAAAGAAGACTGATAGAGACCGGGGGGTGGTCAAAAGGACACGGAGAGTGAGGGGGTGGTATCAGAGGAGGAGGGGGAGGAGGAGGTGGAGCTGCTGGTGAAGGATGTAAAGCAGGGGAGGGGGGAAATCAAGAATATACAAGTGGAAGCACGAGACACCACTTTATTTGGAGCTACTAAAAATAGCGCAGCAAATGGTAACAGAGGCTAGCTGGCCTCACGCTCCTCTCTCCTTCCAGGCCGGTGGAATCGATAGGCAGGGAGCTGTAGGGGAGGCTTCCCGGAGCCTGCAGCCAACAGTTGCTGAGGGGGGGATATAGAAGAGAGGGGGGAGAGGCAAGGAGAGGAGAGGAGCAGAGTGGAGCGGAGCGGGAACTATTTTTTGCACTGCTTGACTAAATATGGTCAGGGAGGTGGTGAGACAAGACACAGGAGCAGCCCGGCAACAGGGGCCGAGGCGTGCTTCAAATGCTTGGCTTCCCACAAAGTGCTAACTGTTCAGCTTAGCCCTCTGCACTGTGGGGTAAGGAAGCCGTTGGCTGGTTGACCTCATGTCCCCAATTTGCTGCCACTGTGTTCTTCCTTTGCTCTCTGCTGCCCGCCCCAGAAACTGCAGCAGCATCTCTACTAAAAAAAAGGGAAAAAAGGTGACCCTGCAGATGCACTATTAAGAATGCATAAGCTGCATCTTGGAGATACACAAGCAAAAAAGAAAGATGTCAACTCCAAAAATACCAAAAAGATATTACAATATCCTCCGTCTCCAGTCCCTGACGAAGGTAATCGAATTTACATGGATCGCAAGGGACTACTAAAAGTACAGCTGTCTTCTACCGCAGAGGCACAGCCACGTCTTTTTAAAAAAAAATTATAAATACCTCGATCACAATTCTGCTCTCAACCCATTCAATAAACTCCCTCTTCTAAGCTGCTGTGTAAAGTTCCACTGAATAATAAAAGCGCATTTTAGGAGCAGAATAAAGCTCTGGGGCTGTGTGTGTGTCTGTGTCGATGGAATAAGAAAAAGGCAGGGTGGGACGACGGTTGGTACACTTTCTGCCTCCTCCACCGACCAGGGCATCCTCCCCAGCTCTCTCCCTCAGAACGCACATGATGGAGAGGAGAGTGCTGCAGATTTTTTTTCCACCCCTCCTTCTCCCCCCCCCCCCTCTTCTCTCTCTGCCTCCCCTTTTTTTCCCCTCTCTCTTTTTTTTTTTTCTCCAAAAAGGCAGCTCTTCATGTCAGCTCTACGTCTTCCTCTTCTAAAAGGTATGACTTGTGTTTGTATGGGAATGTGTGTGTGTGTGTGTGTGTGTCTTTTCTCTCCTCCCTCCCCTCAACCCGTCCGCCACCACCCCTCCCACCTCCTCCTCCTCCCCCCCAATGATAGAAGCTGATTCAGCGAGTCAGGCGTGCACCCGGCACACACGATGGCTGCAGCAGCTGGAGCGCTCTCTAGGTCATTATGGCTCTCTTCACTACGGGAAGAGGAGGAGAGCAGAGGAGGAGCAGCTCAGATAAGAAACTGATCCGACAGGTAATATATGCTCTTCCTTCGCTTTCGGACGGAGTTTACCCCCCCCCCACCCCCCCCCCTGACGGGCCTTGACGTCTCCCGTCCCGTCTCTTCGCTCTCTCTTTTTTTTTCGGGATGCGATCAGTTATTAACCGCATGGTCTGCCCGTGAGTCGCGGGGGGAGAGGAATGCACTGTTCTGCAGCAGCGGCAGCACTGGGACAGAACTTAACCAGAGACAACCTTTGGGGTTTTTTTTTTTCTTCTCTTCTCTTGTTCCTCTTATCTTAAAAGAAGGAAAGAAATAAAGCCTTTAAAAATAAATAAATTAAAAAATATGGAGAGGAAGAGGATGCAGGAGGAGATGGAACAGGGAAAAGGGAGGCTGGGGAGTTGCTAAGGTCCACATGGATTTTAGCCTTTTTTCTTTTCTTTTTTTGCACTCTCCACTATCTTTCTCATCTTGTTCTTTCTCCCTCCCACCCTCTCTTGTCTTGCACTCTCTCTCTCTCTCTTGTGTTCCTGGCACTGGCCGGACATGCTGCAGCAGCAGCAGAGCTGGTTGGCTCATTAGGCTTCATGGTTGCAGCCCTGCCGCTATCTAATGACGGACTCGTTAACTCAGACCTGCACTGGTGTGAAGAGGCATTCCCTCATGCACAATTCGCCCTCTGCGTCCGACACCTTCCAAGATGGTTTTTTTTGTCACCGTGACTAAGGATACTATAATTACTGGGACTTTTAATGTGTTCTTTTTTTGTCTTTTTTGTCTTCTTTTTTTTTTTAAATATATTTTTGGCGGTCTTACCAGACCGCTTTTCAATTTAACTGAAGGGCTGGGGTGGGTGGGGGGGTCACTGGTGTTCTAAATGGACGGGAGGTAAGTTTGAGGATCTCACTTTTAAGTCCAAGGTTGGCTGATTGGGGCAGAAGGATGGAACGTGGCGACCAGAGGGATGACGACGCATCAGAATAATGAGCAGCGGGGTAGGTCAGGAGTGCTGAAAGCGGATTGACGGCACACAGCTGTGAGAAGTGTATTAACACAGATGTGGGTGGGGAGGTGAGAGGGGGGTATTGGGCAGCAATGGTTGGCCGAGTAGATGTGTGTCACCGGCTGAACCCACAGCACTTAGGGTAGTAACCCAGTTCCTTCTCTCTTTGCTATAGGCTAGGCATGCATGGCACACAGTACTGCAGTGCTATCGCCCAAGCTAGAACAGACACAACGCGTTCCCCAACCTTCATCCCGCTGAGTGTAGGAAGGAATTTCAGCCCCCCCTCTCTTTTCTACTTGCTCACCCTATCGGGTGGCTGTGACATTTCCTAAACAGGACGTCACACCTTTAGGACCAGGGCTCATCCACCAACTGTCACCTCCAGTTCAACCGCCCCTCATTGCTATTCCAAAAGCCTTCCACTTGCAAAAACACTGCACCAATTTTTCCCCGTTTATTCCGTTCTCCGCCACCAAGTCTCGGAAACTCAAATTGAAGCCGGGCTTCCCGAATTCCATTTTTTTTTAGTTTTACACCCATTGCTTCAGCACGCGGCCGATGGCTAGCTAAGCGTGGTTGGAGGCCGTGTTGACTTGTGGAATGTGTTGGTCTGGGGCAAAGATTCATTAGAGACTTGCTGAACAATTCTCGCCACCATGCAAATGGTTATTGATCTCTTCCAACCGCCCTCTGCACAGACAGGTGAGGTTTGATCAGAGAAACGCGAAGTGAGAAAAGATTACCATAAAAACAGTGATCTACGCGTGGGGAGAGAGAGAGAGAGAGAGACAGAGACAGAGACAGAGAGAGAGAGAGAGAGAGAGAGAGATGCTGGTGGGGGTATAGCCAGGACCAATCCACAAGTGCTGAGTGGGCATTAACGCCTTCATGTGACCTATGGCCTGCCTCTGCGCCTAAAGCCCAAATCCTGCTCACAATAGCTTCCTGTTCCACTTGGATCACTCTCGTTTTCAAACATCAGCAGGCGCTCGGGCTAGCCTCTGGGGACGTTGCTGACACAAGAGAGACAAGCGAGAGCTACATATTGGTAAAAGTGAGAGGTAGGACTGGGGAAAGGGTATAGAAAGTGGGGGCTGGGGGTGAAATAGTGGGGCGGGCAGGGGGGGGTGAAATAGGAGAATGAGATGGCGGTGAGGGAGGCAGACCGAAAGAGAAGTGGGAGGAGGGAAGTGAAAATGTTTAGTGTGTCAGCGAGGCCAATCAGCTTATAGGTGCACCCCTGCTCCCAGGACACACGGTCCAGAGCATGATGATCATCCTACAAGACAAGGCGCGCACAGAGGCAGCACCTTACACTATGGACTTTCTGTCAAGGAGAACACTCTTCCCATCTTTGCTGCCGTTTTTTTTTTTTTTTTTGGTCCAACCCCTTAAATCTACTTCAACATGTTATCCTGGAAAGAGAAAAAGACCACCTTCTAACTGCAGTAAAAAAGAAAAAAAAGAAAAAGGGGTGCTGTATTCCTCCCCCTTGATCCTCCTGGTTTCTCCCAGTTGTCTGGAGGACAGCGGGGGTCACCGGGACAGTCGACTATGGTATGGACTGCAAAACTTCTGTTATGTTCAGGGGCGGGGGGACAGCCTTACATGGCAACCAAAGGAAAGTGTTGAACTGAATTTACACTCAAAGTCACCTTACGGTGCAGACTACCATACTTGGGAGAGAGAGAGAGAGAGAGAGAGAGAGAACAGAACGGTGAGGAAAAATGTTCTGCTCGTAACTTCCTGACCTTGGCGAAAGGTGAGACATTTTCATACCTATGATGATTACCTCCCTGGTGTACATACTTCTTTATGTACCCATATGAACATATGACAGCTATGGAATGTAAAGAAGTATGTATTCTTGGTTGAGGTGCTAGTCCTCGTTCTGGGAAAATGATGTAGGACAGCAGTGTCTGAGGATATGTGTGTGCTTTGTAGATTGTTAATGTGATCAGGGTGTGTGAGGGAAGAAAAAAAGAAAAATCAAGCAACGTATAGAGAAAGAGAGAGGAGGGCAGAGAGAGAGGAGCAGAGAGAGAAGGCATGCGAGTGGTAAGGCTCATACATTAGCTATACTGTCTCTGGGCAGTCTCACTGCAGCAATATTCACTGTAGGGAACTTACTGCTTTCTAAAACAGGCTGACTTGGCCAATAAAAACCTCTCATCCAAGATCTGCCATCAAGTCATTGGACAATTACGTTAGTTAGCAGAATATGATAGCAATCGTGTTTTGAGATTGCTCTGTCAGCTACTTGCCACTTACACCAACTATGGGGAAAACGGTGGCCTTGTGACATCGTCGTATGAACAGGGCCTCCTTTCATTATTGGGGCGATTTTACTGCATTACAGCCCTTGAAATTCGGCCAGCTGCAACTTAGAACCAACTTCAGCAGGCCGTGAGAGGTATGCCGGAGCCGCTCCTGACCATTAATACCATAATCTTTTTCCAGTGCTCCCACATGGCTCAAGGGGAAAAGAAAGCACGGTGAATTAGACCAAAACTCTGCCACTGTTGCTGGCTCTTTTTTCTTTTCTTTTTTTCTTTTTTTGTGTGTGCATGCGACTGAAAGAGCAGGAAATAGTTGCTGAGGAGGCAGAATGGAGAGGGACTGAGGTTGCTGCTGCTCTATACTACCGCTGTATCATATGGCTTCTGTGTTAACAATATTGTGTGTTTAACTACGACTGCCGTCCCTTTATGCCGCTGCCCTTTATCCGCACCCCCACCCCACATCCACCCGGCTGCCCCCGCGCTCACCCTCCCCTCCTCCGATTCCTGCTCTCATTGTTCACGTTTGCCACGCTTGCCAAATGCTTTGCTGGGCCGCATGGCAGTCAGATTAGACCATCAAAAAGTGACAATGCAGGATCAGGAGTCAGCTGATTCCAATTGTTGACCGCTTCAAACAAATAAAAGGCAACAGAATATGGACAGAGGCACAGAGAGAAACGAGGCGAGGCGAGGGGGGGAGTAAGGGGAGTCGTTTGCATGGAGAGAGCTATTCATATCTAGCACGTTCACCTATTTTGACCCCCCTCTCTGGCCTGTGCTCGGATCACAGACAATCCCTGTACCAGTTTTAGCACAGATTTACTTCTCTAATGTAGATACACTGCTCTACTAAAAAAGGTCATTTGTTCCACTTTGGCTCGAGCTTGAAAACCTACATGAAAAGAAATAACAAATAAACTAAACATGGAACAAATAAGACCATTATTACAGGCCAGATATCCGCAACTATTTGAGGTCTGACAAATTAGATAGTTCTATATAAATATCAAATAAAATTGTGCGCCGTTAACAGTAAACCTCGGATGAAACTGCGAAACTAAAAAACACATTCAATACCTGTATGCATAAATTGCATCTTTATAAAATTAAGATTTATTTTCCTTAATTTCAATGTTGTTAGATGCAGAAGACTGGAATCAGTGCCTACAAAATGTATCCCGCAGTGGAGCAATAAAAAGGTGTGCGTATGCCACTAATACGACAGATTTATTCTAATGAAATACAAGACACTTCATTCTGAGCTGATTAATATGCCAAGTGTAAGGCTCACTTACTCTATTCCCCTTCAAATGAGAGAAATATCGGCGATGACACTACCGGTACGTACTCTGACAATCTGCATTATTTTTACCGGAGAAGTTTAATGACGATGGAAAAAAAAAAAAGTTTGACGTCTCTAAATCCCTTTTCTGATGAAGTTGGATCAAATTTCAGTCCAGAATTTTTATTTTAGGATAACATCATAAAAGAAGCTGCATTTATCATTTGTCCCCACCATTCAGACCCATCTGCATGATGTTCTGTTTAGCTCTCTTTTTGGTCAAGACCTCAGAGGCGTGTAGGAGTAACATGGCTTGCGTTGCATGTTTCTCCCGGGCCCTCAATAGCGGCGACCTGCTGTCTGAGTGACAAACACAGCAGATGCTGACATTATCAAATGCTGAGTGCCTGTCGTCCCCCCGGCTTTTGCCCTGTTATGGCCCTTAGACGAGGTGAGCAGCCCGGCCACCTGACTCTGAGCGGCTGTGTGTGTGTGTGTGTGTGTGTGTGTGTGTGTGTGTGTGTGTGTGTGTGTGTGTGTGTGTAAGTGAGCAAGCATGAAATGTGAATGTGTATGTTACAAATAGACCTGCCTCTGGTGTGCCATATCAAGCCGGCCCTACACTGACCTCCATCCGTTCTACAAGCAGCGCTGTAGATCCCTCAGCTGTCATTGGCCACTCTGAGAACCGTATTCATGCCTTGGCAGAAAAGTCAATAATTAGAACAGCTGACCTATGCTTCAAATTCCTCTCGCAAAATAGTGTCAAAGCAACATTTATACCGGTAATGATGATGAAAGCTGAAGGAAAAAAAAAAAAGTGAAATGTTTGATGTTGCTATAATATAGCGATTGTTTATCGAGCTTATGATTGACGACAACTAACATAAGCTTTAGGCACCCAAAAACATAATCAAAGTTCTTCATGTGGGTGCCACTGTGACCTTTTCTTTTTGGATAGATTTTTTAGCGGAAATTTTTTACAATACTGTACTTCTGTTGAGCCCTGAAAGAGAAATAAAAATAATCTGCCCTCAGTCACCATTCAAACAGTACCCTCTACACCACAGCTCAGTCTCTAGCACTTAAATGACTGCTTTAAATTAATGTTGTGACTTGACACCCCAGAGTGCTGCTGTAGGAGTGTGAGTGAGAGAGCTTGTGTGTGTGTGGTTATGCCTCTGCATTTGTCTGTTGGCCGTCTCGGTGACCGCAGCGGCAGCGTGTTTGCAGCAGGGCCCCATCTGTCAGAGCCTGTAATTGCTTCATGACTCCAGGACATTTGACTCAAGTGCACTGCCACAGATTATTATTATCCTTTTCTCAGGGAACATTTTTTTTTTTCTTGCTCACTGGGAAGGGGGCAAGCATAAAACTTAAAAAAAAGAAAAAGAAAAAGATAAATAGACTGCCTGGGAGGCAGCGAAGGAGAAAGTTAGGTAAGGTTGATCAACTGCACCGGTGTCTTATTGGTGTGCTGGTAAATGGGGTGCAGTGTGTTAAATGTAATGCGTGTCGCGCAGAGTGGGTGAAGGTGAACGTGCGAGATAAAAAAAAGCAGGAGAGAGAAGGAGACGACAACATTGTCCATTTCAACTAGTAGGTGGACACGGTGTGATGGGCCACATTCTCAGGGTTTTAATAAGATGTGTAAATGCAACATGGCTTTTCTCTGCTCAGTGTGTCTCTGGCTCCTTTTGGAGAAAACTTCACTTCACTTCACAGCAGCTTCCCAAGTCCGTCTCGGAAACAGTGATTCCACAATGCTTTGCTAAAGCTGGTAAAATGGAACCAAATCACCTCTCGAATGGATTTGGTCCCCTTCAACCAGCTGTAGCTATGCTTTGATGACAACAGGAGCTCCCTTTTGCCGTGACGCCTTCAACACAAATCACTGTAATGGCGGCGGGCCACTTCTTAATGATGGCTTTCCTCTATCAACAACATCTGCACTGTTTCAAATTGTAATGCTCAATGTCTCATTTCTGACCAATAAAGAAACCAATTCCAGCTTTCAAAACTTTTCTATGGTCCACTTTCCTGACTTACCTCTCTGCCTCCAAACCGGATTGATATTCTGACCAACACTATCAATAGCGGTTTCAAAAATAGCAGGGGGTGGATGCGCCGCGTGCGCTATTTCAGAAACACAGCACTCGCATGTCTGCACGGCTGTCTTGCTAAGACATCTCCTAAACTGACTGTCCCCGGAGGCTAACAGTCAATTACACTGTGGGTGGGAATAGGCAAAAGGAAAATAAAGGAGACAGTCAATGCAGCTCAGCAGGGGTGCAATGGTATTGTAAAGCGCTTTAAGCAGAAATAAGACTATAAAGAATAAGAAAAGGGGCAAAATATAGTTGTTAAGAGAGCGCACATTGCACAAATTCAAACTCCTTGGCCTCCACCCCCTGATACCTCCTGCATCGGTGTTGGACAAGCCGGGATAGACGAGGGCCAGATGCTCTAGAGGACAGGAGCTCAACGCACAAATCACAGGAGCAGGCTGCTCTCCAACAGTTACAGTCCCGCACGCTCACGTCGCTGTTACTGCAGAACAGGCAGGCAGATCAAACCAAAATTCCCTTCACGCCGTGTCTCCCGACCACCCTCCTTTTCCTCTGCCTTCCTAATTTGGTGCTCAGCGGTACACAACCACAAAAACACTCCTAAATCATTTGTTTGACAATCGATCTGAGCGCCGTAATTTATCCAATTTGTCTCATTATACAAACTGATTTGAGGATGTGGGTATGGCATGAACAGAATATGTATTAAATTCATTGTAAAAACAAACAAACACGGTAGTCTCCATTTCTTATGAATTTAAAGTGTTTTCCATTGGACCAATAACCATGAAATCTATTTGGCGTACCGTGAGAGGCACTAGCTTACTCAATTACAGTATAGTCTGACTTGATTAGCCTAGTCTGAAATGAGCAAGAGAGAGGGCGAAAAACTCCTGATTCAATCATTGACAGCCATGAAGAGCATGTGAATAAAGCAGCAAGCGCCTAGAAATGCAAACATTTGTCCCATTTGGCAAATTTGCCTCAAAAAAAAAGGGGCCCACAACATGTCTTCTATCTAATTGTGATCTCTGTTACAATGCCGCCATTATGCTGCAGCCTATTAGTACTGACATTATATTAGGAATACTGCCTTTTGGAGCACAGTGTGAATGATGGCAGAGCCCTCGATTA
This sequence comes from Myoxocephalus aenaeus, assembly GCA_038501785.1. NCBI lineage: Eukaryota > Metazoa > Chordata > Actinopteri > Perciformes > Cottidae > Myoxocephalus > Myoxocephalus aenaeus. The sequence goes on from JBAMJR010000329.1 coordinate 2,376,490, forward strand.
CCATGTGGGGTTTGCCTGTATGATGCTATATTAAAAAAAAAAAAAAAAAGAAAAAGCTGAGCACTATATGAGAGAGGGAGGAGGGCAAATATTACACGGAGGTGACACGTAAAAGGGCACAGACCGCCGCTGCAGGGCTTGTTTGGAGCCCGTTTATGAGTCACGGGCTATTAATCGTATTGTTTACAGTATTGTAGCAGCTACTGGCTTCTAGCAGCCCGAGGGAAAGACACAGATACGAGCCAGGCTCCCCTTGCAGGCTCGGGCTGCGGTAAACACAATAGGACAAAACATAATGTGGATGTCCGAGAGAATCCGTTCCTCGACACGTTAGTACCGGTTATACCAGCACTTTCAATTTAGTAGCAATTGTAAAACTTAACAACTAGGTCTAATTTATGAGGAAATGCCTTCACATTCTGTAGTGGTGCTTTTGTGTGTGCTTTTGTGTGTGTGTGTGTGTGTGTGTGTGTGTGTGTGTGTGTGTGTGTGTGTGTGTGTGTGTGTGTGTGTGTGTGTGTAATGAACGAGGTGAAATATAGTAAAACTCCTCAGCTCCTGCCGCACCCCTGTTGATAGACTTGATTTGTCTCTGTATTTGGGACTCCAAGATTCATCTGTCACCCACAGGGTTCTTCCTATACGTCTTCCTCAATCTTCTTTCCACCGCTGGAAGACAAACCCTCGCTCTTAAAACACCTAGGCACATCACACACACACACACACACACACACACACACACACACTCTCCACTTGAGCCCAAAAGCTAGCATTTGATAAAGATAACTTACGTCACTTACGATGAAGGGAAAGCGTAACAGGACATAAAATGGAAGCATTTTTTCTTTCTTCCCCGCCCTGTTTTACAGGAGTTGTATTCGTTTTGATGAAAAACGATAGATTAGACTTGTTTAAGACATGTATGCCAGGACATTCAGTGCCGGTGCTCAATCTAAAACACGAGGAGGCAGCGAGGACCTCCAATCAGGAAGCATTAATAGCATTGATCGTAAACCAGAGGGGCTTCATGTCATATCCTTCATCCGGGGGGCTTCTGATCAACTTCCAACCCCCAAGCACTTCTTCATGACAAAGTCACTTTTTTTGAAATATGATTTGATGGTAGGAATTCCTCTAAGCGCTCAATCGAAACAACTGCCTCTCCACGAAAAACACACCAGACAAGGTACTTTCATTTCAACCTAGGGAGAGATTTCCAAGGGCTTTAGGACTTGTGGACTGTCTTCCCGATATTGCAGGTGCTCGAGCGTAAAATAAAAGTAAATGGGCAGACTGGAGAAGGCGACATATATATCTTCGTTTCTCTGAAGGCAAGGGGACAGAGCGTGGACTGAGGCAAGGAACGCACGCACGTACGCACACACACACACACACACACACAACAGCAGCCCTGATACCGAAAATACTGTTACTCTAGCACTTTGAGTGCGACGGTGGACCAGCTTTCCGCTGCTTTACACTGAATCCTGGTTTACGTATACACATTACACACCCATTGCATTTTAATATTTAGAATGCTTTACACTCTGCCAGTCTGTTACCTTTTCTAAATAAGTTTACTATTATTCATTAACATTCAAAAGCTGTGCAATAAAAGACCACACAGTCTTTTATTGCACTTGTACTATCGTTTCCCACAAGGACTGGGATTTCTGACCATATGGCCAATCTTGTGTCGTGTGTGTGTGTGTTTTCTATATATTTTTGTAATTTAGTGGGTATAATAAAAAAATTAAATGAATGTGAATAAATCATACACACTTATCGACATAATTACATTTAATTAATTAAATAATTTCAAGAATCATCAGCTCTGGAGCGACCTGCAGTAGAAGAAGATCGGCGCAGCAAGCTAGTTCTGCATCTTTTATAAAAATAAATATATAAATAAATATATAATTAGAGATTGATTTTAATGTGCACTTGTGTTGCTGTTCCTACTTTGTCTTTATTTTATTTGGTCTGGTTGGCACACTGTCTCTCCCTTAAAAGTGCTTTGTAATGTGTCACAATCATTTTGATGAATTGCTTGTGAGAGAAAATAAGTCCTTCCCTCACAATATGTATGCTAATTAAATGCATTTGCCAGTAAACTTCACTAGAAATCAACCCATTGACAGCTGATTTTCCAGTTTTTATATAGTTATTCGTTATGTCTAAGTCAATGTGCCAATCAGCTAGTCAGTGCACCACACAGGAAACGGGTACTGGCTTTAGACAATCTTTTCTGCAGAGGTGGAGGGCTGGGTCTGGCCAGGCTTGTGGCAGGTGGCAGGTGGTCCACAGCCATCTGACCTCAATTCGTTTTGTCCTCATGCCAAACGAATGACTGCCAGTGAAGGGGAATGACATTTAGCCTTGGATAACCACGCTCATGCGCAACCATACACGCTCAGCGCTCAGAAGCAGATGTTAACTTTTCTAGAGGCCGCTCTATCCTATAACACTAACCCTGGAACGTCAATGTCCATCAATTTGAGAGACCCCGGATGAGCAACCTGATACAGACAGCCGTCTCGCTGAGCCATCGTTAATATGCTCACGGTTGAGAGACGAGAATAAAGTAGCCAAAGAGTGGAGCAGTAACCTCCTACAGCCAGAAATAGCTACGGCCAAGGACAAGGGCGAACTTGCTGCCGCTTCAGGCCAGCCGCCGCTCACAACACGCGGCGACGGACCAGCAGAACAGTAAAAAGAAACAACAAATTAACTTCAAGGGCTAGTAACGACACTAATAAAAAAATATTCAATGTAGCACAGATGCTTTCAAGGCTTAAAAAGGTAGTCTTCATGTCAGCTTGAGAGCATGCCATCTGTTGGGGAGGTGGATGAAGCCTGAAGGCCCGCTTCAAACTTCAATCAATGTCAAAATAAATTGAGATCCCAAAGTAAATTGTATGCGATCAGTGAGGCAGTGGAATTGAACATCTTTTAGTTTCCATGGCTTGAAACTCTGAGGTGGAATCTGTGGAAGAACTTAAAACATCCATTTACATCCAAATATCTGTTTGATTTATTTTAGATTTACTACCCTTTTAGACTTTTGAAAATGTTTAAGGGCAAGCATCACGCAAGACTGCAGTAGTCTGTGTGGAAAATGCTGAAACTTTGATCTATAGGTTTTGCATATTTTCCTTTGAACACATTCAATGCAATAATAATAATAATCCATGACTGAAAATGTATCTTTACAAGAAATACAATTTGTGAAATAAATGCACATTCATGCTTTATTTCATCAACACTTTAGATGATGACGTTTTCTATTTGTTTATGTCGATGTACTAGTCTGTTTAGTTTAGACCTGTAGGTGGTGAGCCCACGTCTTTCATTACGACGGAGGATGATTAAGTAACGGATTAGTAGGAACAGATTAGTGCTTCTGCTACGACCTCTGTCTGCCAAGAAGCAAAACATGAAGTGTAGTGGTTGTAGTTTTGACTAATATTCGCAACGGTTCTTGAGCTAAAGTTGTTTTAGTGGGGCTGAATATTGAGAAAAATGATGCATCAGTTGAGGTATTATTCAATAATCAAGTTTAAAGAATCCACACAACTTTGCCACTGAAAATATTTGTGTTATGACTGTCACACATACAATTAAATACTAGGTCCTCAATGGTGGAATGAGCTCCCCATTGACATCAGGACAGCAGAAAGTCTCTACATTTTCCGTCGCACACTAAAAATACATCTTTTTCGACTACACCTTGAATAAGAAAGGTAGCGCCGTATTAGCACTTAGATGGCACTTACTGATAACTTAATAATATCTTTATTGAAATTGTACTTTCTTGATGCTTGTTGTTCTGAGTTTGTACTCATGGTTGAATACACTTATTGTAAGTCGCTTTGGATAAAAGCGTCAGCTAAATGTAATGTAATGTAGTCTGGTGTCCATTCGTTATTAGGGCTAAAAAGTCTCACGGTGCCACCAATCTGGTTTCTCAATTGATTTCCATACTTTTTTTTTTTTTTAAACGCACCGTGAAATCTCTTTTCCCATTTCAGGAGTCTTGTGCTTCAATGGTGAATCAAGAAAGAATCAGCGTGTGGACATTAGAAATACGTGTGCCATTTCAATGTGAGTCTTTAGGGATACAGTATGTCTGCACTGAATCTAGGTGTTCCTTAAAGCATTAAGCAGCCAATTATTGAGATCCCGAGGATGCCGTTTCCACAGATTCCACATTAAACATGCCGTGGTCATGTCACCCGAATCGGTGTGACAGCTAGCGGGAGAGCGGGACGGGGTCTCGTACCTGGGGTTTCCTCGGAGGGCAGCGTGATGCAAGGCATTGAAGCCATTATTGTTGGTGATGGTGACATCGGCACCAGCCTCCAGCAGCACAGACAGCATGTCATCTCTCTTCTTGCTAATGGCATCGTGCAGCGGCGTGTCCCCCTCGGAATCCTAAAAAGGGAAACCGTGTGTAACTTTTTTGCTCTTGTGCTAATCTGTTATTCAAACCCTGCTGGAAAAAAAAAAAAAAAACGACCTCTCGGCTCTCACAAAGCATTTTAAATATGTAAATAAGTGGCAGTGATAGATACCTGAAGGCTGGGGTGGCAGCCAAAGTCCAGCAGGGTTTTGACCACCTGCAGGTGTCCCTTATTGACAGCTATGTGTAATGGAGTCTGCCTTCGCTTGTTCCTGGCATTCAAGTCAGCGCCGCCCCTCTGCAGTACCTCAATGACAGAGCCCTCATCACCAAAGGATGCGTGGTGCACGGCCCGGTCTCCATCTTTGTCCTGAGTACAGTGACGCACCAGCATAATGACTCAGTGTTGTGTTGTTGTTCTTTCTCTCTACATAGTTAAATGCACTTACTTAGGCTAAGATGCCTTTGTGATAAGTAAATGGATGAGAGAGGAGAAATATGTTTAATTATACAAACCTCAGCTTCCAGGTCCACGTTGTGTTTAAGCAGCAGCTTTAGGACATCCACGTGACCATTCTGACTGGCTGCCTGCATAGCAGTGTGTCCAGCACATTGCCCGTTCACCTGTCAACACATCAAGAGAGAGAATATGTGTGTGTGTGTCAACGTCACGTTTCATGTTTAGATACGCATCTACTGTATTAGCCGTTCACCTGAGGGGCGAACAGCTTGGGCGAGGGCGTGTTTGAGCAGTTTGTATGTGCCGCTGTGCATGTGCGGCGGCTGTGTGTGCATGTTTCATCAGCAACTGCAGCACTGCAAAAACTCAGACCATAAATATTAATGTGGACTCCTTTGGGAGTCTCGAGACATCTCTTGTCCTGGCAGGCGGATCACTTGGCCAAGCTTAGTGTGCTCAGCTTTAAGCAAATAATTCCACTGAAAGGCAGTAGGGCATCTGGCCAGCCTTCACCACTGACACACACACACACACACACACACACACACACACACACACACACACACACACACACACACACTCGCTCTTGCTCTCTGAGTGAGGACAGTATCGCAGACTTGACGTAACCAGTTATCATAACCTATACAGGGCGCCGGCTTCTGTCCTGTGGCAAGAGGACGTTTTCTCTGGCCTGTAGCCTGGTGTCGGGGTTTGTAGATCTCAGCTTGACTTTAAAAAAGAGTGAATCGGCTCTGTGCTGCAGTGCACACCAATGCTCCTCGGTGGCTCCTCTGGGCCCAGCCTTAATGCTTTTCAGATTGAGAGAGGTGCAGGAGTGGGAGGATCTCAGAGCCCTTTCTTCGGAGACTCTCAGCCCAATATACTGAGAGCAGAGCAGAGCATAGCCAGGGATATTCCCGCTCCAATTATCAATCTACTCGGATCTTTTGTAAATATTCAACGGCAAAATGACTAGAATCTCGAAACCCAGCAGCTGTTCATATTAAAATACCATATGGTGAGCACTTACATCCACATCAGGTCTTTTCAGGATGTCCTCGACTTTGGCCAGGTCACCATTGGCCGCTGCCTTGACCAGCTCCTCGTTGATGTCGCCGGACTCCTGCGTCTCAAATAGTTTCTTCAGCAACTGAGACAGACGCTCTGGCCAAACGGAGGGAGAAGATAAGAAAGTGATTGCGCGTAGGTGTCAGAGAACACGGAGCAGCGAGTTCAGCAGTGCTTGTTCATACATACCTCCGGAGGCGTTGCTGACAGCAGAGCCAGAGGGGGCAATCTTTGTGACAGCGGCGGGATTGTACGTCCAGGACGTTCCACAAACCTCGACCTTCAGGTCGCTGTCAGAGTAGATCTGCTGCACACGGCCCACCTTGCCAAGGGTCTGTTGGTACATGTTGCGACAAACTCATTAGTATATGAAGTGCTGTTGTCTATGGGCAATGTTCTGTGTAACAGAGCCTGTAAGTGGCAGAGGGAAGATGGAGAGAGATTGTTAGGATGAACATAAAATGAGAGTGCGAGGAAGGACAAAGAGGGGGGGGAAATAAAATATACCAGCTCAACTATGCAATTGTTCTACTCTCAGCAGAAGCAATGGCTTGTGGCAAAAATAAAACCCGACAGAAAAAAAACAAAATATTACTGATTTAAGATGTGTTCTCATTATTCAGAGGACATTGACTTACACAAGAAATAAGGTGGCTATAAAAGAAAGAGACCTTTCTACTGGCTAGAGGATTATTTGTCTATACAGCCAATACAAAGAGGACGGAGCAAAAATGCTTTCCCATTTTGAGTCATATCGTCTCGATCTGGGCTGTGCGAGAAAGAGGCACTTTGAGTGTGTCGAGCCGGGTCTGGGGCTGTCCTGGAGGATGCCATCAATAATGGGGTCCTGCTGCAGTGGAATCAGCAGCGGGCGACAAACAGCCGCGGTTAGTGATCAAAGCTACAACCCATCTCTGGGTTTTAAGGCTCATTAGATGCTGAGGGGCGCCAGTTTGGGAGGGACAAATGTCGTATTGAAGTAGACTGGCGTTACATAACCTAAGGCGGCTGGGCAACAATGAACAAACTCCATAATAAAAAAAAAAAAAAAAAGGGAAGAATAAAGTTGTGTGGAGACCAAACAATATTAAGAAAACAAAACAAATTGGCCGCAACAGCGAGGAATCGTCTCAGCATGTTAGTAATACGAATAATTATTACTAGTAATATAGTTCCTTAAAAGATGATGATGATGAACTGGCACGGCTGAGAATATTACACACAGTTAGATTAATTCAGCCTAATTTATAGAAGCGTTTTGCATATAAATTGTGTGCTAGTAGTCAAAATTATTAATTATTTTAAAACAATCACAAAACTGTCTGTCGCCAATATCAACAGCCATGAACACAACACACATTTTCTCGCCAGGTTTAAATGAAACTCTCCACCGGAGTGTGCTTTAGATTTGAAGATGTTCTGTCGCTCACAACTTCACAGCTACAGTCCAGTGGATAGCATCACGTGACGTTGTACTACATTATTCATTAAATACGTTAGTCCTCTTACAGGTAGCATCGCCTCCGCCCACTCTCCATGGCCTCTTTGTAGCAGTTTGATGCGGTCAATGTCGTAGCAAATCTGGATCAGGTCTCCCACTACGAACTGGGAACTGCCTCCCTCTGCCCCGGCTGCTGCTTCGCCGCTGCGCACGACGTTGGCCTTTGTCAGCACGGCTGGGTTAAATGTCCATCTGAGGATACAGAAATTAATGCATTCAACAACTCAGACCTATTTACTCACAGTTCATAAAAATATGACACCTGACCAAGAATAGATTCTGAGCAGCACACGGAATTTTTGGGGATTCGCAAGCTACGATTAAGTAATGAAAAAAAAAAAAACTTTGTTTAAATGATTAATGAGTTATGAGATAACATTTGTATGAATACTTGAAGCAGACTGAAGTTAACATTTAAGGTGATCAGAAGATACACTTTTAAAATTGTATTTTACCACAAATTGACCACTAACTTTTAAAGAGGCTCTTCTTCTCAAGTGTTACAAACCATAATTTCATCTTGTCATGAAGATGTACTTTAGCGATTGGTGGCTTTTGCCTGAGCCGAGATGAAAGGGGTTCGTATAAAACAAAATTTACGAGACACTGTGGTGATGAGACGCAGTTTCATTGGTTCCACTTATCCGCAGCCAACACATCGGAGCTAGTACGTCTCGGGACTCACCTGTTCCCACTGGGGTACTGAACGACAATATCGTGGTCTTCGTCGATGCCGCATACTGTGCCGGTGGTGGTGAGCGTCTCAAACATGCCGTCAGTCCACCCGCCGTGGCCATGTTGGAGGGACTGAACAATCTCTAGGTCTAAGTCGATGTTGACCAGGTCGCCAATCTGGAGACCGCCAGGATTTCTGTTGCCATTCTGCTCACCTGGGAGATTAAAAGGTAAAGTTAGATCTATCGATAGCAACTATTTCATTACTAAAAGTGTATCAGAAACACATTAACAAATGTTAAATCGGCAAGTGATTTAAAACAGAGAAAGAAAAAAAAAAAAAATAGTACCACAAAACTTTTTAAACCACATATGTGATAGCAAATTTGAGGCAACGCATTGCTATGAGTATTAAGTGTTGCTACTTGTGAATAATGACACTATCATACATTTTGCTGCATTGCTGAATCCAGAGAGACAATTCATTCCTGGAATTCTTGGAAGAGTCTCACTGCATGACCTGCACCTGTATTTGGCTTAGGCAGCCAGGTGACTGTGTAGCGCTGCCATCTAGTGGCCAAACAGGATTAACTACAAGCGCAAACTCCCCTAATGCCCTTGAATTCACTGCACCAGAACGATAGGTGAGAGAATTGGTGCAATAATGACGGTGGACACGGATCACAGGCTGACTTACCTAAAACGGGACAGTGGTCTCTGTAAAAAGAGCCCCCTTTGGCATCCTGGACACATTTCAGATCCGACTGTGAGAAAAGAGAGAAGGGATTGGATAAATTACCCACGGTAATTACATTAGAGGAGGGGGCAGGACGACCGTGAATAATGACAGAGAATGTACACACTTTCATGCTGTAGGGTCAGTGAAGTTACCCAGAATACCAACACTATCAGTGCCCTACGAGCAAGGCAGGACAATGGGACACTACATTGCTACAGCGAGACGGCGTCATATCATTTGTGATGACTCAGATGCGCAGCCACTGTGGCAGAGTTAGAGGGCAGAGATGATTGTGAGGCAGAGCAAACATTCCTCTGAACTGGAGGAACACTAAAGTCCCGAGTAGAACAAGTCCCAACAAATGAATAACTCAAGTCTATCCTACCACATCCAGCGAGCGAGACGCTTTTGATCTGACGATGCTCTGAGCACCAACCAGACATTACTTAGCAGGGAGAGGTACTTAACATAAGCAAATGTGCAGTAGATTTGTAGTTTTCAGCAGGATTTGATCATTTTCCATGAAAAACTAAGCCAAAAATAAAACAGTCAAGATGGGTGGTCAAAACCCATTTACTTAATCCAGAGGCAGATGCCATCTACTTCCCTATCAGCCTATTAAAATAACAAAAGGACAAATCTGTTATGCAACCGAGAAACCCGATTGGCCTCTTTCATAAAAAAGGAAAGGGCAGTCTCCTCCAATGAGGAAGATGCTTCTGATTTGAGACGCGTGTGTAGCTGCGCCTGCAACAACCCCAAGAGAATGCCCCCCCCCCCCCCCTCCTCGAAAGTTGACCTCCATGTTCACTCTCTCCCCCCCCCCCCCCTAAAAAGCAGCAAGAACAGCTTGCCTTTATCATGTAGATACCTTCCCCTTCCAGCTGCCTGTACAATTGTGCCTTACTCATGCCGGCTGCGTGGCTCTCACAAAAGGCCTGGCAGCAAAAGAAAGAGTCCCCCCGCCCAGCGGTCAAACACAAAAGCCACCTGACAGCTGATCTTTTGTGAGGCTCTGCGTGTGTGTGTGTGTGCGCGTGTGTGTGTGGGTGTCTGAGCGTTAGGGTCAGGCTGGAAGTTTGCTCACCATTCCCTCAAAGCCAACTCTGTACAGGTTCTTGGCCCCGTTGTCCCACAGTACGTAGGCAGCGCTGTGAGGGCTGGCTGCACTCCAGTCCTGGATCTCTGTCACCTGTGGAGGAAGGGGAGGGGTGAGATGAGAAAGATAAAGGGCACATTGAGTTGTATTCCTAATTGTCTGGCTGTAAATGGGGACATAATGGTTTCAGCACACTGTATGTAAAAATACAATATTGACCAGAAGGGGATCATTTTCTTCACGGGAGCTTTCAAGCAGGTGTTTTTCATCTTGAAACCTCATGATGATGATAGTGAATATGACACTTTATTGATCCCTTTAGGGAAATTATCTTGTCATACTAAAGGGCAGAGTGAAGGTTGAACTACAAAACAGCAACAAAGTAAGTATTCAGTTCTTTGCTCAAAGACAATAAATCTGCGAACACAAGTTGAACTTGGGCTCCTCTAGTTGAAGGGTCCGACGTCGCACAGGGTAACAATTTACACATCAAAGAGTTTTAATTTACTTTTACCACTGTTTCCCCAACATGGTTTCAGAGGACATGAAAAGTGGTCGGCACGCTGATGTAGGAAATCTATACCCGGTAGCGTCAGATGCTGCACAGCCACAGAGTTTCAAAGTCAAGGGAAGTTTAATTCCCTAACGACTCAGAAATATTAGGAGCGAGGAACATCAAGAAACAAATTGAATTAGGCTGTGATTCTTGGGGTCGCAATTAGATTACCTTTTAAATGCAACGCCATTGCAATCTCACAACAAATACTAATCTTTTTTATTGTCTTGTTCTTTCACCAGTTGGGAATAGTGGTGAAATCGCCGAGAATGTTTGAACTCAACTTTTGCAACTATTACCGCGCTGTGTTTTCAAAAGAGAAAACAAGATACAAGACAAGCCTCGTTCAGCCAGACCACGGACAGCGGCAAACACGCGACTTTCTATGAAAAACGGTACAACGGGTTTCAGACTCGTCTTTCCTATTTCAAAGGGAATTAAATGCAGTCGTTACTCCTCTAATAAATAATTCATAAAAAAACGTCTGGGTGTACAAATGTGATTGGCTGCATCATCTTTGATGAATTCAGGAAGGTCCTAAACACCAATATTTTTTTTTTAGATATATATATATATATATATGATCCAAGGGCTGGATCCAAACTGTGGTCGTAGTATATGCTTAGGTCAGCAGGAAAAGCATTTTATCTCCAACAGATATTAGAAATATACTGATTTGCAATGTTTTTGGGGGCCACAGCAATTTCAGGCTCGCACTGTTTTATACAGAACTGGGAAACATTGCTCTTCTCGAAAAACTGAAGCAAAATAAACTTAGATACTTAGATAACAAAAACACTATCATCACAGAAACCTTCCTACAAAGAACTACAAACTCTTTACATTTAAATAAATAAGAAGCACCACTCGGTCACAGAAAGAAAGGAAAGGGCCAAAAGCTGCTCTCCTTACTCTCCTCAGTCTGTTGGACCATTAATGAGTTAACAACGGTTCTCCCCTTTGCTCCATTGAACCTTGTGCATGCACTTTGAAAATAAACTAAGAACCAGCTTCTTTTGACTGTCTCACCCACCTGCATCGAGACTTGACAACATACACACCTGTCCCTATATTTAAAAACACAGGTTTTCTCGAGTTAGCACTTATTGTATTACATTATGACTAATGCTGTACCCGACTTCTTTCTGTATTCAGGACCAGCTCACAGCTTTCGGCTAAAAAAAACAAAACACAGTAAGCCAAGGAAAATTATGTGTTATTGGCATAAATAAAAAATGAGCTATGAATGGGGGACATAAAAATCAATTCAAATTTGGACGAGAGGGATGGGATTTTCACACGAGACAATTCTCTCTCCATCACAAGCACCGCAACACTTTCATCATATCGAGAAAGTGTCAAGAGAAGAGCTGTATTGGAGTAGATGAATTCTTTAATCAAAAGCTGTGCCTTAAGTAAATACCGAAACCAAACAGTAAAAAAATGTTTAGGGCCCTTACAGGAGTAATTGATTAACTGGCCTCGGGAGGTAATATTCATGCTAAACTAACATCTAAGCTGCAGGACATGCAGTAGCAGTTTTCTGGAGAGCATATTGCTTACAGCATCATAAAACAGTAATGAGATATGCCATTAAATAACACAGCAAAATTAAGTCTTAAATCGCTTGGAGGGACTCTTAAATTAAATACTGAGGGGTCTGGAGCAGAGTCAAAATACAAGCACTTTACAGCACATTTACAGTATAAATCTCAATAGACTGTACTGAACAAATGCAACCTCATCAGACATAGTATTACTTTCTAATAATGTATTCAAGCCTGGACTAACCTGCAGTAAGGAGGTCTGTTTAAAACCTCAGTAAACAGAAATAGGAATTCGCAGAATTACACAAAAGGCGTAAATGTTCCTATCGTAATTTTTATGCAAATGTACGATCACATATCGATATTTGTTCAACACATTGTGCACAAGAGTTTAGAAAGGATCCAACACATCAGTTTGTATTTTCTACTTAATCTAACTTGGCGTTCTTCACAAACATTATGCAAAATTGTTACTTATCCCTGCGCTGTAAATCTCCACTAAGCTACGATTGGCTGATATGAATATATCATTGACACAGTGATATGAGCCAATATGCTGATTTTGTTTATTGTAGTATCAATTACAGTGGATTGAAATATGGAATATTATTTTTCAGGAATTTACAAAAAAGGCTAAAGAACAATGATATAGTTATCTTCAACTGCTGCATAATGCTGCACACCTAAAGCGTAGTTCATACTCGGCGTAGTCAAACCGGTGAATTTTTGTAACTTGGCACGCGTGACTGTGACTGTAACAAATAGCTCCGTGATAAAAGCACGATATACATGCCTGGGGATTATACAAAGAAGACCAAATCATATTTAAAAGCTTTAGAAACAGGAGGTCTTAAACATCTAAGGATATATTTTACCTGCAAAATCAAATTGTTGACAGGATATTCAACCTTTGTTTCTTTATAATGCATTTAATACTTAATACTTGTTTCTTTACAGGATTTGTACAAAGGCAATAATGTAGTCCATGAAAAAAAAAAATAATAATAATAATAAATATATATATATATACATATACATACACACACACAAGTTTACAGATTATTATAATCCCTCCTCTGCATTGTAGAGGTTGGTTCATGGCTTTTTGCTCGTTACACTCATTGTCTTTTTGATTCTTCAGAGTTATTTTTGTTTCCACGCCCTCTGGCATTTTGGAAAATAATGTAACTGACAGCGTATAGAGTATAAACGCCCCCGTGCATGCTCAGCGCTCGCGCGCCATCTGCGGAGGGCTGCGCTACGGTGCCAAGCGCAAGTCTAAACACAGCTTAACTAGGCACCAGAGGACTTAACTGTGTTCCCACTTGCCTGCAACATGTCCATGCTACAAACACGTTGAGTCAGGCAGTCCCCCTTCCTGTTTTGGTTGAGGCTCCTGCTCCTTTCAAATCAAATCACATCCTGAGATGCAAGTTTGTTTTTTTCCTCTCCGAGGTCGTTTAGGGCGAAGGATCCTTCCATGCAGCCCTTACGGGCGCTCATGCTCCATTCAGTGGCACACACACACGTGGTTGTGATGGCCTCTGTCAGACTCACTAAGTCTGCCTTACCACCCGGGATTTATTATCCACTTAAATGTGCAGCTTTAAATTAAAAATAAAAAGCCGACTTGGCCTACATTGAATCATTTAGTAGTGTGCGTTTAAGAGCGTTTAAGCTTTAATGCCTCGTTCACCGCAAACTGTCAGTTGCTGGAGCCCAAAGAAACTCTCAGGTGATGTAAAAACTTTTTGGAAAAAAAAAAGAAAAAAAGAAAAGTGGCTTTTCACTATATGAGAAATAGCAAAGCCAGAAACATCTTTTGAGCAATTTACAAGAGTACTTGTCTTATTGGCTCACTAATCTCATCTCTGTATTGTATTTGCAGGCTAGAGTAGAAAGAAAGTGGGCAAAGTGAAGTTACTTGGCTGGAACCGTACCTATTTTAATTATTTTAGAAAGTGCAGCTTTTGACACAGTAGACTATGCCACTTTAAATCAACCGTCTTACAATATGGGATGGCATCAAGGATGCTGCACTTAGTTGGTTTTATTCTTACCCTTCAGATAGAACCTATTTGGTCACCATAAGTAATTACTTGTCCTCAAACAACTCCCATTACTTGTGGTGTACAGCCAGGTTCAATTTTATTTTCTATACATGCTCCCATTTGGTCAAAACCTCCAACGCCACGACGTCTCTTTTCATTGCTACGCAGACGACACACGGATCCCAAGAAGCCTAGCTGCTATTTTAGACTGTCTTAGTGATATCAACTTTTGGATGGGACACAATTTTCGTCAACTCAATAACTCAAAATCCAAATGTATTATAAATCAATCCACCAACCGTAACTATTAACATAGAGCCCACAGCCAGAAACTTAGTAGTACTATTTGACTCAGATTACTGGGTGGGCCCCTCTGGCTGTTCCAAAGTCGAGGCTCAAAACTAAAGGTGACTGAGCTTTTGCCATCAAGGCCCCGCGGGTTTGGAACGACCTGCCAGAGATACGGCTCGCCGAATCAGTAATCTCTTTTAAGTCACTTCTTAAGACTCATATTTGCAAACTGGCTTTTATGTGACATTGTCTACTTACCGTTTTATTTTTGTTGTTATTATTTTAGTTTATTTTTTACTTATCTATTGAACCGTTTTATCAGGGTTTGAGTTTTACCTTACTTTGTCTTGCTTTGTTGGGCCTCACCGTTAAGCTTTCTGTTGTTTTACTGCCTTGATTTGTCTGAACTCTGTGTAGAAAAGGTCCAAAATCAGTAACATGTATTATTACCTTTCCTCTCCTTCCGTTGCCTCCATCTTGGTCTTCCCACTGCCAGTCCACTCCTCTCACGACCCGGCCACCAGTGAAGATCCCTCTGGCTGTGATTTTCTTTGACTTGCGACGTGACTCCAAAAGAACTCTATTCAGATCAAAAACAAAGAAAATTATTTGCATCTGGCTTAAGTTCAAAACTTTTATTTGACACAATCAGAGATTTCAACATTTCCCCCCCCACCCAATTACTAGCAAATATGCATTGCAGAGGCGATGCCAGTGACTCCTTCCTGATGCCTCGTGTCCTTAACTGCCTTTCCCTGTGTACCTACTGCTCCAGAGTCATGGTGTAAATTACTTTCGGCAAATGGGAATTGGCTACAGATCAAAATACCAGCATCTAATCTGCTGGATCAACCATGCAGTCCCTTACAATCGTCAACAGATGTTTGATGATAGCCAAACAAATCAAACCAGAAATAGTTGTCAGAGTTGTAAGCAACAGATCAGTACTACTCTTTCCAAGTGATTGAAATAGCAGACACATTATTTAATTGAGCTTTCTGAAGTTAAAAATGAATGGAGATGTTCTGCTGCCTTTAGGTATGGCGTTTTCATGCAGTTAAATCCAGGGAACACGCTGTGTGAGTGGCAAGGGTCATGCTATAACTTGTAACATTACAAATAACACTAATCTTTGTAATGGCATGGTATTTGCACCTCACTGACAATTCCTTCATTTTTCCAGGTAAACCCAACAATCATGGCACTGCAAATGGGAATGGGAAGCCAGCGTAAAAAAAAAAAAAAAAAAAAAAAAGAGTCATATAATGTTTTACATCGCTATAATGCTGCTTGCTGTCTAGACAAGCCTAAGCAATGAAGAGGTAATAGCAATTAATAGCTGAGCTTTAACCATTAAACAAGTGTGAGCCATGGCGGTAGACACGACAGCTGGGCAGTGACGGTCTAACCAATGCAAACCGCTTGTGGCCTCTAGCTACTCCCTCTCCGGCAGTTAGTGACAGGATCTAATGCGGTGTAACAAAACACCCCACTACGCTGCCGGAGCAGTACGAGCTGGGGAGACCTCCAGCACCCATTGTGCCTTATGCAATGTCTGTCTCGGGGGAAATGAAGTCGTACTCAGTTGAAAAGGCTGCCAGCTGTTGGGCCATGTGTTCATTTACTAAAATGATGGTATTTGGCTGAAATAGGCCTGAAATGCATGAAGTCTTTGCAATAACACAATTAAATGCAAGTTGTGGAATTTAGCGAGTGTGCCAACTCACAATCAGGTTAGAATTATACATTTAAAGAATTTAAAATCAAATCAGGGGCTGATTTGATTGCATGTTCAAATACACGTGAACACAGATTGTAAAGCCCTCCGAGGCAAATTTGTATTTGTGATGTTGGGCTCTATAAAATAAACTGAATTGAATTGAGCATCTTTAAAAGAAAAGGAAAGCGGCCTTCAACAATTTGACTTGATCTTGTCTGCACATGAATTAATTGTTAACTAGGATTCTACTTTCCACACACCAAGCCGAAAACATTGTTTCCACTAGAAACTTTCTTTTTTGTTTGTTTTTGTTTTATCATAAGACCTGAGGCATCATCGCCTACGCCAACAAACACAGTACCTCATGGAGGAATGGTATTGTGCGCAGAACCAATGATTGTGCCCTAGTTCAAAGTTTGCCCAAACTGTAACACAACCTCCATTGTCCTGACCAAAATCTAAAAATAATTGACATTTTGTTTTGGTAAACATTTAGTTAGTCCACAACAATGCTATCGAATGTCTTGCTGACAATGTCAACACTTCCTGAGGAAGCGTGACAGTAAACCTAACCACTGTCTTCAAAGCATAACAACTTCCCACTAAAATGTATTTATTGTCATACAACATGCGGGGTTCCTATAAAATGGTAGTTTTACACCTCTACACTAAGTGAAAGCAATAGGGCTCCCCGCTGTGACAATGCCATCTGAGTGACAGAATTTGACTGCAGGCAAATGTTGATAAATAAAAACAATATTAAAGCACAAGGGATTACTGTCGCATCCGGCTGGGACTAAATGACATGAAAACACTGACCTTTTCAAGTTTAGTGTTACTCTTTATATTATTACATGATTGGTAACTTCTGAGACCGTCATTACATATGATGTGTAAGTGCATAATGATGTAGTTTCCATTCCCTCTGTTCCTTATATGCAATTACAATGCTTTCTGCAGAGACAAAGATCTCAATTCTGAAATTGGAAAGTCAGCTGCGAAACAGACTTTTCAATCAATATGACGTTATGTTTCTCGAGCATGCAGCCTTCTTAAGGAATAAATACAAGAACAAAAAAAAATTCGGGGAAATCTACTCAAATAAACTCTATGAACCGAAAGCGTTGTATTAATGTAATTTTTTACAAATGTATGACTGGATCTTAAAAACGAGGCTGAATTGTTGCCTGGCAACTGAGGGCTGGGAGCATAGAGATAGATCCTGTCTGCCTGAGATGCAGGGTGCACAAAAGACCTCTCAAATGTCACACACACACACACACACACACACACACACACACACACACACACACGGCAAACTAAAAGGAGAATAGGGGAAGGGCCACCCATCACAATGAAGTGCATGGATTACCTGGCTACCTTGTGTCTATCATACATCAACAGTGGGTCTAAGGTGAGGCACAACACTGCCAAATGTTGGGTTGGCTAACCTCTCACTGCCTGGGGTGGTGATCCTGTAGAAGCGGTGTCTCAGGTGATGCTTGTCTCCATGGTAACAGGTTGTGCAAAGGTCGTAATTGGTGCACTCAGCACATTTCCAGCGAATACCAATGATGGGCTGTTGACGGCAGGTGTCACACATGGTTCCGTCATGCTTGATGCCTGAGGAGGGGGCAGTATTAGTCAACAGGAAAAAGAAAAATGTAGGTTGTCTTGTGTAGGACATTGCATATAATTAAATGTATGACTGGAATAACTTTTCCACATTTTTCTATGAACAACATTTATACTATGCAAATAAAGTATTCAATGTGCAATCTGAACGCTATGATTTGACATAATTGTGCACACAATGAAACTTATTCCACATAGTCCTCGTACACATTACCCATATCTTTTAGGAGGGCTAAATTCATGCTCACAAAATCCCACACATGGTAATGTGAGAACAGCTTGACTCATTTTGGTGTTAAGGGCTTTAAATCACATCTTTTCAAGATGTGGTTGATAGTTCAGGCTCATGTTAAGAACCACCAAAAAACCTCTTCTGCTCCTCATCATCATCAGGTGATGACATACGGTCAAAAGGATGCATGCTGAAATGATTGTCACTGTGTTGGCAGCATTAAATACTATGATAAATACGGGGAGATAAAGCAACAAAATGTGTAGCAATATCACATATTTTCTTTAAAATAAATACATTTTAAGTCACCATCGCCAAAGAAAGTAACAAAATGGGGATTAAACCTGTGGCCCACGGATGAAAGTATTGCAATATTCATATACTGGATTCCTGTATTACAGTTTTTCTCCAAATTATACACACAGAAAGGAGCTATGCAGACATGTGCTAAACTCAAAGCACAATCATATCGTTTCCCCTCAAATATAAAGTCTAAATCAACCAAGACTGAAATAGTAAGATGTCTACATCCTACTGATATACTTTAATATGATGTAAATTATAGTATAAAATCACATATGCTTGACTCTGCACGTGCATATCCTGTGTGTGTGTGTGTGTGTGTGTGTGTGTGTGTGTGTGTGTGTGTGTGTGTGTATCTCCCACAGCTTGTTTGCCCATCTTGACTAGTGCTGCCTGTGACATACATCTGTTCAGACAGGATGTATTTAAATACTTTGTATTTTTAAATATAGAAGTCGTTGGAGCCCAGCAGGCGTTGTCTGCGTTCAACACAGAGAACAATGCTTCCGAGAATTGTATAAGTTTCTTCAACGACCCAACTACTTTGAATGGCAGAGACCTTTGCCTTCCTACCATAATGTAGCTAATACATCCATTACAGCAACAACTTTGTATCGCTTTCTCATTTCCTGCACCCAATATATAGGTTACATACACACAAAAAAAGGACCAGTATATTTCATGATGTTGCATCGAGAGACACCCGTTTGAAAGTGCTGGCAAACAAAATGCAAAGTGTAAAGTAGAGTTACCTGTCGGAGCACTGTCTAGTATCCTCACGTCGTAGGCTCCAGAACAACGGTAGTTCGCAGCCGTCCCGTTATCCCAGACAACAACCACCTCCTCTGGACTTTCAAAACTCCTGACGGTGCCAACATGTCCCTCTCCGCCATCCTGTTTCCCCCACTTCCAGTCGGGTCCGCGGACCACTCTGGCTCCAACTCCCTCCATCATCGCTCGGTTGTTCCTGCCGGTGGTCATTTTTGTTTGTTTGTTGCAAACAGCACCAAGGGTTTATAATAAAGTCGGCAGTCTGTTTTGCTTGCCAGCAGCCGGTGCACCGGTGGACAGTTTCCCCTCAAAATGCAAAGTGCGAGCAAGTCCCAACAGGAAAGAGACTGGAACAATCCACAAAGCAAGCCTGCTAGCCGAGTTAGCTTCCCAAGGAGGCTGCTGGAGCCTCCTAGAACACTACCCCCTACGAGCTAACGTTGACTTAGAGAAGGAGAAACTAATACACGTTAGCCCAAACGCCTATTAAGTCGCCACATCGCTAGCGTAGACAGATCTGAGTGCCCAGCAGGCTGTCTGTCTCTCCTCCACTCCACACACAAGAATGCCACCTCTTCAACTTAGCAAGCTAGCGAGCCGAGTTAGCTAGCTATCGCAATGCTAGCAGGATAAACGTCTCCCGTTGAGGTGGATGTAGTTCCGTGTTCGGTGGTTTGCTTATCCTTTATCGTTCTTGCCTGTCGAGCCGGAAGAAAAAATCCATCCACGACGTTCCCTTTGTCAACCAGAGAGGGTTCCCTGGAGTCAACTCAGAATAAACGCGTCGCCATTATTGTCAATCATCGTTCAGACGAGCAACAACTAGCCACGGAGGTGAACGACAAAGCCCGAAGACGCGAGGCTTGGGGAAAAAAAACAAGCACGAGTGCGGCGCGCATGCGCATCTGCAACGTGCGAGCCCATTCCCAGTTCTGTTTATGGAGACAACATAATCTCAGTATATTTCAACCATAATGGTGAAGATACAGACAGATATTTCACATTACATTACATTTAATTTGGCTGACGCTTTTATCCAAAGTGTCTTATAATAAGTGCATTCAACCATGAGTACAAACTCACAAGAACGACAAGAATCAAGAAAGTACAATTTCTTCATTAAAGTTAAACTACAAAGTAAGTGCCATTTAAGTGCTATTATTGTGAATGCTCTAATACATTTTTTTTTTCTCATTTCAACTAACCCACCTGTCCTAATGTAGCGTATATGTAGCCAGACACACACACATATCAAAGTTTTAATTGATTTTGTGGAACAAAATGTATGTTTTTTTATTGTTATTTATATAGAAAATATGAATGTATGTTGTCTATGCATGGGAACATATAGTACATAAACCAACATTGATGAATTAATCAATGCATACTAAAAACTGAATAGTCTCTTGCATCCACTCGTACATTGTTTACTGCACTTTGGATTTATAGTGGTAACATTACAGCTTTCTGAGCTAATGGCAGCTGACATTAATTCAAATACTCATTATTAAATGAGATCCGGCCCACAGAGAAGAAATAGCAGCAGCATGAGTGTGTCAAAGGCCACCAGCTGGTATTCGTGATTTTTTTTTATTTTTTTTCACTTAAAGGCAATGTCATGTTTTTTTTTTCTGAATATAGTTAACAATTGCTGTTGTTATATTAACTGGCATATTGAATGATCACTGTATTTAAAAAAGTTGTTTATTATTTGATTACGATCAACAACTTGTAACTTGAAGTCTGTGGCACACCCAAAGTTTGTCCAGTGGCACACCCACTTTGTCCAGTGGCACACCCAAAGTCCACAAATGCATAATAATTATCAATAAATACATCAATAAGTACTTCAGGGATGTTACAATGATTTGAAGCACGTTTGCCGTATAGGCAGTGTCTCCAGAGTCCAGAAGGTGAGGTCGACAAGGCCAATTGTATGTTTATCTATAACCACTATCAACACAAATGTGCAAAAAAGAATGTGTTAATTTCATTCAAATGTTTTTTTTTTTCAAGTCATATCAGACTCACTGGATACGCTACATGCTTTTATCAGATAATACAAAACATGGACTGCTTTTTAAATCAGATAAACCTACAGTGTGCCACGTGACCCAGTTTTTCACTCTGTGCAATATGTAAGTATTACGCAGCACTTTACTTGGTAAAATGCACCATATAAGCCC
Source organism: Myoxocephalus aenaeus (assembly GCA_038501785.1). NCBI lineage: Eukaryota > Metazoa > Chordata > Actinopteri > Perciformes > Cottidae > Myoxocephalus > Myoxocephalus aenaeus. The sequence continues at coordinate 2,397,726 of JBAMJR010000329.1, forward strand.
AATGTGAACAAACACACAACAAGGCCTCAAACATAGACTTTAACTCCGGGCCCTTCTATAGATAAGGTCACAATACAGGTGTTGCTTTATGGTGCCGGTTATTTCTGTTCATAATGGTGCATACGCTATCAACAAACACCTTCTCGGTTAATTAAATTACCACTAGCTAGTTGCCACCTGGTGAACCTTGAGTGGTTGGGCCCCTTGTGGGTCATAGCCCCTGGGGCAGAGATGCCTGCTTTGTTAATCCACTTCAGGAAATCCCTGATATTTTTTTTCAGACCTTGAAGCTGTTCAATGACGATCAGGCGTTCTTTTGCAAATATCTATTTCATTGTCTTTTGGTCTGAGAGTTATATACCCCCACTGGCACCGAAGGGGACGTTGCAAGGCTGGTGCAGAAACCGCAGCGCCCTGCAAGCTGCACCTCCCCTCTTCCGGCGGCAGGGGGCGACAAACCGCCTGACTTAAAGCCGGCCAAAGAGCGCCACCGCTCGCCGATACATATATTTATGTATCTCTCCACCTCAGGTCCCCTTGACTGTCTCCTTCACAGAGGGCTCGCCGGCAGACTCAGCCGACTTGCAACCGCGCTGGCCGCTGTCCTCGCAAGTACGGGTTGGAAAACAGGGACCTTGCAATGATCTCGCTGGACTTCAATTTCAACATTTGGACGCGGGACCTGTCACACTATCTGGAAAATCAAGTGAAAGTCGGGCTGTTCGGATCGGGAGTGGGACTGTCTCTGGTGCTGGGCTTTAGCGCAGCGTACACCTGCTACTATCTGCTCTCGGTAGCGAAGGTAAGCGACGTTCACTTTACGGTTAGGGAGCCCGCTATGAAACGGAGGAGCATCATCATCATCATCCTCATCATCACCACCGCCAGGCGGCCGGTGCATTTGCTGATGGAGGTTTTCAATAAGGTTGCATCTGTCCACCGGTGTGCTAACGTTACACGCCTGCACATGTGTGTGTGTGTGTGTGTGTGTGTGTGTGTGTGTGTGTGTGTGTGTGTGTGTGTGTGTGTGTCGGGCAGACACACGTTATAAATCGTCAGCTTATTTAACGTTTCCCGGAACTCGTGTCATCCACATCCACGTGCAGCATTTATGTAACTGCATTAACAAATACATAAAAAAAATCAATAACATGCACATGACCGGCTACTGTGTGGCAGCTGGAAACGCCGGGTTGAAGGATTTCTGCAGTGTTGCCCATCATTCCTTTGATGGCGGACGGTTCTATGTAATGATAAATACACGTGTAATACGTTTATTACGCATGAGTTTAAGATTAGAATATGAATCATGAATAGAGGGGGAACAATGAATAATAGCAAACGTTAATCTGGTTGAATGGCCCCAAAAAAAAAAAAATTCCTCCAGTGACTGAAAACAAAAGAGTTCACTTGGCTAATAGACCAAATGACGCAGCCATGACGCGTTATTGTGCAGGCCTGACGTGTATTGTCAGTGTGTTGAAGTGTAATAGAGACCTCAAATGCCCAAATTAGTCATGCCCACATTTTAATCCTGTTCTTAATCACCTTTGAATTCATGTCATTTTGTTTCGTTTGAATGTTTTGCAACTCTACATCAGAATATGTGATGTTTAGTTTGGATACAATAATGCAACAAGATGGATTTCTTGTCTTTTTTTTTTACAGACATGTGATGTAACAAAACATGACTCAGCTAAAAGATGCTTTATCACGGCGATTGATCTGCTGTCGTGTTAACACCCCCACTTGAATGAATCCCTGTGGTAAAAGTAAAGAAGCCACTTTTTTCTTCTTCTTTCTTGAACCTGTTTTCGCACTTTGATCCCCTGTCTTTCGCAGAAGCCACAGCTCATCTCCGGGGGTAAGAAGTTCTACCACTTTCTGAGGGAGCAATGTCCGGTGGTGTCAGAGACCTACTACCCCACCTTCTGGTGCTGGGAGAGCCGCATCCAGACTCTGCTGAGGCCCTTTGTCACGGCCAAACCCGGGGTCGTCTACAGAAAGTAGGTCCTCACTGTTTCATCAGCAGAAACGCATCACCTGTTTAATATATGTACATATTATCAGCATCAGTGAAAGAGGTCACAGAGAGATAAGTGTAAAGGCCATAAATGAGAAAGTTCACCTTTTGACATGGTGCGACACGTGTGCATTTATAAATGACAGCTGACTTGTTCTGGTATTCTTGAGTAATTAAATGCTACTGCAGAAATGTTCCGTGCCCACAGCGAAAATCTCCAGGAATTAGCTCGGCCACTGAGAATCTACCATTGTGCATTTCCTGAATCTGCTTTACTAGTTTCATAAACTGGGAAACAAATCCCAGTGTTGTTCTTAGCCGAGGGCTCAGAGGAGAAAGAACTCTTTTGTGCCGCGATGCTGCCACCCTTGATAATGTGCATTCTGTCGAAGATTAATTGCCACTGCATTCCTTGCCCCCTGCTCACATAGAGGAGATTACAATGAATGAAGAAAGCCTTATTTTCCATTATTACTGTTAACTACTTATTTATTAATAGTACATTATCACATACTGTCTTTAATGTATTCAGACATTGCCTAATTTCCATAGCCATGCTTTTTGGCCAGCTGTGTGTGTGTGTGTGTGTGTGTGTGTGTGTGTGTGTGTGTGTGTGTGTGTGTGTGTGTGTGTGTGTCTACATTATAAAGTGTGCATGTATTCTGCAATAGGATCTTGAGTTGTTTGTCAGCCAGTAATCAGGGTTGGAAAAACCAAATCCTAAATTGGTGCTTCTGTTTTGTTCGGCCTTAAGGCAGAAACCCAACCTAAACATAGAAATTAAAACTTTTTAAAAAACATTTAAAAAAATGTATTTTTCAAATTTAAACATTTGATCACTCAGAAGTTGACACATTGGATCGTGATTAAATATCCAGTTTAAATATTAGTCTCATCATTTGTCCGTCCCAATAGCATTCACACCGCCTCGGCTTTCTTACGCTCTACTCGGTCAAGGAGAAAAAAACTCCCATAATGCATCCCAGTCCAACTGTCTATTATCAAACGGGGGCAACGGTCACTCAAGTTAATATCACATGTTCTCTGGGGACAACAGGACATCATGAAGTCAACCCAAGGACGGACACTGTGAAAACTGTCCAATTGGTCGGTGACGGTGAAACTCCACTCATCTCATTGGCCGAGCGGAGCGTTAGCACCGGGTCCCCGCTCATGTTGTGCGCTGGTGACTTGTGGATCGGCCCCTCGCTGACGTTAAAGTCGAGCCTAAGATGCATATTTCATGGCGGTTCTGTAATTCCATGCGGATGCCTTTACAGCCGGCCGGTCAGGTTGACTCACTACCTGCTGTGTGTGTGTGTGTGTGTGTGTGTGTGTGCAGTGCAGGTTTTTAAACGCACTAGCACCGAGGCTGAATGACCTCATCTGCCTGGCTGGGGTTGTATAGTCCAGACATTGATCGACCATAAGAACCCACTGGTGCAGTGCCCTCCTCCTTATCTTAACTTGCTGTGCTGCTGGCAGCTGCGAGTGGGCGTTCTACTCGCATATCCAATTCCCCCTGTTGGGAAGTGCTTGTGGTGGATACAATGAAGTGGTCACTTTACCTGGAGCTGAACAGAAAACATGAATTAAAAAAAACCAGATCATTTTAACGACCATCCTGTGAGGCGTTCTCGCCAATGTGTTGCCCTGCGTGTTTTACGAGACACGTGAACGGTTCCGTAGAGATACGGGCGGAAAGATAATATCCAGTGAGATGGGCCGTTTGCTGAGTTGCGTGTCGTCTCTGCAGTGAGCTCATCAAGGGGGCGGATGGAGGACAGATCTCTCTGGATTGGTTTGACAACGACGACAGCCTCTCTCACCCCGACCCGGCCTCCAGGCCCACGGTCCTCCTCCTCCCGGGTCTGACCGGCACCAGCCGAGAGTCCTACATCCTGCACATGGTCCAGCAGAGCCGGGACCTGGGCTATAGGTGGGTGGTCTTTGGCTGAGGTCCAGCACTGAGCGCACATTCAGGGGCGCCGACTCACACGGCGGCTCTAATTTGCCACGCAGATATTTTGTCCAATCCAAACCAGAAGACCTCCGCAGTCGGACCGATATCGATTCAAACGACAGGCCTGACACCTGGCTTTGCGGTGACTTTGTAACTTTTATGTAATGCGTGCCAGGGGCTGGGAGTTATTTCTGGCGGAGTGCACAAATAAAGCGTTCAGCTAAGCTCTGCGTCAAGAGTTTCTTTTGTAAATCGCCAAACGTAGCACAAGCTGGAAGAGTTGCAGAGGGAGGCAGTTTCCCCGCCGGCCTCTTTCCTCGCCCCGTCCAATAGACCCGTTTCCCTGCACTCATTCTTTCACCCAGATTCAGGAAGGAAGGCACGGCAAACTCAGCATCTTCCAAACCCTCACCCCTGTCTGTGTAGCTTAATGAATTACAGCTTATCCCAGTATACAAGCTTTGCAGCTTAGCCCAGGCCAGCTTCCGAGTTCATGCTGCAGTGTGTGTTTAAGCGCACAACACAGACGCACACACACACACCTCCAAGTCCTCTTGCCCAACACTCCATTCAGCCCCACCCTGCTGCTGAGTTACACCGACCGAAACAGAGGGTCTGTCTCCAGGTTATGGATGAGGGGAGGGATGCTGATGCCTTTGCTGCACAGTGCAGACAGAACGCTCTTCACACAGCTGTGCCTTCCTGCACATCTCATCATATTTCCAGTTCAGTTTCTTTCTTTTTTTTTAAAGTAAGGAACATTTGTTTGAAGGAAATTTGTGCCTCCGCGCTCCTTTGAGCGTGAAAGTCGATAACTTGCAGCGACAACAAAAAAAAAACGACGAGAGCATGTACATGTTTTTCTTCCTTAGAAAAATTGCCATCATTAATTAGCCTGCTAATCATTGATCAACTGGTTAATGCTTTTGTCTATAATGATATAAGATTGAGATAAATGCCCATCATCATTTCTTGTTTTGTGCAACCAAGAGTCAAAAACCACAAGAGGTTAATTTCACATTTTTACATAACAAAAGTAAAAACAGAAAACACTCGACCAACGGATGAATCATTTCAACTCTATTTCAACTTCTTTCAGTGACAGTCAATAAATAGATGAAGTGATTAAAGGACTCATTCAGTAGACTATGATTATGTTTACGATGACTTGTTTTGTGTTTTTCAGATGCGTGGTATTCAACAACAGAGGGGTTTCCGGTGAAACACTGCTGGTAGGAATCTCAACGTGTGTCATTTCATATCTCCGTTTTGCCTCGTCCATTTAGGAAGGACTAACACGTGCGCGGGATAAAAAAAAAGGACTGTTGAGGACAGTTGGTTTCCCCATTTGTCAGGATGACAGCCTCGTTGTCCTTGTCATTGCTTCAGACGGCACAGAGCCGATCTATTCCACATGTGTCACAAACATGTGTCACCCGGCCCACAGGGAACCCTAAGCGGATGCTGCACAGACAGTGTTGTTGCACACCGGGGATTAAGTTGCAGACAGATACTGTGTTTTTAATACCGATCCACAGAAATATGTCCTCGCCGAGCACGTGCTGTTCTGACACCTGACTTAATCTGTCCTCTTACAGCCATGGTATATTTAGCCAACAAAATGGACCCAGGCTCTGATGTCACAAAGTGTGCCTGTGTCTTATGGCTCCAACCTCATCTTTGGAACAGAGGCACGCTCTTTATGGACGACTGTATCACCCTGATCTAATCATACCATGACTACCATACAGACGTCTCATTCATTGCACGAATGGGGTCTCAGTACGGGCCGGGATTGCCCACAATCCATCTAATGTTCCTCTTGGTGTGTGTGTGTGTGTGTGTGTGTGTGTACATCTGAATCAGTGTCTCATCTGTGGCCTGCTGTTGTCTTCGTCGTCCCAGCTGCAACGAGACAAAAGGGTTCAAATGAAACATTAATTCAAGGTCATATCCAGAATGTAGTTGGCTGGGAAAAAACTACAAATGTAAACTCTCTGACCTCGGCACTGTAAGGCGGGGATGTTCTCCCTCATTTCACTTGGGAATCGAGCTCTTCTATGCAAATGATGTAGCATTTCTACGCCTCTGTGAGTGTGTTCTCTGTGCCCAGTTAGTGTGAATATCATCCATTGTTAAAATAGGCCAGGGCTTTGGTTTAGAAGGGCTCGCTGTGTGAAAGATGCCCCCTGCCGCAAAAGATTGCCTTGAGCGCTAGTGCCCTATTTCTAGACCTCGTAAAAAGCCCATTACATTACACTTTACAGTGGAGTAGCTTTTCAGCGTAAATACTAGTGTTATATATACTTTTTAAATATCTTATATGTTATCAATCACTTTGTAAGTTTAGCTGTTTCACTGTAGAGTTCAAAAAGTTGTGCAGGCCGAATAAAGGCACCTTAAGAGAGCAGTAGTAGGATTTACTTTGCCTGTGTATGTGCTTGAATCTTAATGAAAGCCTTTCAAAGCTGAGGAGTCAACAGCATCCTGAGGAATTGGACTCTTTAGAGTTCAAGCTGGTTTGTTAATCTGCAGTTACTGACAAACTGTTGCAGGTTGAAAGGGATTTACCCCTTTGTAGAACAGTGTTCATCTGTATCATAGCCTGAATGAATCATAACGATAACGCAGTGTTTGTCAAGATGAGCTGTGAAATCATAGCTTTGCTACATTAGAGACGGACTTGAACCCTTTGTTGGCCTGCAAAAATAAATGACAATTTAATTTATATATAGTAGCCAATAGAGTTCTCGGCATGTTTTGAACAGGCACTGCACTAGTAGACATAATAATATAAATTACCAAATGTATAATTACTGTTTGCATTCATTTGGACTGCAACTAATGATTATTTTCGTCCCAAGATGACGTCGTCCTCCAAATACCTTGTTTTGTCCAACCAACCGTCCAAAACCTAAAGATATTCAGTTTTCTTTGTAAAACAGCTAACATGTTAGAGCAGTGGTTCTCAACCTTTTTTCAGTGATGTACCCCATGTGAAATATTTTTCCCAGCCAAGTACCCCCTCACCTGTGCAAAGCATTTTTGGTTGAAACAAAAAAAAGAGTACTGTGCCATCAGTGTCTGATTTAATATAGAACATATACAATTCTGTTGATGAATTACACTTTTTGGGGATTTAATATTTGTTTTTAGAGAATTTTTTGATGGATGCTAATTTTAAATATATATATTTTTAATTTCACGTACCCCCTGGAGTGCCATCACGTACCCCCAGGGGGTACACATACCCCCATTTGAGAACCACTGTGTTAGAGGACGGATCCCATCAATCAGCCCTCAACGCACACACACACACACACACACACCTAATGGGATTGTAACCCCATAATCCATGGCATATGAGGCCAGTGTTTCATCCATTAGGCCGCTGGTGCAGGCGCTGGAGAACCAATCTGCACAAGACTGTGTTTAGTGGTGGTAACATTGACACTGTAACCCTTAAGCCTTTGTTGTGGACAGGAAGAGTTCAGCTTCCTGTCCACAAGTTGAAATCTGTGCAGCTTCCCTGAATCTCTCAGGATTCAGGGAATCCTGAAAGAGGTCAGTCCTGCCTGATGTTCTGTTTGTGCTTATCCTACAGACTAATTACTTAATCTCTAAAACCTTAGACAAAAGTAAAAAAAGAAAGGGCTTGGTGGAATAGGGAGGCCGAGGAACTTGCTATTTTTCTCACATTATCTGTCTCGTTTACCACTATCAGGATGTAGTGTCAGTTTCAGCAAATACAACAAAAAGTTAGTTTTTACTCAAGTTACTTACTGGATCTTTAAGCACTTCAATGATTATATTACTAAACTAATGCTTTTAGCTGAAGTTGGATCTGCCTCATATATCATATAGATTGAATTCTGCAGAGCATATTGCATTACTGGACAGCACCAGCAGACGACTGATCTTCGCTGTAGATAGACGGACTCTATAGGTTCACTTCCTTTGCTGCTCTCTCTCTCTCCTTGAAAACAACAACGGCCTCACATGTTTACTGTATGATATATGTATACAGTATCTTCTTTTTTACTGTATTTGTTTCTTAATATTCACCCAATAAGGTCCAAAAGCATACTGCAACAAGTTCATTTTATGTGATCATTTCTCCTTCTGAGTGAGAAAGTATAGCTTTCCTGCCCCAACGTAAACCCCACATCTGAACAGGGACCTGCACATCCGCCATAGATTATGAATATGAAGTTCATATCATCATTCTTTTGTGTTTCTAATATTACCACAAGCCGCATTATCGTCACCACAACCACTTCCATGTTCCCATTATCACCACCAGTATCCTTTGCACTGTGTCTATATTTGCATAGTCATGGAAATGCTGATAGTTTGTTCGATCAAATTTGAAAACGAGACGAGAGTGACTCTATTGTCTTCCGGTCCCGCCCAGACCCCGAGGACCTACTGTGCGGCCAACACTGAGGATCTGGAGACTGTTATTGAGCACATCCAGAGGACCAATGAGGACGCTCCAATCATGGCTGCCGGAGTATCAATGGGCGGGTAATGAAGTCACTCACGACCAGCTGACTGAACATTTCTGTACACTGCTAACAGATCTCTGAATGTGACTTAAATGTTCCATTTCTGACCTTTCTTGCACAGCCGCAAGACAGGTCTGAAATGGAACATGTTCCAATCCCAGTTTTTAACCAACCTGTCCCTCCCTCTCGCCCTCTCTCCGTATTCAGGATGATGCTGGCCAACTACTTGGGGCGCAAGGGCCGGAAGACCTGTCTGAAGGGGGTCATCGTCTTCTCAGCGGGCTGGGATGTATTTGAGTGCACCGCTTCCCTGGAAAAACCCCTGGACCGCTTCCTCTTCAACTCCTACCTCACCAGCTGCCTACAAGCCTCTGTGCACAGGTCAGCCGGGGTCGGAGCGGGATTAGCGAGGTTTGCTAACTCACCGCTGGTGTTGCAGGAGCCTGAATAACTGGGTTTTAACGTATTTGTTTTTCTTGTGTTCAATGAAATGCCACTGTGTGCTGTGCTGTGTGCATGTGTGACAATACAAGTGTATTTACATTTTACATGTATTATGTTAGCTGGTGAACAAAACATATCGTCACCTTCCTAAAATAATGGCCCAAGTCATTTTTCTGGTTTTTCAGAAAACACCAAAAAACTTGACCAAATGTAATAGTGGTGCACTAGCTGCCTCTAGACACTGCACAACAGGCATACTGTAATACCGGTCAAATTATCATTACTAATATTATGTTCGAGTGAGATTTTCATTGACAAAAATGCTAACTAAATTGCTAGCTTAAATGCTAGCTTCAAAATGCCATATTAAAAAGCTTGTAGAATTGCCTAAGTCACATTGTCTTTTGACATAGACCGTTATACTATAAGGGTAGAATTTTTTTGGCCATTATTTTAGGAAGGTGACGATATTTGAAAAGCCTGGTAACATTTAGCAACTATAAAACCCACAATATCTTTAAATGTTTGCATTAAAGGGACAGTTCACGGCAAAATAGTGTACATATTGTTGTCGCAGTTTCATGTAGGAACTGTTTTCTACATGAAACTGCTCACAACAAGGTCTTTAGATAAGGGGGGTAGACTTCTCTGAATTCCACAGGCTAGATTCCTAATTATATTTTAGATTTTGGTGTGAACTGTCCCTTTAACGTGGGCATGATATAACTGCACAGTAATGCTTTCGTAAGACCACTTTGAAAGCTGAGCGTGATTGTTGTTTCATTATGCCGTTACAACCTTGTCAGCATTTTTGAGGGACATTTTCAGCTGCAAATCATTTCACCTGACAGAAGCCAGTGACCGTTTTATTTTTAATCTCCCCTGCAGACACAGACCGGTGCTTGAAAAGTGTTACGACATCGATCATGTCATGAAGGTCGGGATTATTTTTTGTGATATTTGGCCATAAATGCGTATCTAATTAAATGAAGTAGCCCGAAATGTAATTTATTTACTTGCTCCCTCCCTGCAGGCAAAGACCATTCGAGAGTTTGATGAGAGGTTCACCTCCATAATGTTTGGTTATCCCACCAATGACGACTACTACCATGATGCCAGTCCTGTCCACAAGCTGAAATCGGTGCAGGTGCCAATGCTTTGTCTGAATGCTGCTGATGATGTCTTTTCCCCATCTCACGGTGAGTCCCAGCCGCCTCAGATTTTCTGTACACTCCGACTTTACTTTAACGGCGCCAACATGGCGACGTGAAGAATGAGAATCTAGTCCGCGGAGAAGAAAACAGGACCTGAGTCCTGTGTTTCCTTTGCAGCCATTCCAGTGGAGGCCGTGAAGCAGAATCCCAACCTGGCGCTGCTCATTACCTGTCACGGCGGCCATATTGGTTTCCTCGAGGGCCTGTGGCCTCGCCAGAGCACTTACATGGACCGAGTCTTCAAGCAGTTTACTAAGGCGGTCATCGAACAAGGCAGCGGACTCCAAGACCTCTCCTGATAAAAGAACTTAACAAAGTGGTCCGCTAGTTGTACTTCCTTTCTCGTATGCCTTTCTTCCTTCCTTTAATCTTTTCTTTCATTTTTGCCAGCCATCTTTCCTTGCTACCTTCCATCCTTTATTCCTTCCATTTATAATTAAATTCTTCCTTGTCTTTCTTTCGTACTTCCTTCCTTCCTTCATCCATTCCTTTGATATGTTTCCCCTTTTCCAAACTTGCCCTTCATTCCTTCTTTCTGCATTCCATACATCCTTTATTCCTTCCCTCCCCACCTAACCCTGTTCTACCTGTTTCCTTCCTTCCATTGACTTTCTTTAATCTTTCCCCTCCATCCTTCCGTTCCATTCTTCCTCCCCCACAAGCAAAAAAATAAACACGTCTCTCATTTTAAGGGCACATCTTATAGAGTGCAGCATTTGTGTTGCATTCAACATCCATGTATTTATTCCTTACAGTTAACGAGTCATTGTATGTAATAATGCTGTCAGTGGTATGCTTATTAAAAAAAGCAAGCATATCTGTTCATGTCACTGTTGAAAAGATGAACCTGTACCCATCATTTGCATTAGCTAGCTAACAAATTCTGTGATTACCTTGTGCAATCATTTTCTCTTGAAGCAAACACAAGTAATGTACATGAAAATCCAATCATCTTTGTTCATGAGCCTTCTGTACATCCATCAGTAGGATTTTAGCCCTCAGGGATTTTCTTTATGTACTCATGCATCCTGTGTCTATTTATTTTGTCAATCATACTCCTTTAGTTTTTATTTTCGTGGTTTAAAGGTAGATGCTATTCACACAGCTGACGTTCTGTCTTTAAAAAGTAGTTTGATGTTTTGGGAAATGCCATTTCGATGTCTAAGCTACAGCTAGCATCTGATTAGATTAGTTTAGCATAAAAAGCAGGGGGAGTCCGCTATTTTAGCTCTATCCAAAGGTAACAACATGTTTTTAGCAGTAGACAGAGCCAAGCTAGCTGTTTCCCACTGCTTGCGGTCTTAATGCTAAGCTAAGCTAACCAGCTGCCTTATATTTAATATACTGTACAGACATGAGAGTGGTATCTATATGCTCATCACTTTGCAAGAAAGCGAACGAGCGCGTTTCACAAAATGTTGATCTTTTCCTTCCTGTAACCTCCTGCATGCACTTTTAATTTCTCACATGCTACCTTTACGCACACCAAATAGTTCTACAAATGTATAATAAGGAGAATAATTCATTAATGACAAGGAATGTGAAATTGCACTATATTAGTTGATTTTACCATGCCTCTAATTCCTTAATGCAAAGCACTTCATTTCGTACGATATATGAAAGTATATCCCAAAGGCCGAACAGAGCAGTATATGAGTTCCATGAGGTTTTCTTTGCGAAAATGCTGGTGGTTAGTTCTGTAAATAAGTCTGAGGGTGCTAGATACAGTGATATGAATGAAGTGATGCACATAGGAGTGTACATATTGGCTGCGGCGGATGAACCTTTATGCACAGTATCGTTAATGGAACCAGGTTGTCAGTCGTTTTTCTTTTTTTGTTTCGCCAACAATGATCAAGGGGCTGGCTACCGCTATGAGTTGGCATTGATGAAACGATCTGATTTGACTGGCGGCCAGACTTTCAGTAATGCGCTGCATGAGGGATTCTGACTTCCTGTTCCTGTGGAATTTTGGTGTCTGTTTGTTCTGCCAGGTTGTCCATCGAGTAGCATGTGTCTTCATCGGCGTCATCATGTCCCGAACCTTAACGTCACTTCTGTAGCACAAAGGACATGTTTGTTTGTTTTCTTCCATTAGGATGCTGCATTTCATTTTGTACACGACATAAAAAGAAGAAGAAGAGGAAAAACATCCTGTCTTAACGTGTGCAGCAATAAGATTTCAAATTTACAAAAGAAAATGTCTCAGTACAGTTATCACTATATGCACATTATCACTATGAGTGTAATATGCTGTATTTAATAAATTATTAAACAGAGTCTAGGTCCATTTGTCTGCTGTCTCAAGTGATTCCACTTGTAATGCATCTTCTCAACAGAGTACATTGGATCACTCGACTGACCGTGTTCTGCGGGTTAGAATAATTGACTGCAATTTCCTTTTTGTTAGCAGTTCTCTTTCATTTTTCTTTCTCTCTCTGACTTTACTTTTATTCTGTCTTTCTTTTGTTCCCTCTCTGCCTATAACAATTGGGTTCCACCTGTGGCTAAATACTGATACTGACCCCTGAAGTCAAGGCATTTGACTCAAGTCTACCGCTTGAGCTAGCTTACTTGCGTGACCTGCGGGTCACACTCCCGCTCTTTCTCACATCACAGTCCAGGGTTTTGCTCCGTGGAATCGACTCACTCCACACTCACGGGCTTAGCTGCTGATAGGATATGCATAGCTGCAGTAGTGGATGTGATGCACCAAAGGCAAACTGTAATCCCCGGCACTCCACTTTCTTTCCACAATAAACCCATAGACAGATGAGCTTTGGTTTTAGCGAGATGGTTTATGGAAGCCTGAGAGTAATTAGAGTAGACTGCCAAAAGGGATGAGCGATTTACTGCTGGTTACCATCTACGAAAATTGATATTATGTGGCAGGAATCCCTCTATTATGACTGTTGTTATGTCTGCTCATGTGTAAATGAGTATCACAGTCACAGATTAATAAATGCTCTTCATGTTAATGTGGATCAAAATGGTATTTCACGCTGACTTTTCATCACATCAGTGTTAGAAAGTAGTTTAAAAATAATTGCTGCGTTGCCTGAGGACTCAATAATTGAAAGAAATGTCAGAATCATCAAGAGACATTCCCCCCCCCCCCTTAGGATTTGTTCAAATATCAGCTGAAAGTACAAATCAGACAATTAAATCAAGGAAACTGTACCACATGTAAAGTTACAGCATCAGTGAGAGAAGCCAAAGTCAGCCAATCTTTACATTTTGTATGGTTGAAGTCATAAAACAGTCAATTAACCATTGACCTCTTTTTAAGCATGGGAATTCTCCAGTTAGTCACAAATGAACCAGTTTGTGATCTAAAATCTCGTGGGCGTCCTGCACAACGTCTTTCTGCTTTTCTCAAAAGAGAAACCATGAGGTGCGAGAATCAGCATACCAGCAACTCTCTTCTTTCTTGCCCTCTCTTCCTTATCCTGCCCTGACTGCGGCTGGCTGAAAATAGCCTTGTGTTATATCACACAGGGGTTGTAGGTTGATGGAGAGGGTGCTCTAATATTACTTTGCCGGAGCTGAAATAGTGCTGTCCTTGGACCAGCAATGCCCCTGTTCCCTTCCAGTGAAGTCATAGCGGCCATTAAGAAGACATTTCTGCTCTTGATAACGAGAGGGTCACTGTGCAAAGTCACATCGTGGCTACAGAGGTGTTGAGTTTAGGAGAGGCGACTGGGAAATGAGCACGGTACTGGGATTTACTGGGATTGCATCCATGCAGAGAGTGAGAGGATTATTTATCACAGGCATAAAACAGGGCTGCACATACACTTATACAACTTAAAGATGTATATTAATCCACTTCAAGCACACTTTATAATCCTTAGCAGGTACATTAAAGACACACCAAGATAAGAGAAATCATCAAAACAAATCCGCCGACTTTACACATGAAGTATTCACGATGCGTAAAATAAACTCAACTGGGACTTTCCTTGACTATGTGAATGCAATCAAAGACATTCTCACCAACTTTGCTGTGGGAAACAGCGAGAGACCGATAACTGGCAAAAAGGGTTGCTTGTTTCAAACTGAATAGAGATTTGCAACAGATGCTAATGCTGATGCTAATGCCGATCCTCGAGGAAATGAGCACTGCCTTGTTCAAGAATTGTCAGGAAAAGATATTAAAAAGTAATTGGATGTCTGTTGGAATCTTTTAAGAGTTAGGGGAAATAGTCTGCACTTAATTGACCAGTTCCCTTTAACCCTCTGTACCCCAGAGCAGGTTCATGGCGTTTTTTTTGCTCCTGTCACATTTTACTCTCTGTGGCCTTGATTTTCACTGAAATGCATAAGTTCTGCAACTCTATGGAAATAACACAACCATGACTAGAAGTACAGATAACTCAAACATTTATTTCATGCTGCAACCAACCATAAATCATAAAAAATGAAAAGAAGTTACATTTCTTTGAACATTTATTTATTCACTACAACCTCTACTTACACTCCTCAATCGTATAGGCCTAGATCGAAAAGGTAAATATGACCTTCTAACATCTATTCCTGACCTGTTCTCCTTGACCTTTTGTCAATTTGTCGATGTATTTTAGAACAATGTATACTGAAATCATCAAGGTCTTAAAACTAGGTTTAAACTAAGGGCCCCTCCACAGGATGGGGTCTCTAATGCAAGCGTTGCCTCAAGGCTTTATTACTGCACAAACTTACAATGACTTGAATTATCACAACCTACTACGAGGTGAGCCGGGAGCCTTTGGGCTCTCAGAGGGTTTGGGGCCCCAGGGCAGTTGTCAGCTATACCCAGTTGGTAATCCAGCCTGGAATTAAATTAATTGTATTATTTACAAACTTGGATATGATCTTATTTTGATAATTAGATTTAACTTTCTAATAACACATAAAGTCTGCAGATATAAATCTTGTGACGACCCCCTCCACTTCCTCAGGGGTCCCTGGTTCTTCTTTGTCTTGAAGGATCTGGGTTGTCAGCCTCATAAGCCGCCACGCCTGTATACACACACACACACACACACACACACACACACACACACACACACACACACACACACACACACACACACACACACACACACACACACACACACTACCTAAATAGTCAGAGGATGCTGCTACAGTGCAACCTAGTGGCCAAATGGCATGTCCAACAACTGTGGTTGCAAAAGTACAAAGTGTTCGAGAGATACATGTTTTGTTATTTAAGCCCTGACTTCAGTATTTGATCAAAGGCCAGCAACAGCCGAATGTACATCAAATATAAACAATTTGACAGACTATTGTGTATTTTCTTCTTATTTAACCTATGTTGTCTCCCAGAATTAAAAATGTGAAAAGTATATTTGTGTATTACATTACATTACATTTCATTTAGCTGACGCTTTTATCCAAAGCGACTTACAATAAGTGCAATTCAACCGTGAGTACAAACTCAGAACAACAAGAATCAGGAAAGTACAATTTCTTCAAGAAAGTTGAACTACAAAGTTCTATCAGTAAGTGCCATTTAAGTGCTACTAAAGTGCTACTACGGCGCTACCTTCCTATTCAAGGTGTAGTCGAAAAAGATGTGTTTTTTAGTTTGCGACGGAAAATGTAGAGACGCCATGAGCACTATTTCATTTATTTTTGGTCTGTCACAGGTTGGAAACATATAAACATTCAAGCTCAAAAGAAAGACAAAACAAACCTGAGAATGATTTTAGAAGTCATTTTATTACATTCATACATTTTCAACAACAATAGCATGGCTCTAATGTCATACGTTCACAGCCTGCAACCACAACGGTAAACATGAGGTAGATCAACCCGGACACCAAGGCTACCACTGGGCCGCACATGGTTATCAAACACATTTCAGTGAAGATTGTGTGAGCAAGTTGCATATTAAGAGTTAAATTATTAACACGAAAGACACATTCTATGGACCATTGGAGTTTAAGTTAAAGTTTGGATCATCGGTCTTGTATTTGGACACATTTTGGGGCTCATTTCATTTTTTTTCCTGCTGGTAACTTGTATAGTGCAAGTTTACATTTCCTACCCTCAGTGACATTCAGCTGATCTCAGAATCATTGGTTTGGGTCTTGTGCAAAGCCTCCATGGATGGTTTTGAAGAGGACACACACCCCCTCGGTTTAGGCGAGCTCAGCATGCAATCAAATATCACACTTCAATATGATTATCAGTCCAAAATGCTTGTCAAATAAATAAGAATCCCGGTGGGACCTGATTTTCATTTTCAATAAAAACACAACACAAGAACAGGAAGGGATACAGACACGTGGTTAAGGACTCATCTAGGTAGATTCTTCTGGTCTTTGCAACATCACATGAAATGAAGAAAGACGTCATGACCAAAATATACTGGCAAAAGTTACACAAGGCTAAAAAAAAACATCAGTAACCCTCAGTGGTTCAGGGGATGATATAATATATTATTAATGTAAACAAAGCTTTAAACAGTACAGTAGTCAAAAATCTAATTATTTAATTTTGCTTCACTCAGACAAACAACATTTCTCCGTCTCACATTCAAATGGTTTCTTCATTCTCATTGGTCCGGAAAAAAAATTAGAGACTTGAGCACTGACTGTATGAAAAGTCACTAAAGGCATATTCTTTGGACAACCCTGTGCAGAAACATATAAAAACATTCTACTTTCATATGAAATGATCTGATCAGCTGCTTTGGACATTGTGTAACCCTTTCTTTGATTACCCTATGCGTTGGGGGACAAAATATGGCAGATTGTGAGTTAATGTGTGGATGGTAGCCAAGACCATTAATGTACAATCGGCCTCAGAACATTGTACCAGGAGGTGAACTCACAGTAGTCAGTAGCAGGATATTTGGCAGTGAAGAGGCGGGCTTATTAAATAGCATTAACTGACGTAATGTGATTATGCTTCAAATACCCAGTATTCAAGTCAGTAAATGCCTGAATACGAAACATTTACAACGTTTACTTCCACGTTGCTCCGTCCGTCTGATTGGCATTCAACATTTACAGATGAGTTGTCAAAGTAGAACCCTGTGGTGAGTCAGATAAGTGTGTTTTTTCTTCATAGTTGTATATTCCAGCCTTAATAGAACATATAGACATACTACATTCTTGAAAGGACACAACTTGTCGTGAATAAAGTCTTTGGATAAACGCACGTGTCAGTCACTTTGAGACTAAAACCACACCCGTCCGAAATATTATCGATTCCACGTATATATATTTTTTAGAGGCGCAAGAGAAAAGTCCATTTGCAGTTCAAACGATCGGGAAATCCAATAAAAGGTCAACCTCTATGTTAATATCTCTTGAATGCAGTGAGCTGACTTTCATAGTCAATGGGCTGCGTGGAGTTGGAGAGGCAGAGCCGGTGAGGAGGGACAAGGAAAGCGAAGGGAAAAGGCAAGGGGCAGCTGAGGATGTCTTTGGTGCGCAACAAAAATTTAAAAAATACCGGCGATCGGAGAAAAAGCTTTCCTCCTTTAAGCGGCCTCCCTTAGATCTCCCTTTTAAAACCCTGAGATACACATGTATGTCCAGAATGGGACATACTGCAGACAAAGTACATCTGCATGTACAAACACAACCTTCAAATAGTCACATCGTTTGATCAGAGAGCGTCCGTGTTTTCCCCAACGTCATTTTCAGTAGAACACAAGCTCAAGTGGAGACAATCCCAGCTACAAGCAAGAGTTAAAAACACACTGGCCGTCTTCAGAGTGCGGCATAGTGCACTGTGGTAGTACAGATGAAAGGAAAGCCATATCAGGTGGTCCATGTGTCCACTTGTGGGGGCACTTTAGTGCTCTAGCACATTTCCTCTGACCTTCCATTGGAATGGCGAGAATTGCGATCGCTGGCTGATTTGGAATCAAATCTGTCCTCGTCTCTGATTGCGTTTTCTCGGTTCAAACGTGGCGGCCAGTCAGAAAGTAGAGGGGCCGGTCCTCACTGCAGTTGGCCGTCTGAAACTCGTCCCGAAGGCGGAACTGCCACTCGTCCTCCAGCTCCAGTCGGACGATGGTCTGACGCAGGGAACTTCGGTCCTGGCAGATCACGCAGAGAGTGGCGCCTGTGGACACAATCGGGGGTAAACAATTTAATCTAGTATCCCTCAGAGGCTGTTATCCTTACTAAACCTAGCCAGGCTATGATCTGTTCACATGCATTACGTTTCTACCATGTATTCTTCGTGATTATTGGTCAGAAAGACACAGGAGTATACACAGAGCCAAGCCTTAATCGAGACATACGGTAGTGTCGCATACCACTGAGGGATACGATAACATGAACTAGCTGTCACCTTTGAGGAAGCGGAATTTCTTGAGGAGTCCAGAGACGACAAAGGAGTCACAGAGGTAAAGCAGCAGGCCGCTGAACAGCAGGCCCTGATGGTTCAGGTTGGTGGAGTGTGGACGAGAGTTGATGTAGCACACAGAAATCTGTGACAAAAGACAGGACACGCGAGACGCACTTCGTTAATTCCACTCGAGCAAACTAAAAGAAACAAATAACCACTAATAAATCCTGCGGGGAGCAATTGGAGGCGTCTTTTACAAGCAGATTTATAGGTTGCATTGCGTGCACCATGATTTATTTCCATTACACAAGAAGTGTGTCCGGGCATGTAAATAATGAAGTTGTGCACAACAAATGTAGCCGACAGTGGAAATGTGCATTGTTAGCATTCAGTGTATGTAGGTCAGACTGTTCGGAGCAAAACAGATGGCGAAATCCTGCAACATGTTTCTCTGGTAAAAGAACATTTAAGGCTTGTAAAAGAAAAAGTATACTAAGTCAGCAGGTTGTTCTCATGCTTTACTTTAGAAATTCCCCTGAAACAGAAGTACAGTTTGTACATATATATATATATATGAAATTCAGCATGTCCGGGGCACAACTGCACATGGCTTCTATCCCAAAGAGGTTTTACGATAGTTTGGCCGTTAAAGTCTCGCGGTAGATTTAAGCTGGAGGAAGGATGCTTTCAACTGCAACCTCCTGGGGAGCGCTCACCTCGGGGCTGATGTTGAGGTAGCTGTCAATGGACAGAACTGGGTTGCTTCTGTTCCGAATGGCCATCGGAAACAGTCTGTGGCTGCAGCTTTGCAGGAACCTTTCGAGCAAGAACTGGGCCGGGGCGTCCAGGAGGGTCTGCTCGCTATCTGGGGCGCAAACGTACTGCGGCGGGCTGATTGCGGCGGGGTTTCCCATTTCCTGGAGAGGGAAGGACAGCAGTTTAGCTTAGAAGCCCTCTTACGAATGGGTATTTTGTTTCATAGGAACGAGACACATACCATGAGCTTGGGCTTGACCAGGAAGTCTTTGTTTCCCCCAACTGGAATGTGTTTCTTCATGAGGCTGAAGGAGTTGAAGCGACACAGCAGCAGCCCACTGCTGTTCACCCTTAAATTGAAGTCCACCTCCTCACAGCTATACCTGCACATAGCGATACCAGTGGTGTAAGACTCGGCACAAATCACCAAACGTGTGACCGATTGACCCAATCCTCCACTAACTTACCGATTAAGGTCATAATGAACATTCTGAGTCAGGTCCACATTGAGCATGACACAGTCATGGAGGTGACACCGGCTGAAGGGTTGGCTGGGAGACTTGCGAGCCAGGCTGCTGCTCCACCGGCGCGTACCGCACATTGCGTACAGGTAGATCTTCGGCGTGCTTTCCATGTGTTGCAGCATCATCTTTAGCGACACGTTGGTTCCATCTGATGTCTCGCTGATAGAGGAAAAAGGAGGACAGAGCACACATTAGAATGCTTTTTTTTTTGGGAAAATCAAAAAATCAAATCACATACCCTATTTCCGTACTTTGCTTTGGGCTCTTTAAATATCATAAAATACACATTTTCAACCTAAAAGTTTGCTTTAAGTGAAAAATAATCATTGCGAATAATTCTCACTCTGAGCAACTTGTCTCTATATGTACACAAATCAGAAACCATAAATACCTGCTGTCCGCCGGCTGGTGGGTGTTCCACAGCACGCATGAGTCGTCCATCATAACAATGAAAGGCCATACATCTTGCCTCTTGACGCCTTGCTCCTCCAGTCTGTTTCTTTCCAGCTCCAGGTTATGATACGACAGCTCTTTGATCATGAAGCGGGCCGCACCTTCAACAGACAGGAGCACGCGTGTCAACTTTTCTATTTATACTTTCTCAAAACTGCTACACCTACGGTGCCCTTCAACTTAAACACAGTGCTGCAGGGGGGAATAAGCAGTGTAAATTAAATGTACATGGTGTGTGTGGATTACACATGTACAAGTGAACTCGTACAGTTCAGAAAATGCATGCTCCTTATTGACACAAAGTGTAATTAAGTTTATCCTGAGCAGAAATGTTGGCAGACCGCCACGTTGACACTCAGGGTCATGGTTAGTCAAAATGGGTCAAAGGGGGATCTCTGTTGTCGTCTATTTAGAAGGAATTTAGTTTTGTTACACTTATTTCCGCCGATTTTTGTTCATTGTCAATTTAGATAATGCCCAGAAATAAATTGGTGATACATGGAATGGAAAAAGGAAGTGTTGCGCAACAGTTTGGACATCTCCGTTTAATTAAAGTAAGCCAGCTCACCAACTCCCGTGTTGTTGAACACGGCCGGCAGGACGAGTAAGATGTGGTTGGGCCAGTACTTTCTGTAGAGGGGCATCTCAAACTGCTTGACCACCAGAATGTGCAGATGACTGGCGCCCTCCATGGCGTGGTAAATGTTGAGCAGGCCGTGCTCCTGGCGTCCTGTAGTCGGGGTGAAGATTGGACTCTTTAACAGATTGGGGTCCTAAAGACAGACAGAGAAAGAGAGAGAGAGGAAAGTAGGGGAAAAAATATTTTACAAGTGGATTTGTGATGCCTCAGTTTTGAGCTTTAGCAGGAAGAGATGAGCAATTCCACCCTCTCCAGAAATATACAGCACCTACCTACACACACACACGCACACACACACACACACACAGTCCCACATTTATATAGTCAACTAACCTTGGTGGAGACCAGAGGCAGGCGCATGCTCTCCAAGTGGCTGCCCTGCTGACTGAAAACAAAGTGCTGCTCCTTGGCTTTGGGAATGACAAACTGGAGCTGCACCTCCTCCCCCAGCATGGACGAGCAAAAGGTGAACGCATGGAAGGTGCACTCCGACAGCTACAACACAAAAACGCACACACACAAATCCATTATTAAACACAGAGGGATCACCATTAAGCATGACTGCCGAGATATACAGATATGGAAGTGCATCTGTGAATCAGCAATGTTACTCAATGTCGATGAAGGTGAAGTGTGTGCGCTCACCTGCGTGGCGGGGCCTGCTTCACAGTAGTGGTGACACTGTTCACAGTGATGAAAGGCATTGTGGGCAGCAAACCTGCTCAGACGTATGGACTTGGTCACTCGTTTGGCCGGCGTCTGGCTCTCGTCTTCTTGCTTAAACTCTGCCGATCGCAAAAATCCAACATGTTCACACATATACTTTGAGATGACGTTTTTTTTTGTTGACGTTATATTTAATTAAAACCAATGTTGTTTTTACAATGGCAGATTAAATGACTAATTCAGAGACTGCTTCCGCTGTGTGTTCGCATGTTTCTGCTGACCTTTTAAGTACTTTGGCCTCTTGTCAGTGTAAACAGGGCTGGCCTTCCTGAACTTAGGGTCCCGGGGGTAGGGGTCAAAGGGCAGCTTCCGCACTTCCTCGATGTCAGGCAGCTGGGTTTTTACAATAGATGTAACCTCTGATGTCTCTGGAGATGAAAAGGTGTGAATGAAAAAAATAAATAAATTGGCATTTAGTTCCTCATTATATCTACGGTGTGTTTAAGGTCAGAATAAATGAGCCAGCAATGATCCTCACCTTCTTCCTCCTCCTCCTCTTCCTCATCATACACATCTACCTCCAACAGTCTGATGAGCATTCGAAACAGGATACGAAGAAACTGCAGATAGGCACCAGTTTTACCCACCTAATTGAGGACAAAGAAATATCCCTGTAATGTTACACCAGTGGTTCTCAAACTGTGGGGCGTGACCCTCTAGTGGGGCGCAGAGGTATTACAGGTGGGGCGCAGGGGGGGGGATGCAGATTCTTAAAAATAAAGAAAAATAAAGAAATGTTTTATTTTTTTATTTTATTGTTCAATAATCCTTTATTAATCCCACATCTACAACCCAGTTTTAAAAATATTTGTAGAGGAAAGCAGCTCACTGCAGCCACATCTGCACTCATTTTGTTTTGCACAGGTTGAACGTTATTGTTATTATCTTGAAAATATATTTAGTGCAAAACAGGTTATTTGCAGCCACAATAGGTAATTTTTTGCCAAATATTAGTTATTTTTTTGCACATATAGAATTGTATTTGCATTGTTCTAACAAAGTGAGTGCACAATCTGGTTTACTTGAAAGGGATTTCAATTTTCACAAAAGTTGGACCATTTTGTTACAATTTTGTTGGGGCCCCGAACATTTTTCTTCCTCCAAAGTGGGACGTGACAGAACAAGTTTGAGAACCATTGTGTTACACTAACACTGAAATCCAGATGCATAAATATATACATATTAGGACTTATTTGCAGCAAGCAGTACTTGTGTTCTGTTACCTGTGGGGGTCCACTGAGTAGCAGGCGTCGTGGATGTGGTACAGACGGAGCTTCGTAATCGGCGTGATGCTGCCTGGTGATGGTCCACTGGCGGTAGTACTCGCTCTGCTCCGCTCCCTGCAGGTTCTGGGTGACAAGGGGCCTCAGCGGGCTGCTCCAGGCCACGTCTGCATGAGGCAGCAGGTAGAA
Organism: Myoxocephalus aenaeus; assembly: GCA_038501785.1. Taxonomy (NCBI): domain Eukaryota; kingdom Metazoa; phylum Chordata; class Actinopteri; order Perciformes; family Cottidae; genus Myoxocephalus; species Myoxocephalus aenaeus. The sequence goes on from JBAMJR010000329.1 coordinate 2,420,702, forward strand.
GGAGCTCAGCTGACTCCCCGACTCGCCCGCCAGCAGGCTGTATGCCGCCCGCGACATGATTACTGTCCGCGGTGACACCCGAGTGGGCTTCGGTCCTCGGCCGCACTGCGTGGACTGGCTGGGCCTCTGCGTGGAGGAGGACGATGGGGAGGAAGAGGAGGAACTGGAGTAAAGCGAGGGAGGGGCCTTGGAGGTTTTCGAGGGGTTGGCGGAGAACTGGCTCTCTAGGGAATCGCACTCCTGCTTTAAGCCTTGCGTCGCTGTGCCCGTGTCCGAGGTGACGGCACATTCGGGTGGGCAGGTGGAGGTGGAGGGCTTCTGGAAAGAGTCGGTGACGTCCGATGAACTGACGCCGTTCTCTGCCAAAGAGCCTGCATGGAGACATGAATCAATAACTTTGAAGATACGACTTAAAGCCAACATCCGGTGTTTGCACTTTGAATGCTAAGACTTCAGGGACTCACCAGAGGTTCTGGTTGTGGCGCTGCCGTTGCTCTGAGGCCTCTCCAGCTCGTCTCCATCATTCAAGCTGGTGGCGGCCCTCTCTCCGTCGGATTCTCGAGGGGCCATGGCCTTCTTGGGTTCCTGGACCACGCCCACGGACACGTAGGTGCAGGCCAGACCCACCTCCTGCTCCAGGGCCGTACGGGTCAGGTAGCTGGAGTCTATCAGACGCAGGTCGCTGTATTTCAGAGACCTGGGAGGGAAAAGGTGACACGGTCATTTAAAAAAAATTCTATTTCCCTAACGGGTTTGTGAAAATACATACTACTTGAATGCTTGTGCTATAAATCTAACATGGTTTACTGATGCAGACAAAACACAGACACACAAGCCAGGCCTGGCACACTGGTTGCAGGACAGAACAGTAACTGGACCTCTTGTAGAGAAGGCAATCCACACGGAGAGTGCAGATGTGTAAGATAACACGTCAAGTCAAGGCAACAGCACACCAAGAGGAATTATAGATGAGCTGAAAGGAAAAGTACTACACTTTCCATGATTGACTATTTAATACGTTTTAGGAGTTGTGTTTGAGTTTACCTGGGGAAAGTTTCTCCTAGAGGGTCCTTCCCTGTAAGGATGACGATGCAGGGCAGCCCTTCCAGATCCTCATACGTGTGTGGGACCCAGTCTTCATTCTCACAGCCTCTCCACGCCTAAAGCCAAACACCAAACGTTTACTATTTCGTTAGGAATGTATTATTTAGAACTTAAACAACAATGCATGTTGGGTTGATACTAGATTTAGACAATTTAGACACTTCCTTTTGCTTTATTGCAGATATTATATAATAGAGACTGAGCGATTGTTATATAAAACTGTAAATCATAGCTTGTTTTATGAGAAAAAAATAGCCCAAAACTGCTGTATTTGGATGTATTGAACACCATCAGTAATATACAAGTGAAATATATGGTTTGGTACATGAAAAAATGCAAATGTCACAGATGCACGCAAATGTGCGCAAATGTGCCCCAATGCAAATTTTGGAGTTCTCGCCTGAATGTTCTCTCCACTAAAACCCTCTCTAACTTTGTTCTGCTTCACTTTATGAAAGTCAACCTTTGCAGAGAGAATGTTCACATATTGTGCTATGATTTGGGTTAGAGAATGTTCACATATTGTGCTATGATTTGGGTTAGAGAATGTTCACATATTGTGCTATGGTTTGGGTTAGAGTTGGACCTTACAGCTGCATCATTTCAAAAAAATAATCATCCTGAAAGTGCTTTTTTTCTAGGCGGACCTGAAACCTTTTCATTTTTTTCTGTCTCATCTTCATTTACTCTTAACCAGTAACATATAGACTGATATTTACACATCTGAACAAAATCTCACCTGTGTAAAAAAATATATTCAAATAGCCCTAGTGGTTGCAGAGATACACCCTTTTTAGTTTGGGTATGCAATTTCCGAGGAAAGGGCCTAAAAATAGGTTGTTTTTTAAAAGGCTAATGAACTTGAGTGTTTCACTCATGGATATTGTTTCTTCCTTGAATAAACCACAGTAACTTTGTATAAATGTTATTAAAATGTTTAGTCGAAAGCATGATACAAAATAAATGACTTTCTGACCTTGAGGCGGTTCGTGAAGGTCCTGTTTAGGTTGAGCTCGGTGGCCGGGCTTCCCAGCAGCACTGCGAAGCACAACTGGAGCCCCAGTTTGTCCCTCACGTCCTCGAGTCGCTCCCGGGCCAGCATCGCCAGCTGCAGCGAGGGGACTCGAACCAGCAGCATGTGGCCCCGGCCCTGGGAGCCCTCTCTGCTCGGGGCGTTGATCAGGTCCTCCACCATGGCCAGGGTCTCTGGGGTGATGTGGTCTCTCAGGGACGGGGACGAAGTCAAGGCCATCATGGCCTCGGTGTACTGCTGAATCAGCAGGTAGCTCCGGATCACCATGCTGTGTAGGTGTGGATGCCTGGCACACAAATAAAAGGGTTTGAGCTGTATTGCTGATGAGAACGCCTTTTATCAACAGATTTAGACCGGTTTCTGTTTCTTAACGTACTCACTGCCAGAAAATACAAATTAAAACTGATCAAAAACACATCTGTAAGACTCGATATTGGATGACAATATGTTAACCTCTGTTCACGACTTCTCCGTGATGACACGGCACTGACCTTTCCAACAGCGTGTGGACCATCTTCTCAAACGCATCATCACAACGCAGAATGGGGCTGGCCACACCCCACTGCAGGGAGCTGCTGTAGTCCCTCAGGCCGAAGTAGAGCAGCTCGTTGGGAGACTGCTCCCCCTGCTGGACGACAATTACAGGAGAGTCAGAACACGTCATCCTCTCACTTATGTCAACACGTCTAGCTTGTTGTTCCCCTTACACAGAGCCAGAGTTGGAAAGCAAACAGTTTGCTGAGCAGATAATGATGAGTCTTCTCTCATTGCATGATGCTTGATCCGAGTGCATTCACTTCATTATTATTCTGTTTATAACCTCTTAAAATGTGTCAATGTGTAACCGTCGTCAACAATTGCATACGTCTATGGCTCATGAGTAACTATTTGAGTAATCTTCCCCAGGTCTGAATAGTATGCAAGAAAAAATGTTAGAGGAATGTAATTGTGTGCAGCACGTTGTTTAAAACAATGTCGTTTTAAATCGGTTTGAGAGTCACCGCTTTGAATAATATAATTTCGACGAAAACGTTACATTATATAGTGTTTCTGTTCATTCGGCTCGATATAATGATAAGAGTAACAATTGCAGCAATAACACCCCGGCTCTGCTCTGAAACTTCAGGACAAATATTGAAGAATTTGGTTGCAAATATTATCAGGACTGACCTAGACCCCTTTCTACTGAATTACAACCGGACACACAATGACCTCGAACCAGACCTAATATCAGTTTGAAGACTAAATAGCAGCATACAGACAGTTATGGCGTGACGGATGTACCATGAGCAGAATTAGGCCCCAAAAGCCTCATGGAAGAATTGTCAAATTAAAGCAAAAATGCCCGCCAAAAAGATATCTCATTTAATATCGAAAAAGTCAATCAGGATCAAGTTACCTCTCCTAGTGTAAGTCAGTGTAAGTGCACCTTAGGTCCACCAGGGGGAGTAGCTAAACCACAGCTGTTACAAACTGGCCTCCGCAAGCTGCCCTAACGTCACAATATTTAAAATTGCCAAAGAAATGAAATAGCTCATATGTCAAAGACCTGCGTGACTTTTCACATACCTTCAGTGCATTTAGGGCTGATTCTAATACAACTCACCAGATTCTCGGGGGAGGGCCAGTGAACTTCGTTGTGGATGCTGATGCGGGACTGGTGGGTCTGCAGTGTGTACGGGAAGCAGCTGACCTGCAGGACCAGGAGGTTCATGGCGTCTAGGACTTCCTGGCAGTTGACCACGCGGTCGGCCAAACCCTGCAGCTCGGCGTGGCACACAGAGCCCGACAGAGCACTGGAGAGGGAGGAGGGCAAAGTGTTTGGAGTTATTATAATATTCTAGTTTCATAGAATTCAAGTTGGATGCCAAGAACATCTCGATTACAGGCCATGGTTCACGAAGGCTTTCACATCAAGCACTGCCCAGTGCGTTGAAGGACATATCCCAAGAAAACCCCTCTGGTAAACAGGAAGCAATCTATTTTAGCTTTTGGCAGTGACGGCAGTTGTTTACTTGGAATTAGACCGTGGCTGAACATAAATGGTGTCAAACAATGGGGAACAAATATCATTCTTTATTTAAATAGTTTAAAAGTCATACGACATTGAGCAAAGATGCAGCATATAAAAAATTTAAAAAAAGTATAAGTAAATAAAAAAAAAAAAAATACTATAAAAATAATTTAAATCATCATTGAAATGAAAGTTAAATTGAAAGTAAATATGTCTAAAAATAAAAAAAGACCAAAATTCAAGGTTAAAGATACTGGTGCTGTTTTTGTTGCCACTCTTGCAGCTGTTCTCCTCTCTCCACTTTAACCAGTGCATGAAAAGGACAAGGCTAGATCTGCAGCCATAACAACTCCTCCTCTCACACATCTTCAGCTTATCAGCTGGAGCTAAATTGGCGTCGGCGGAGTCGTCTTACCTTGTGAGGTCGACGTGCGAGTTGTCGTGAATGAGGACAAACAGGGTGTAGGGGTTCTGCTTGACTTTCCTCATGAAGGCTTCCATCTTGGCGTGAACGTCACCGTCCAGACGCACCACGTACTTGTCGGATTTCTGATGGGCTGAGCAGACGTCTTCGATTCCCAGGTCGACGAGCACTCCTGAGCAAAACAAACAAAGGAATTAATGTTTAACCCTCCTTCTGCGCTCCAGTTGCTTTCTATGAAAAAAAAAAAAAACACATTCATTTGATCTTGTTGATGTCAGGTTCCGTGAATTTGTCCACTCGAATTTTGATGATTTGTATTAAATTGTGGGGTTTTTATTGAACTTTTGTACACCTGTGGTGTTACCCGGTCATTATAAGTAAATGGGGTCAGACTACAGTTAGTGTATGAAGTTGAGTTCAGGCACATTCATCGGATGAAGTCGTCCTTGAATCTTCATCATGTTGTCGTTCATCACGCCGAACACAAACCTGATTGCCGGATGCGCTGCGCCGTCTGGTGTACCAGAATGTGAGACGGAGGGACCAGAACAAGAAAGTCCACTTTACAAAAACGCCCCAAGTCGAGGTTCTGGGTTCCCGAGTCAGCGATGGAGCAGACTTGAGAGAGGAGGCTCCGGGCCACGCTCAGCTGGGTGGGATAGATCTGGAAGATCTTGCTTAAGAGCTCTGCTACAGGAAAAACAGACAGGGAGATGGTGTATGCGTCAGAGACGCTGTCAATGTATTGTGTAAAAAACAGACAGGGTTCATACACATTTTGACCAGTGGATTTCCATGACCAAACAGTTTGTGAAATCTCAGTGTATACATGAAAAAGTGTAGTATTTAAACTAACAATGAGAATTCCAAAGCAGACAGTACACCTTAAATGACACAAATGAATGAGAGACAATAGTTTGATTAAAAGAATACACATTTATATAGCTGCCTGTATGTATGCCTGCTTATATTTTGAGCGTCTTTCTTTTAAAAGCATATTCATTATTTCAAACTCGGCGTAAATGAGCGTCATGAACACGTGAATATAACACATTTCCACGACTTTTCCAAATCTTTAGGGACTTTATTTTTTTCAAGGACTTTCCCAGGCCTGGAAATAACCATTTTAAAATTCCATGACTTTTCCAGGTTTTCCAAGAAGAACCCTGATAATATGCAAATATTGCGATAAAAGTATAGAGATACAGATAGAATAGGGCCATTTGCTGCAGATCAAACATGAGGATTACAGTCCATGTAGAGCACTGTATCGATTGTTTTTGGCCGGTGCGAAAAGGTTCAGCGAGTACGACGGAGGGCAGTCTAACCTCTCTCTGATGGCGGTGACATGCTGGCAGCCTCCTGGGAGTGGATGTGGTCAGTGACATCGCCCTGGTAGGGCTGGACGACCTGTCCCTTCCATCTGCGCTGGTATCGCACCAGCTGCTTGTCCAGATTGTCTCCTAAAAAACAAACAGTTCGCCCATAGTCACACAAAGACTCACAGCCAAGCATTCAATATTGTCCTTGATATGCCGCGCGGTCAATGTGAAAGCACAGATAGCGATTTATCCTCCGAATCCAACGGAACGGATAAGAGTTATACTGTCCTTGATATTCATTCAGCTGCATGGTCAAACTTTAGTGAGCCAGAAAAGAATTAGCCAGCCATTATGGAGCATTGGCTTCAAGTGTAATATTTTGCTCCAGAAAAATGTAATCATGAAACCCTTTAGGAAACTTTCAGTGAATCTGGTTTCTTCCAAATGAAGACATTGTGTTTTTTTTTGTTTTTTACAACCTCTTGATACGCTTCTTTTTCCCGCACACAGCACTCACCTAGAGACGTGGTTCTGAAGTGAGACGCCAAGATGCTGACTTTCCCCGTGATGAGTTCATAGCTGATCTCCTTGAGAAACTCATTGGTCGTCAGCATGCCTTCGGCTAAGGCCCGCGCTTGGTATTTCCCTGTGTCCAACACACAAGTTAAGATCATTAAGATCGGAACTGTGACACACACACACACTTGGCACACAGACCGGTCGACGCAATGAGGAAGCGACCCGACAAAAACCGGGTTCGGCGACACTCACCCAAAACGAGCACACAGAACTCGTTGCCGCTCATTTTAGAGGCGCATATGATGACGACGTAGGTGGGCAGGCACTTCTGGTGGTAAGGACCCTCGCTCAGAGATCGAAGCGACTCCGAGATGCCCTCTCCCAGAGAGTTATGGGTAACGACGACTTGGACGCTGCCCCCCGAGACGCTGGCTTCCAGCCGAGCCAACCAGGGCAGCTGAGAAGGGGAGATGGCAGAACCCCTGGGGCAGCACAGCATAGCCTTCAAAACTATCTGCTCCAGCTCCTCCCTCAGAGGAATCTGCCCCGAGCCTGCAGGAAACAAATGAACACATGAAAAAGACCAAACTACTGATGTAGAAGCGTGCACGTTACAAAGACACCTCCCGGTCATCCACCCAACAACCAAAAACACAACATGTCAGTAAAAATACCGGCTCCTGTGTGTGTGTGTGTGTGTGTTTGCTGCTCACCTAAGCGTGCGAGATACTGTAAAGTGAGCAGAATCATGGTCTCCACACAGAGGAGCTGGCTGCTGTTGAGGCCCAGCGTCTCCAGGGCTTTGTCCGTCAGCTGGCTGCTCTTGTAGCAGCTGACCAGGAGGGGGCTCACCACTATGTCCCCGACGTTCCCATAGAAATAAGGTAAGGTGCCATGCCCTGAGAAGGAAAGTTATCGTGAGACGAAACCTACAGAACACGTGGAAGCGTAGAAATATTGGGCAACAATGGCAAATCGGCCTTTATAAGCTTATCTTAGTTTAGCTTAACTAATGCAAACATGAGTACCAAATGTATAACTTGCCAGCGTTGACACTCCGACCAAATGTAATCATTGATTATTTTATTCAGTTTTTACGTCGCATAAATGTAAGTGCTTTGGTGCAAAACCCTGTTTTCAGTTTGGGCTTTTCATTTTTTTTTTTATAATATACTGATGCAACACAATGTGTAAAGCTACCTGAGCTCACTTTCACTGGATTTGAGTTGAACCAGCTCTTACAGTTGAAACATTAAGATTGGTTGCGTCACACAGGGAGATTTAGCATTTGAAAAAAAATTCACTTCTGGAAAAGTCTTTATTGGCGCTTCACTTCCGGATAATCACCACCCCGGTAATTGAACATTTTACTTGACACTTAGTGGCTCTGATTCAGTTTTTCCTGGCACAGATTGTTTTGATACGCCCTTCAGGATATTTAATTGAAGTATCACGAAGGAGCCGATCACGGACATAAAAAGGACTTTTTTATGCTCACTGACGGAAATGGGGAAAAAAGGGCTTTTGTGTACTCTGCCCCCTCATCCTGGAATGTGTTGCAGAATGTTTTAAAGCTCAAAGAACTGATACCACTGACTGCTTTTAAATCTAGAATGAAAGAAATAGAGGCAGGTTCACAAAAATGTAAATGTTTCTTAAATTGTCTCTGTTACGTCACTGTCTCTTAGCTTTTAGTTTCTTTTAACTTGTTCTGTTTTGTGTTTTCTGTCTGTAACTATATGTTTTTTTTTTTTTTTTTTTTTTTTTTTAAATGGTGCTGCCTGTCTTGGCCAGGTCTCCCTCGAAAAAGAGATGTTTAATCTCAATGAGACTCTTCTGGTTAAATAAAGGTTTAAATTAAAAATAAATACAGCTCGTACCGATGAGGATGACGGGGCGGACTCCCGAGGAGTTGAGCAGGTTGTCTGGGACGATGACCGTCTCTCCAGCGGTGACGGGTTGGGGCTGAATGACTCCGACTACCGGTGGCTGAGGAGGCGACACTCCTAATACAGCACCTGGAGGGAAACAATGGAATAACACACTGGGATTAACCACTGAGAGATAAATTGCGGCGTAGGTTACATTTTAATGGAACACAGCAGTAATATTTGGGACTGTTGTACCATCACAGAAATGTTATAAATTATAGGAATACAATCCAGATAAACTATTTAGTTGAAATGAGGCTTGTAAAAAAAGAACCACAATTACATGATGTGGCAGAAATCTTCCTCAATCATTTTAACCATTTCTGCAAAAAAAAACTCTCCATCTCCATCTCCATGGAGATACTGGGTGAATCATCCCTAACGACCAGAGAACGTACTCATCCCCGACCCAGATGGAGAGGAAGCGGGGTGGGGGGGGCTTATCAACAACGGGAACACACACACACACACACACACACACGCATGCACACACACACACGCATGCACAGTGAATTGAGCTAAATAAAAAAGTCGACTCATTGGGTTCAGGACCCACCTGGAGAGCAAACTATCGGCCGGATGGCCGGGACGGGGACGGGCGTCGGCGGGACGGGTACCAACGCGTTGGGATGCCAGCTCCGGTGGCGCTTCTTCGGAGGACCCGAGATCATGGCAGAGGACACTGAACATCCCGAACAAGACAGAGAATCACGTGAAAACAGAGAATTAAAAAAAAAAAGAAATTAAAAATTGTAGGAGGAGTAGTATTTGGCGTAAATGCAAATATCGGCTAATAATTAGCATAAACTGGCCGAAACTGCCAAATTGGCCGAATTACTGTAGCGCCCCCTAGTGTTTAAATCGGACGACTGATTTATTGCAAGTTAGGGGATGCGTTTAGGAATTATTAACAAAAATGTGTTTTTCACTAAATTCAAAATGGCGGAAAATTTTCCTAGGCGGACTTTATGGGTCTGAGAGGCTTTTTTGTAGAGCAGGTGGAGACGGACATGTGTGAATTTTTTCAAGTAAAAAAAAACATTCTGGGCGAGGGGCGTCAACGGTCCAACTTGTAGGGGGCGCTAGAGAGTCATTTTTTGGAACTTTTTTCCCCGGCTTTGATACATTGCTATTTTCACCAGTCCTAACAAGCAGTCCAAATTTGGTGAGTTTTTGGATATGGCAAGGTCCCCAAAAAGGCGCCCAATGTGGAAAAATAAGAATCATGAATAATAAGAATAAGAATCACAGCAATTTCAATAGGGTCCTCTCGGGACTGACGTTGTCAGTCGCTCGGACCCTAATGATAAGGAATGTTGTCAGACAAAAAACTAAGAAGAAGGACTTACCAGGACTGTCTGCTGAGTCAGCAGTGCGATACGCCTGCCCTTGAGGCCCTAAGGACACCTGGGAGGGGCTCAGTAAGGGAGGACGCCCGTCAACACCCAGGCAGTTGGTCGGCCCGTTCACTCTCAGAGCTGTGGGAACTAGAGAGACGCACATTCACGTTAATATTCACAGTGAAACACTGGAGATAGTTGAGACTTTATATTTCACTGTATTTAGTTCTTACTTCATGTATTTAATGATTGTGGAAACAAAACTGCTGATCAGTACAAAACTCAAAGTACAAGCTGATCAGAGTCAGAATCAGAGCCATTTATGTTTACACAAACAAGGATTTTTTTCTTGCCGGAAGGTGCATAACATTAGACGAGACAATCGACAGTGCAATAAATATTAAATTAAGTATAAAATAAAGTGCTCAGACAAACAGATAAGAGTCATGTAAAGTGTATGTTAAAGTGTAATGTTAATTCAAAAGGACACTTTAAAAATGTTGGCCTGAACGATGACACTAAAGGAAAAGTCATTCGACGGACAACGTATTTAGGATTCATCCTCTGGGCACCATGAATGTCTGTCAGAAATGTCACGGCCATCCATCTAATAGCTGTTGAGACGTGAATACTATTTTGGCTGCTGAGCAATACATCAACATTAGTCAGTACTAACAGTGACTTATTGATTTCCTTTCCATGAACGTATTGCCAACGACCGGCTTGGACATTTTGCAATCTCATATTCAGTGTGTTGGCGATACACTAAAGCATTGATTGGTGTGTGTAGCCTTTGCTTGTCGATAGCACAACCTTGTAAGCGCTAATGGACAGCAAAGCCTTAAAAAGTCATTACAGCATTACTCCCTTTAGTATTGATTGGTGCGCACACACGCATGCATCTGTTTGTGTGTACATGTCGCATTTGTGTGTGTGTGTGTGTGTGTGTGAGAGTGTGTGTTTGTCTAAACGGGCCAAAGCAGAGCTTACTTTTGGCTCCACGGTCAGCCGCTGCTCTACCTACCACGTAGCTAAGCAACCCTTTTCAGCACAATTAAGTACAATACGGCCATTTGAGTGTCACACACATAAAAGGCAAAGTCTCATCAGCATCTGAATCCTTGCAAGGACGAGGACACTAGGACTCGTGTGACTAAAATGGATTCATCTTGTACAATCTTGTCTGGGAAGATTAATAATACAGCAGAAAGTAAAGCATATAGTGCAGAGGGGGAAACACATTGGCATGGCGATTAGCTGATAAAAAAAAACCCGACAATTAATGTATTTAAAAAGAGCCTCACCTATTGGTAGAGTCTTGTTTCCAGATGTGGAGGACAGAGGTTTGAGGAAACTGCAGTCCCTGCCGAGGTCCTGACTCCCGAAAAAGACGGAGGATACTTGCGGCGTTCTGGTGGGTGGAGAATCTGGGAGGTAAAAAAAACATATAAAACATTAAAATACATCTAAAATCCACCATCTCCCTGCTGCCTGCTACTTTTTCCCCGGTTTGGTCTTTTGGTTTGGCTTTTTTCTTTCGTGCCTCGGATCAGAGACTCTTCTGTGTCTGTATCCAATGTCCACTGCACAATACAAACACACCAAACTCTCCTTTTCATCAATCATTCCAGGATAAACAGTCATATTGGAGCAGAGGGGGAGATGTTGCTATGTTGAACTTCTTGGCTTTCCAAGTGCCAGCGACCCTCTTTGGGAGCAAGATTGTACCTGAAGGTCGCCGTCAACGACGAGCCCCATTAATGCACGAGTTCTCGGCTGACGGGGAACAAAATCAATGTCCTGTAAGCCCAGAAGCTTCTTTTTTTTTCAATTAAAAAGGAGGGAACAGGCGCGAGAGAGGTCAGAGAGAGAGAAAACACCTCCTTGAAGAGAAGCAGAATCTCTCTGGCGGTCATGTGACATTAAATCATTCAGACCTTTGTAACATTCCACTGTTGTTATGTGTTATCTCGTATCACACAAACAAGTTTATTTTCGGCATAAAAACACGACGGCGTGACGTCAGGAACCGATTTCAAAACACTGCAACAACCACTGCGAAGAGCAATGACAATAAGAAAATGTACTGAAAACGTTAGTTCTATCGATGAATTACCAGTATGCAACTAAATGAGATGAAACACACCCGACAACGCCTCTTTGTCACTAACTCACTCGCCAACAGCAGAGCGGAGTGGTTCAAGAGTCGGACGATGCCCACCTAATCAATTCCAGGGCTTAGCCATCACCGACCGTTTTCGAAGGCAACGACATCTTCAGCATAAACCAAGCAACGCAATAAGTATTTTTCGGTGATATATATACATTTCGGATTGTCACTTTAGGGACGAATGGAGGCAATAACCAACTGAGCTCGCAGTAGACCACTAAAACACTTCAATCACTTTAACTGGTGCAAAATAAATACATTTGAAATACATTTGTTATTCTGTCTGTATAATAATACTGCGATTGTGGATTCTGTTTTTATTACTGTTTATTTATATTACTTGTTTTTATTTTACTTCCTGCAATTTCCCCACTGCGGGACTAATAAATGATTTTTTTTATTTTTATTTTGCACAATTCAAACAATAAAACAAAAAATCATGACAGAAAATGAATATCACAGTGCAGGAAGAGACAAAAAAAGCCAACTGGGCTTATTTGAAGCCTCCACCTATATAATATGTTATATTTTACAAAATTACAAACATAAATTGAAATATGCATAAGATACGACAACAAAAGAAAAAAAAAGAAGAGAAAGAAAAATAATGTAATTATGTCAAGTCTGTGTGTGTGTGTGTGTGTGTGTGTGTGTGTGTGTGTGTGTGTGTGTGTGTGTGTGTGTGTGCACGTGTGAGCGTGAAAGTCAGCATGGCTAGCACTTGTTCAGGGATATTGGACTATACCTCTGTGGCAATTCCTAAGCATAAGATTATGCTCATCTTATCTTAATAAAAAAATCGACATGTTTACAGGATGTCATTAAAAACCACACGTGTCCTCTGTGCCGCGGTGACAGTCTCACCTGAGAAGGAGAAGGGCGAGGAGCTGTGTCCGCTGGCGCCTCCGTTTTCTTTGCTGCTGAGAGAGGAGGACGAGCTGGGTTTGGACGTCGACGCGCTGCTGGAGATCTGCCGGGTTTTACAGTCTGAGGAGGAACGACCGAAACGGTGACAAAACGTCAAGAGAATGAATCGGCGCCCTGCGAGACAGGAGCGTCGTAGAAAATGTTTAGTTTTTTTTATACCTTTCCAACAGATGAGCGGTCCTTTGTACAGAGCACCCTGAGAATTCTTCACCAGGTGGTATTTTAAGTGCTTCTGCTTCTTGGGCTGCGTGGATAACTTCAGGTTGATGTGGTTCGAAAACTCGGTGAAGTATCTAAAGCCCTTTTCCCCGCATCCCACGCAGTTTCCTGAAAAACCTGGAAGTTTAAAAAAAAGATGACGAGGTTATTTATTTTCATCGTACGACGCAATTTTGCTGAATAAGAAAAACACACCAAAAACAAACAGTATTATATTATAAGTGGCGGTTGGAGGATGAATTAGAGACATTAAGTAAGTAGTAGGGACACAGTAAAGCGCATTCCTTCTATCGGGAACTCAACAGGATGCTGATAGCGAGCAGTCAGAGGCACACACTGACCTAAAAGTGCATTTTTCCCATTCTCGTCAGGCAAGAAGCGGCGGTCCACGGCACACACCAAGATGTGCTCGGGGACGCTGGGGGACTTGGCACCGACCAGTTCGAAGCCCGCCGGGACTTCCATGAGCTCTGTTGCTATGGATACCAGGCGGAGGTCCTTGCCGGCCTGACAGAACCCTGAAGAGGAAAGATGTTCACCGTGAAACAGATGTGACATTTTGAGGAAATAAGAGTCGGACTTTCGGGTAAGTGGGACCCGGTTTATAAATCGAGGGATGAAAACGAAGATGTGGAAATCACATCTTTTATGATTCTATCATCAACAAGCTTGTTTTTTTTTTGTATTTAACTAGCGGCTGTAGCTCAGGGGGATGAGTGGTCGTCCCGCAACCACAAGGTAGCCGGTTCGATCCCCAGTCCCCCCATAGCTCACATGTCGAAGTGTCCCTGAGCAAGACACCTAACCCTCAACTGCTCCCCGGGCGCCTCACAGGGCTGCCCACTGCTTCCTATCCAGGGATGGGTCAAATGCAGAGAAGAATTTCCCCAAGGGGATTAATAAAAGTGCATGTTTCTGTTTATAATTTAAATCAAGGCCTTTTTTTGGGGGGGGTGGTTACCGTCCAGGGTGCAGCAGCCGTCGGGTGCGGGGGCCTGCAGGTAGGGAAGCGGAGGGCTGCTGCTGTCCGAGTCCTCCTCGTCCTCCAGCTCCTCCAGATCGTTGGAAGAGTGTCCGTTCATGAGCTCGTGGCCGGCCGGCTCCCCGCCGTGGAAATCGGCTTTCGGCTTTATGTCTGGTGGGCATTTTAAAATGGATTATTTTCAATAGAGCTGGATTAGAATTATGGGTAACACATCATTATGGGGGATTTAAAGCAAATTGTTTAACAGTAACCTCGAAGAGTCTTTTTAATTCATGCATGGCATTCATTAACATAAATGAAAACCTAAGCACTAATACATTTATATTTATGGGGGTTTAAATGATTTCCCTTATGAATCAATTCCAAATAACAGTTATTTGTGGGTAACTTCCTTAGCCACAGCTTTGACTCAGGACAAATACACATGTATGTATGTATAAATGTGTTTATAAACGTAGACAAGAACATCTTTCGGGTTGTCGACATGGCAGCCAGGCACGTTTCCTACCTTCCATGTTACCAGGATACTGCTCCGGCTCAAGGTAGAGCTGCGTGAAGATCGGCTGAGGATCTCCACTGGTGGAGCGCAGCGATGCCTCAATAGAGTTGTGGAGAGCCTCTTCAAATCGAGCCGATTTCAGTTGCCCGGCATATGAATTCCCCATTATCTGCGAGAGCAATGAGGAGCGGGATGATGAGGAACATGCACGCTCGTGGCTTGCCGTGTGCATCTCTATTCATTGGTTCGTTCATGAGAACAGCGAGCGCTGCGGAGATGGAGAACCCGGCAGCGAGAGCCTCACGCGAAATGCATGCGCGTTTTCAAATGAACACAGCTGCATCCCTCAGAGGGTCGAACGACTTATCGATCGACCAATTAAAAAAAAAAAGAAAAGAAAAATCTTTAGTTGCAGCCCGATATGTGAGTGTGCTGTATGTTTCACTGCTGGTATTATGTCCTGGGATAAATGTCTCTGGTTACACCAGAGGTTCCTGTAAATAAAAGGAGAAGCCCCGATGACCAATAACACACACATGCACTCAACATATGTATGCTTTCAATCACACACACACACACACACACACACAGTTTCTCTACGTCAGCACACACATAATGGCCAAGGCCAATGGCTTTTTCTTCTCTCTTTCTTTCTTCTCTTTCTCCTTCTGCCTGCTCTGCCCCCCGTGCCCCCACCACCCCAGTGTCCACTCTGGGACATCTGCCGGGGTCGGCTCTGTGGGCCTGAGGTTGGCTGGCTCTCTGGTGTGGCAGGTGGCAGCTGGACAAGAGGGCCGAGCGTGACGTCTCAAAGAGGAGCGCGCGAGAAAAAAGGGGACAGAAGGAAGGGGGGGGGGGGGAGAAGTCAGAAAAAGAAAGAAAGACAGAAAGTGGTGGAGAAGCAGCACTGATCAATGGCCGTGCAACATCACTGTGTCCATTCATTGCACAATGGAGCTTCCCACTCAGACTCTTTAATACCAAGCCAGTCATCAAGAGTGAAAATAAAAGGGAGTTTTTGGATGCTTTCCTGACACCGAGTGCGGCCTGATGTGCCTCCCACGTTTGTCCTTGGACTATATTTGACTGGTGCAGACCAGTGTTGTGGTTCATCGCTGGTCGAGCAGCCAAGTGGAGGCCCAGCTTGAAGCCTTCAGCGGTTTGGAAAAGCGGTTGAAGCACTTGCACGACAAGGTCACGTGCTGCAGCTTTACTTTTGACGAAAGTCAGGTGTTTAAGTGACCTAAACTTGAGGTCAGATTTCAGTAACCCCGGCCTCTAATAATTGTTTTACAACCCAACATCAGTCTTGGCTTGTAGATGTTTATTTGAATGTGTTGCTGTGAAACAGTTTGCAAAAACAGAATTCATTTCCTTAAGTGCAAAAGGTGCACACATTAGAAACGTGGCCGCAACAGTTTTGCTGAGTGAAAAGTTGATAGGGAATAATGCACTTAGCATAGTTAATAGCTTTTTTTTTTGTCAATGCATTTGATTTGTAGTACTTTTTCAAATCCATTAGGGCCGCAACTACAAATTTCTTTCATTATCGAATAATCTAATTATTTTCTCAATTAGATTGAGTGGTGTTCTCTATAAAAAAAATTGAGAAAGACCCCATTTTGAGGTCCAACAGTCCAAAAGATATTCTGTTTTCAGTAGTTAGTGTGTTTACCTGCAGAGCACACTGAATATGTCAGTCAATGAATCAATATCTAGGCACACAGTGTCTTTTGGCCACACAGGAATCATGAACTTTTTTTTTTTTTCGTCAATAATGGACAGGGTGGGAATCAAGTTGGAGCTGGCTCTCTCCTCCCAGGTCTCGCTTTGCCCACGCCTGGACAGGTTCCAGACCCCGTGTTTACCTAACGACCTTCCTGGGGAGGAATCTGGCCAACCCAGACAAAAGACAAGATTAACAGTGCCTGACTGTGCTGTCAAAGAGATAAGCAGCTTAACAGAATGAAGCTACAGTATTACTTGCTTAACTGATGGAGGAAGGTGGCTGCACACAGGGACAAAGACAGAGGGGGGTCCAAAAAAAATAAAGAAAAAGAAAAGAAAAGAAACGAGTGCCCGAGGGTGTTTTTTTTTTTATATGCAGCCGCTGCCTGTTCGATCGTGAAGTCAAAAGAGGCTCCGGAGGCCTCGTTGGCTGGCTGACCCTCGAGCCACAGTGGACAGATTTGTCATTAACCCCGCGCGGGCCGGAGGTGAACTCAAGAAATTGACCTTTTATCACCTGCGCGACTTAAAACAAAGCGTAAATGTGGCAGAGGTCACTTCACGGATGTTTTTGGAGTGCGACTCAGGTGGTTGCTGAGGTCAGTTGAAGTGGCAGAGGGGCATTTCAGGTGAGTCGGCGGTTGGCTTGATGGATGGTCGAACATAATGAGTGAACTTAACCGGGTGGGGGGGGGGGGGGGGAGCAGTTTACTGCTCAAAGACTAGTGGCTTAAAAAAAAAAGGGTGGGGGTCAGTCAAGGCCATTCTCAGCTCCTGGGTGGCATCAACAGATTGCATGAATGTGACCCCGGGTCAACTCTTCACTCGGCGGATTTGGGAGGACCAAGACAGAGGAAAAATATGACGACGCAGACAGTGTGAAATTCCTTTCAGTGCATCAAAAACAAGGGGACTTACGTTGTCGGATTGTTACCAGGCGTGAAGGGACTTGTTCACCTCTGCTACATGCTGGATCGCTACCACTCAGAGGAAACTTTCAGTGAGGCATTTCCCTCAGTGCTTCGAGACCTGGGTGGGGGAGAGCAGGGAGATATCGAATTAGTTCACAAAGTATCACTGTCAATGACACTATGGATCACAAACATGTTATACGCCCTGAAAGATACCGCCCTGTAGCATCCAAAACTCAAACAAACAACGTACCGGGAAGACATTTCCAAGAACAAATTTAAGGCAAAAATGCGGTGTCTGATTCTGTCTGTTTTCAAGACGCTTTAAAAAGGAGAAGAAGAAAAAAATATAAGCATAATAGTCAACTTGTTCCTATTGCATTTTTACATTGCAGGAATTTTCAGGAAATCAGCCTCACTGAGACACATGATGTGAAGCGTCAGATTAAAGCAGGCCGCTGCAGTATGTCTCAAGAAATGTACGGTACTATTTATTCAGGGGAATTATTGAAAGGATATTTTTTTTTAAATCAGACTTTTGACAAGCAGCTCAAATAAAATTAATAACGTTTCAGGACTCAGTCATTTCATAAATGCAATTTTAAAAAAGGGATTCGCCATTGAATGGAAAGCCACAGACACGCATTGCTTTCTGGATCATATATGCTCCAGAAAGTCAGGGTGTTAAAGGTCACCACCGTCCAAAGAAAACACAACTAATTGGTGCACTCGTGGTCGTGTTTAAGTGCGCCGCTGCACTCACTACACACGGTCACTCTAGTCTGAATGGAATTTGCCAGTTACTTTGACCCTTTGAAGACAATATTGTCTGGCCACTCAGACTCTGATATTACACAAGCAAAGTTCCCTTCACAACACTGAGGGTCACAATCTACCCCGTCATCACTTCTGACCATTCTGTAAGAGGGATGTTGGTCTGGGGTCCAAGTCCTTCAACAGACAAGTGTACATACGCTGGTTTAACTTGCATTTATGGACCACAATGTAGCTTGTTTTGTGAATGATTAGCCAGCTTGATACAGCTAATCAAGGTAAAGGGTTAAACATGTCAATATGTCAGACAGAAACCTGTACTCTTTGCCTCCTGGCCAACTGAACATTTTCCAACCCAGCATTAGCCTCGTATTGTCTGTTTCCATACGTTGCTATGATGCAGCTTTTATATTTCAGTATTAATTTCATTAGGGGCAAAGCTGCCCAAAAGGATAGAAAACACTTAACAAAACCAAAGTAATTAAGGCTTTTTGAACTTAACATAGAAAAAAAACAATCAATTTGTTTAAATTGGAAGAAAATGAAACCAGAATTTGATGTGGCATTGATCAAATTAAATGTACTTTACTGGCTAAAGTGCCATAACACAAGTCCAGGCATTACCCTCCACCGGGTGTTCCCACAAGTGGTCCCACTCTGCTAATTACCCAGGATGCAGAAGAGTCTTGGAATATTTTGATGCTTATCTAGTCGTGAAGGGTAGACGACACAGAAGGAGACGCAGATGGCTGCCGAGATGAAGACGAAGGAGCCGTAAATCTAGACACCCAACGGCAGCCCGGCCCGAGGTGCTTAATCAGGTTCTGTGCTTCCAGTAATAACATTTGAGGGAATGTTTCGGCTGACGCGCCGGTTAGGTGTCTTACTTAGAGCGAGATTCAAGGTAAAACACACACATTTCTAACATGCACTTTGTAATGCAAGTCCGACTGCTTCTCCATACACACCCAGCATATGTCACATGGCCGTGTGTGTGTCATATTACACGGTGCAAACATGTGTGGAGAAAGTAGCAGAAATTAGACCATTCTGGTGAGATTGTGACAGAAATATCTAATTTGAGTATTTTTAAATTGTTTCATTCACTTTTTTTTTTTTTTTAAGTATTATTGCTGAAGGTAATGAAGAGTGAAGTGAGCCAAATGTTTTCAATTAAAAGAGTGGGAAGAAAAAAATATGCTTTGTTGTGAATGTATAAAAATGATATATGTATAACAATGAATAATTAAAAATGTACTGTAATAGCACACATAGAATAAAATACAACTTAATAAATCTAGCATTATTGTTCATATTCCATACACTTTCTGTAACTGTAACGCTTTGTTAAGTGCAAATGGTCCCAATTGTGTCTCGTGTAAATGTTGTAAATGTTGTAAATTAAACCTCATCTCATTGGAAACGTTATTTGAGATATCTATCTAGCCATTTGAGCTGATCTTACTTTTAGCCCTGTCCTTTCTTTCTCCACAGTCCTCCTTTTGTTTTTCCCTCAACTGCTTAATTACATTACAGTGTTCACAATAGAGGGAGAGAGGCAGGATTAAGCCTACTTCCCCTCTTGAACTGGTTTGACCTCATTCTGACTCAGCAGATCCTTCAAGTCAAAGCCAACACTTTTCTAAATTATTGTGAAGAAATCCTCCTGCTGTTTCTTTACACTTAAATATGTGCGAAATAGAAGTGGAACGATGTCAATACAGGTACGCTCGACAATTCATTGTTTAAAATGTGCTATTTAAACTTCTACTGTAAAGTAAAAACATATATATATAATTCAATTATAACTACCTATTGACAACATGTTCTTTTCACCTGAGTCATACAACAACTGAACATAAAATGTTGATGAAAATGTGTTAAATATCCAAATCGTTTACACCTCATTGTTGTGCATTAACATTTTCAGCCCATACCAATTGCTGAAATGCGGGAAAGATCTCAGCAGAGTGTTAACATTAGAAAAGCTGTGGTGAAGACACACTAGCCCATCAGAAAGGGGGATGGGGTAAGAAATGAGGCAGGAAAAAAAAAGACAAACATCTCTTCATGCTCTCTAAATGAGGTGCTAAAAGCCCATCTCATTAATGCTACATCAGGGCCACATGTGACACACAAGCTTCTCCTGTACCTTCCATGAGCACTCGGCCAGCGGAGGAACCCTTCAAATCAAAATCAAAATGCAGTAAATCCCAAATGTGAAGGCAGCTTTTTTTTCTTCTCAGAAATAGTCCATTTTAGATAATAAATCCTCAGGGAAAGAATGTGTTGATATCCAGGCAGCATATGGAGTTTCACTCTTCTCCGGTATGTCTCAAGTCACCTTTGTCATGATACTCTAGAAATGAGAATCCCACTCTCAGAACAGCAGAAACCCTCCCTCTCTCGCTCTCTCTCTCTCTCTCTCTCTCTCTCTCTCTCTCACTTGCATGCAAACAAACACACACACACACACACACACACACACACACACACACACACACACACACACACACACACACATACATACACACAGACCCCTCCCCCTAGTCCCCTATGCCCTCCTCTGTCCTGTGCCATTTGCCAAGGAGGGAGGGAATCCACCGGGGGCTCATTCATCTTGGCCCTGCTGACCCCCTGTGGTGACAGATGCTCTTGGAGGCCTGTGGAGCTGTGTGTGTGTGCGTGTGTGTGTGTGTATGTGTGTGCGGGGGGAGAGACAAAGAATAAGGTCCCACATTTCCCCGCTGCCACGCGTGACCCCCAGCACGCCAAGACACCGACACTGTGTCAGGTGGGTTTTTATTTTTTTCTAGAGAGAGGGGTGGACTGGCTCTTTAAATCCAACTTTCGCTCTCACGCTCAGTTCAGGGTCTTGGTGGGTGACTGACTGACTTGACACACCCAACTTTTTTTTCTTCCTTTTTTTTATTTTATTGGGGGGGCCAATTCAGGAGACGGGAGAATCTGTCCCCAGCAAAATGGGGACAAGAATGTCAGGTCAGCTTGAGCATTTTGTCTTCGTAGCCTTGCTCGGGATTGACCCCACTCTGGGCTTTTACTCCCGCTATAAATACCAGGGGCTCATCTGGTCAAAATAAATAAACGGAAATGCACCGCAAATCAACAGGCACTGGCAGATGTTAGGGATTCTATGTCATTAAAGCCTAATGATCAGGGTTAGTACCGCTTACCATGGTATCGCTAAATGGAAAGGGCGCTCATTTGCAGGTAAGGGTATATGGCGTACGGGTACGCAAGTGACATTAATGCTCAAACATGTGCGTCTGCAACATCACAGGGAAATGTCAAACTTACTTTAAACTATACGAGACTAATTAAACCACTCTTCCCTGGAGTCCTTGTAGTGGATGTGATGCAGCATGTTGAAACTATATTATAAAAGATTTACAATCTGTTCAACTGTTACATTTCATAGTTTTTCCTTTTCAAGATCGCTGAAATGATGCAACAAACTTAACTTCATAATTTACTGCGGCCTCACGTGCGTTACTAATTTAGACTCCTGTGTTGGTGTTTCATCCGACTAATTAATGCCAAGTCAGCAAGAATTTGCCAGGTAAATAGTAGGTTGGAGCGAACTCACATCTACTTGATGGCAGGGATGATGCACTCACCATCTAACATGACACAGCATTTTTAAGTCTCTCGTGCCAATGGTTTCCCTCAGATGAATTGATGATGAAGAGTTCAAACTTGCTTTTATTGAGTGAAGAGAAAGAAAAATGTCTAGAAATTGTGTTTTTTGTGTGTTAACTTTCACAGAAACCTACTTATAACGCAACATAATAATAATAATAATAATAATAGAGATTAACGGTTACATTTCTGTTGTCATAAATGATCACATTATAAATATCTCCTGTTTACTGGCCCAGGTTTCTTGCTTCGCTGAGCCGTGTGACTGGTGTTCCAGTTCATTACCACAGACACACAGTCAACAGTTGTGTTAATCAAGTCGTGTGCAGCTCTTCTCACCTCCTCTCCAATGGTTATATTAGGGCACAGTCAGCGTGATGGCCGCCGTAAAAAACACCCCGCGAGCCAATCGGGGGCCTCCATTAGTCCTTACGGGCCTTTCATTCCTCTCAATCAGCCACATTTGTCTAAACATTGGGCTTGAGTTTGACTGTGAAATGTGTCCGGCTATTGCCGATTTAGACCACACATGGGAAAAAACACTGGTGAGTCCCAACACTGGGCTTCGGATTTTATTCGACGCTTTTCAGTGCGAGAGATATCGTAAATTCACTGTTAGAGTTATCAGGTGTGACAAAAGTGAAATCTCTTCATCTGATACCAACGTGGCCACAAGTTCAACTTGGGGGGAAGAGCTGTCAGTTTAGACGTGGCCTGTCTTAAACAGCCCATTTAGAATGGAGATAATGAGTAAGCCCGGCATTTTCTTTGGCCTCTAAAGAGACTGTGCAAAAAACAACAAAAGGGTGTGGATTGAATGCATGCCCGCCCCCCGAGCCCATCCTTCACCGCTGCATTGAGCTCCTTCTAAAGTCTCTGACAAAGGGGAAGTGTCCCTGCCACCGCCACCTGAGGAAAGACGAGTCACGTGATCAAGCTGTGGGGGAGTTCTGGCAGATCTTGGGCTTGATGCTCTTAAAATGTGGAAGGGCCCAGGAGAGAGGGGTTCTTCCTCTCGCGGGATTCCCAGAGGAGCGCCACAGCTTTGTGTAAGCTGACTCTGCAACCTACCGGCCTAACCCAGCACATTGGGACGGCTTCTTCTGGGAACACCAGGTTTAACCGACAAATCGAGACCAGCATCAGGTGGGGAGGAAGCACAGAAAACCAAGGTGCTAATTAGCACGTCTGTCTCTTATAATAAGAAAACAGCGCTGACGAAAAACAAAAACAAAAATGCCACCATGTGAAAATTCCCGCAACAGGCATCCCCTTTTCCTACTTTGCTCGACGTGGGCTACCTGACGCCAAAGGTGCGAGGACTCGCGCCCCCGTTTACTGTCCGGGTGGCTCTAATTTCCTTATAAAAAGCCCCGCAACCCTCTCCGGGACCCCCTCCCCCCGGCTCCCCGGGACCACCTGCTGGGCCCTGAAGTGCAAATCGCTGCTAGTGAGGATAGCAGATGAGCTAAGGTCATTCATGGCTTGCCAGTGGGCCACACAAACAAAAGGCAAACATTCCAGCTGAATGCCATTGCTGAAGTCGGCAGCAACAGAGAGGAGGAGTGGGAGAAGGAGACAGAGCAGGGCTCAGTGAAGATAATAGCTTGAGGGTGCATGTGTGTATGTGTGTGTGTGTGTGTGTGTGTGTGTGTGTGTGTGTGTGTGTTCTAGGGGATTATCTGAGGAACTATAAAGTGGGGTGAATCAGGGTTTAAGGCTCGGTGTGACCAGAGGGAACGGGGGCAGGGTACAGGGCCTGAGGAGGGGCGGACAAAAGGAGCATTTGGGCAGATGAAGAAGTCATCATCATTAAGCCACTGGAAGTTTACTGTCCAGTTATAAAACTCATTTAAAAATTAGGGGCGAGGGGGTGCGTGTGAAAGGGCAGCGGGGCTGGAGGGCCGCGTATAGCGACTCGCCGAGGGAACAGTACCGCTAATTCATTGAGGGGACGAGCGGCCTTTTGTGGTAACACAAGGTTGACTGGAGCGGTGACCTTGCCACACACTCTGGCCCAGCGGATGAGTTTAAGGGCGAGGCATTTAACCTTAAACTAAAATCTCAGCCGCGGACAAAAGGGCCG
Source organism: Myoxocephalus aenaeus (assembly GCA_038501785.1). Lineage (NCBI taxonomy): Eukaryota > Metazoa > Chordata > Actinopteri > Perciformes > Cottidae > Myoxocephalus > Myoxocephalus aenaeus. The sequence continues at coordinate 2,444,348 of JBAMJR010000329.1, forward strand.
CAGCGTTTAACGGCGCAGGTCGACCAAACGGATAACCGATGCAGCACAAGTGCAAAACAAGCCTTGTTAAAAAAAAGTAACCAACTCGTGGATCTACACTTCGCTCTAGTTGTTTACAGTGAAATGTAGAAAAGTGTTATTGTCTTTGTTAAGTAAGAGTCAAATCATCTAATTGTATGAAAGTTCCAATGAATACGGATAACCAGAAGAAAAAAAAAAGAAAAAACGACAACTTCTTTTTATACTCGAGAACAGGGCTGCAACTAATGGCAATTTTCATTAATGATTATTTTCTTGATAAATGTGTTAATTATTTTGTCTACAAAAGGTCACAAAATAGTAAACATTTCCACTATAATTATCATTTCCCCAAGGAGATGTTTTCAAATTCCTCTTTTTTTTCTTTTTTTTCTATGTAACTGCCAAAAACCTAATTCAGTTCACACACACACACACACACACACACACACACACACACACACACACACACACACACACACACACACACACACACACAGCTCGAACCAGAGAAAGTTTGCCCTTTCTGCTTGAAAGATTAAGATTGATTTTCAACGAATCATTTCAGCTCAGCTCAAAATTATGACATTTTTTGGACACGGCCGACCAGAACAATGCAACTGGACAACAATGGCTGGTTATGTGTTGTGTTGCCGCGGTGATTATAAATACCGCGGTGATTATAAATACATACAGCTCATGCAATCTCTCGATAATAAAAACAATCTGATCACACATTTAAAATGCCACACCCAAACTGATGAGCTTACTTTGGGTATCTCGGCCACAAAAAAAAACTCTTTTACACATTCCGCAGATTGTAAGAACATGTAAAAAAAAAAAAAAAAAGAAGTTGCCGAACATGTCAGTTCTTTGCTAACGTGACCAGTGAGCAGAAGAGGTCAGCTCTCAAAGCCGTTATTCCCCGATAGAATGAGTGAATGAAAGTGAAGGACGAGTGACAGTTTACAACGCTGTTCATGACTGTGTAATAAAATGGAAGGCCTGCCAGTGAACCCAATCTGCATTTTACAGCGCGGCCGGGGTTGAACGTCAGTTCACCATAGCCGGGACAACAGGGAGGGACACAGGACCCTAATGCATTTATGGACTTATTCAGCGGAGCCATATTGAATAAGACAACAATGAGTTCTATTTCATACTGTAAAGCTGTCACCAGCGAGGGGTTGAACACCGGTCAATGGTAAAGGGCACGAGGAGGGAAGATGGAAATAAAGTTAAAGACAAGAGCAGATGCTATAATTTAACTGATCAAACCAACTCTCTAAGGATATACATTTTTAATCTAAGACTGGGAAAAGATTATCCCGAACCTTGTCTCGCTTAAAGAAAATAAATTAAGATAATAATACATTGATTCACCTAATCACCAGTTCCTTAATTAGCCTGTAATTCATTCTATTCTGAGAAAGATATCGATCCGCCATCATTGCCACAGCTTCTTCTAACATCTGGTCCACACCTAATGGCTCATCCCAGAGGAGATCTTTGATGATGGTTGACCAGGCCTTGTCCTGGCCATAAACTGTTGTTTAGACAGCCCTGTTTGCTAGAAGGGTGTAAAAGGAGAGCCATGGATCACGTTGAGAGGGCCAACACTATCAAAACACTGTCTCTTATCAGATGACAGAACTAGCAAAAGGGGTCAGGTTCTGTTTCCAGCCGCCGGCTTGAGCTGCACTCAGCCTTGCCTCCACGTCACATGTCAGGCAGACTGAGGTGCTGATAATAATGGGGAGGGATCTCCGACATGATTGTTGTGTCAGCGAACCTTTCAAAAACACACACACACACAGTTGACCCTGACCAATTTGGTGACCGAGGCAAGATTTTAGCAGGTTCCCCGTTCCACCACCAATCATTGTGTTCATACACTCACACAGAGACTGCTCTGCCCCGAGGGATGGATGGCGCCTGCATTGCCTTTGCATAGGACCGGCTCTGCAAAAAAACTCAATACATTATGAGAGTTTGTATTGTTCCACCTCAGTTTTGGTACCGATGCTAAAAGACATAAATGTATGCAAACAGACTCAACTCAATGCAAGCATTTTATGACCTTCACTTTCATTCATGAAAATCTCCCTGATCATTTCCAAGTACATTTCTTGGGAAATAACTTATTGCCATAAAAAAAAAGGAAACTTTATTTATTATTATTGATATTATCTATTTGTTTAATGTTATACCTGTAGACAAAACAATTAGAAGACAAATGTAAAAAAAAAAACGTGAATATTATATTATAAAATGACTATGGCAGCTTCCGGTACTTTAGCCTTCTTCATAATCAATGTGACAAACATTTTGATCGTTTCTCTTAAAGTCCCCTCTTCTAGGGCTCAACTAGTCTATTAATCAAATCGTTTTAAGGCTTTTCACAAGAATTCAATAAATGTTTCAGCTTCTTTTAATATAAGAATGTTATGCTTTTCTTTTAGTTATGTGATAGTACTCTTAAGGAAACGAATGTGGACATTTTAAACTACCATCTGACATTTTATACATGATTAATTAACTGAGAAATAATTAGCAGATTAATGGACAATAAAAACAGGCTCCACCCTGCTCCTCTCATTAGAAAAATCAAAGACACGGTTGAGATAAAGACGTCAATTGTCTCTGTAAAGACCTTCACTAAACATTTCAGATGCTTCCAACTTTTCCCCAAGTGAAGTAATATACATAAAAAAAAAACAAAAAAACACAGATACAAAAGACAGGCGATCCCCTCAAAGTTCAGTCAAAGTTCTTCCCTGAAAAGTTCCCACAACCGACACACTGACACAATTTAGCCACGCAGGAGCACGGAGCACTCATGGAGAGGACATAAGAAAGAGGTCTGTTGTGTTTATCAGGCATCCAGAGAGGAGACCCACCTTTCACAATGGGACCTCTCCATTCTTTTCCTTCCTGAAAAAAAAGTCTCAGCCACCTTGAATCCGTTTGAGTGACACCGGGACAAAGAGGCTTCTCAGTGTCCTCGACGGAGGCGCCTCCTCCCCTTCCCCTCAAAACTTCCTCACCGGGCGATCAGCTGTATCCATCATGTCCCTCTTCCTGACCCCAGGCGGCATTGCTGCATCAGCACTCCCCCGATTAATAAGCACCAGGTTGCCCTCGGTGACAGGACCCACACTTAGATCCCATCAGTCCTCCTTACTGCGGCAAGAGCCACGGCATCAGCAGGACTCTTTTTTTTTTTGTCTTAATGAGACAATGGAAGCGGGGCCCTCTTTTGTTGAGGGATTGACCCCACACACAAGCTCTGCTGATGAGAAAAAAGTGACAGTAAACCTATTCAGGCCCGGTGCACTTCATCCTGCCCTGATCCCTCCGAGAGATGAGATACTTTACCGACTGGCAGATGTGATAGTTAAGACGAGGGGGCTCCTGTGACAAAGTGGTGCACCAAGCAGAAGTAATGCTGGATACGGCACTCAGGTGCAAAGTGAAAAACGTTACGGCTTCAAATGTGTTCCCGCTTTCTTTTCAGCCATGTTCCTCCAAAGTTATTAAAGTGGGCCATTTGAAAATGTCCCTACTAAACAGTTTTGCACCAAAACACGAGTCATTCTTGCTTAAAAGTAAATAATATCTTTTCATAAGCGTCGAGCTAATTCGCTCAAACCAGATATTTTTTTTCCAACCCAATTTCCTGTCGGGTGGCATTCTCCAATTACTCTGTGCTGCTGTGAGTAATATATGGGGTTCAGTTTCTCTTTCCATAATCATATTTATTCAACGCTGGCACAGCAAGACCCCCGACTTCACTTCACCCTCTCAGCTTAACATCAGACTCCCAACTCTGCCGTTACACTCATTACTGTGAAATTATGCTTGATCTTAATTCTTCAACAGTACAAACTCATTGAGTGGAATTATTTCAACACAAAACTATAAAAACAAACCATAGTACACTATGCTCCTGCATAAATGAATGAGGTCAACTTAAAGGAGTAGCCTACCGTGTCATTTTGGGAAATCCGTTTTATTTCATAGGCACGAAGATCAATACCACTCTCATGTCCCCTCCAGATAAAGCTACAGCCAGCAGCCGAGTGGCGTAGCTTAGCAAAAAGAGTTCAAACATGGAGAAACCGCTTGCTCTGTTAGAAATGGGCAGCTGTTTCCCCCCCCCACGGCAAAAAATAAATTGCATTCTGTATTGTCAAGACCACAGAAACCGCATAAATGCAGCCCGAAGGGACAACTAGCAAAGGCAAGTGTAGTGTAAGCAACCTTCCTCGGCAATGCAGCGCTTATCATAGGGGACAAAGACAGACAGAGAGAGAGACTCTTTGCAGGTAAATATGATATTATAAAGCATATGAATCACAACATGATCTTATATATATATATACACTCACTAACTGTATGAGATCTGCAATAGTTTGGTTTCCTGACTCATTTCCTCGTGGGTTTCCTGCTTTCCTGTATGGTCACCTGTCTGTATATAACGTTGTAAGAAACTGGTTTCATTGAATTAGTTTGTGCTTTAATGCTATTGATTTTTATCAGCAAGTCAATACACCGATCTAGAGAGGGAAATCAATAAAGAAGGCTTAACCTGTTTGTTTTTCTGGGCCTGAGTAGCAAATGTGTATACAGAGAGAATGGAGAGAGAATGGAGATATATATATATATATATATATATATATATATATATATATATATATATATATATATATATATAGAGAGAGAGAGAGAGAGAGAATGACCTCCCCTGCCACAGAGGAACGTTGAGTTCTCGCAGCAGAGGTCTGGGTCTTGGTCACCGTAGCCTTGGACAATTGGTGACAGCCTTCTGCTCCAGGCAGCCCCGCTCCCCCACAAACCTTGGCAGCATCAACACACGCTGACCTTGTGTTTCGACATGAGAGAGAGAGAGAGAGAGAGAGAGTGAGTGAATGTCCTGTTTGAGATATGTGTGTGTGTGTGTGTGTGTGTGTGTAGGGAGATTTCGGGGAGAAATATATGTGATGCTGCTGTGGTAATGTGGGAAATCTGGCACCAAGCCTGAGTGTTTCCAGCTGTTGTTAGAACGCGTCCCGCTCCTTCGGAACTGCAACACCAAGTTACACAACACGGCAGGATGTTTCACGAGACCGACAATAGAACTGCAATAAAAAACCGTACCTTCATCGCAGTTAATCAAAAGTAATGTCTTGCTGCGACTGAAATTAGAATACATCTGTGTGTGTGAACTAATTTATGTGACTGCTAATAAATTAGCAGATTAAAAGAGAGGGAAAGAAAAAAGGCACAGAGGGTGATTATTGTTTTTGTTTTTTTTTACACATTTGCTATGTACACAAAGCAAGGAGAAGCTCTGAGAACACGTGTTAATGTTCAGAATGTTAAGCACAGCTCTTTTAAGTGGAATAAAGGCACAATGAAAGTGAGATAATGAATGCAGAGGATTATTACCGATGTGTGCAGCTGCCACGTTAATCAATAGATAGACACCTAAGACTGATGAATGACTCAAACACTTGTACAAAGGCCAACACGATGAACTTCCTGTCAGACTATTGCACTGTGATCAAACACTGAACTCTTTCAAAAAAATAAGGTAATGCATTCATTTTTTGGGCCGCAGGTACTGTTCCCACTGGCATCTGTGCAAGGGAGACGGAGGAGGAGGAGGAGGAGGCGGAGGCGGAGGAAGTGGAAGAGGAGGGGGATGCAGCAGTACAGTCCGTGAGAACACACTGTTCCATAACAGGACTGTGCAAGAAGGGATTCTCAGCTGGATGCTTTCCAGGTTTCAATGGAGAGAATGAGGACATATTATTACAAAGAGCTCTCAGCCGAGCTGCATGCACACTTCGCTCTTTATGAGCTTACATTCATGTAATGGAACCCCCCCCCCAAAAAAAAAGGATAAACGCTGCAGACGTGCATACTTTCATACCACAATCCTGCTGTGATGAGATGCAAGATGCGAGGACTCATGTGTCGGGGGTTATTGACCTCATTATGTTTATTACCGCTGCATATGACACACTGGACCTCCGTCACCGTGACGCGCCATCACCCACGCGAATGCACTCGCGCTTAAATGGCGACCGTTTGACTTTGCACGCTTCCCAACGTGCGACTCTGGGGGGGGGGAGTCCAGAGAAGTCCTAATTAATTTCTAACTTTGATTTCGGGGGAAAGAGCTCAATGGAGCGACACATTTGCAGCTCATGACTGTTTTTAGCCCCGTATTTAGAAGCTTTACCACATGCTCTGCAGCAGTGCCGTGAGCATGGCTAAGTATGATGGATGCTGCAGAGAATGAGGGCTGATATAAAACTAGGGAATGGGTTCGTTGAGTCATTCAGTTCGTCCACTGTAGGACATCCAGCGGTGACAGATAAGAAACCGCCATGCATGTCAGAAGCAGAGATAACCAACAGAACAACAGGAAGTGCCATCTACCGGGGGTCACACACACACACACACACACACACACACACACACACACACACACACACACACACACACACCTCCCTCCCTCCCTTGCAACAAAGAGCAGGATGTTCAGGCCTTTTCGGTTGTACTCCTACGTATTGCATGTCCTACCTTCCCTTCAACCATCACTAAAAGTCACATTCTAAAAAGGCACTGAGGAGGCTTTTTTTTTTTTTTTTTTTTAGTTTAGAGGAATTTCACCCTCACAACCTTTTCCATTCCCCTTCACTCCTGAGTAGGCCATAAACGCAGAAGGGTGAAGTACACTCACACGAAATAGCACAAATTCATCGTGAGGCATTCAGGGACGAGATGTTCGTTGGAGCATTAAGCAACAAGGAAACAGTAATGTGCCTCAACCGAGCTCAAGTTAATGAGTGAGGGTTTAACACATGCAAGAGCAAGGAGCAATGAGACTTTGAGTAAAGTAGCTGTTGGAATTAATCCAAAGGTTAAAAAAAAAAGAATGAAATTCAGCTCATGTTTAAAGTGTGTTCTACTTTTTCACTATGCTATTTGTTTACTGAAATGCACAGTACAAAGTCAAAGTCAGTTTTATTTGTCACTTCTTCCATATTGTGCAAACATACAGAAGACCTGAAATTTTGTTTCTCTACTGTCTGAAAATAAAGTGAATAGTGCAACATTTAGAAAAAAAAGTAAAAAATAGACAACATATAACATATAAACATATAAACTAGACATATAACCAACATATAAACATATAATACCAATACAACTGTATTGCTCGAATGCTCTTCATCCACACAAACACAGAATGGTTTCCATTTCAATACTACACACTAATTTGTATTCACTGCGACTTGGAACAATAGAGCTCAAACTAACTAACACATTAGTATTATTTAATCTATAAAATATGGGACTAGGAAATAGAAGAAGAAAATCCAGCAGAATTTCTCATGGCCCAAGTTTATTTAAATCGCTTGTGTTGTCCAAAAAAAAGAAGAAGCCCAAAACGTCACTTTGCTATTATAGAACACATTTACATTTACATTTGAGAACCTGTGAATGACTTTTTTTTTTTTTTACTTTAAAACTCACTGAAACAATTGATCAATTATAAAAATGTGTGTCTGATTAATTGGACTGACTAATTGTTTCAGTTTTTAATCATAGGACACTCAAATTAAAATATAATTCCACTTCCTGCAGGTGAGACTAAGATATAACAGCTGATGGTGGAGGGCTTTGAGGAGGAAGCCCCACCCCCACCAGAGGGATCAATGCACATAAATGGAAGAGGTCACAGACCTTTGACATCTCCTTTCGGCCGGGGGAGGGGCACAGGCCTTTGTGAGATTGGCTTTAATGATCCGATTGTCGACTGTGTCATGCGCCTACATACAGTACAGAGTTTGTGTCACATTGTCCTCCCCTCTGTGCACACTCCTCCCTCACTGCGGGTCAAAACTGTGGGGTTTGAATAAAAAACATGTTTGCTCTGTATCTCACTCTGTCTGCATCCAGCTGCCTAGCTTCGCTGCTCATCACCCCCACATCTGTTTTAACCACTTCTCCTATATCTCCCTCCATTCAGCCTCCTCTTTAGACCTTATCAGTGCTTTCCCCTCACTCCTCTTTCATGCTGCATTTTTTAAGAGAGATTTGATCAATTACTTCTTTAGATTAATATAACTTCAACCACATGTAGAACTAACTCCCTGCTGCAGAGAGAGAACAACAACACCAGCCTGACACCACCATAACAGTCTGTGAGTACTCAGACATGACCAGGGGACACGGTGTTCCTGGAATTCTTGACCCATCATTAAATAAAAGGACAGGTTGAAGGGTTTACTAGCATCCACGCGGAACACATTTGGCTCTGCAGATCAGCACCGACATGTTCTTTTATTTCTCGCCATTAAACAGATCAGCCAAAATCTGACATAACATGACGGTAATTCTCTCTATTCTATTACGATTCGGAGCTGCCTGCACAACTTGACCGAATGAGTCTGACTTTCATCAGACGCTGTTACTGCTAAAGCAATACAGATGTCTTGCTGAACATGTTACATGAATACACACTTTCTATGTGATGTATTTGGCATAAATATATAATTGTATCCCATTTTGCATATTATATATATATATATATATATTATTATTTTACAGTAAATGATAATAAGAACATTTACTCAAGAACAGCTCAAGAAAATGTATATTCAATTTTGAGGTATTTTACTTTACATTTTTTACTTGAGTAGTTCCACTTAATGTATACTTCTACTCACCTACATTTCATACACACATTATATATATATATATATATATATATATATATATATATATATATATATATATATATATATATATAATAGTATAGCACCAGTAGCAAACATTATATTTTAACTTTTTTATTGCGATGGAGACTTTTTAAAACTTTTATATTGCTACTTTTTAAAATCAATTCATAATAATTATTCCTTCTATTATTGTTACTACTGTTATCATTATTAATATAGTATTTGATTGTCTACTTTGTGTTTTATTGAAACAATGACCACATGAGTGTGGGGCAAAAAGGAAACTTGTATTTGCTGCTGGCCACTGCCTCAGCAGTATTTGGATAATGAGGGTTAATTTGAGGACCACCTGTTTTCTGGGTCATGTCAAACAATAGCGCTGATCTTTCTCGTTGGGATTTAGTCCCTTGTACCATCTGTACTCAGGATCAGAGAAGACCACAATCACTAAGACGTACCCCTGAAAGGATCAAGAGAAGCATCTGCCTGCATTGCTGACTGGTCCCAGTGGTGTTTGTGTGATCTTATTTGTTATTGTGAATGATCCGTGTGGGTGTTTCATGTGAAAGATTTTTCCTCACGGATCAATATTTAAAATGACGTGGTCGTGGAGTTGGCTCGAAGCCAGCGGAGAACCCGAAACCTCTTGGTTTGCCGACTGGATTGGGGAATCAATTGTTATGTATTGTTGTGTATGACACTGAACACAAATCAGAGTGATCTATCACCGCACATGTTTGTCATAACAGGGAGCCATATTGTGCGTTCAGGTGAAAATGCATCTCCCAGAAAATAAACCAAAAACGCACAGGGCCAGCTGAGCAAGCTCAAGGCCCAGAGGAGTCCTGATGAGCTCGAAATGATGGCCGGGGAGAAAATAAATCAATCTGTTACCCTGGTGACAACTGCCGTATGTACCAAAAAGGGATGTGAAATAATCATCTCTCCACAGCTTGATCGAGCTTGAGAAATGACATGTTGCATCTTTTTGCAAAAAAAAACTACGCGCCTCACAGCAGGTCTTCCCGCACAACGTAACAGCTGTTAATGATACTTTGCCCCCCCCCACCAAAAAAATAGAGAAGGGGTGCATTGACGATAACAAGATGAAAGATTGACAAAACAGCATGTTCTCAAAAGATGAATTTCTATTTTAAAAGAGGGCATCTTTTGAGGGACGAGCAATTTCAATTTCATCTCATTTTGGTTGATTCAAATTGCTCGAACCGGCATGTGTTTATTTCTCCAGTGTCATGATGGTGAAAGGTTTTGCTACATTTAATATTCCCAGTTTACAACAAACCTCCTGCGAGAGGGGTCACGCCAATTTCAGCAACAAATATCGCTTTAAAAAACTATATCCAACTCTCTCCGAGCCGACTCACGTTTGAGGAATAAAAAAAAAAAGGTTAAAATGCCCCCGACCACACAGAGGAAACGCCCAGCGGCCAAACCTCCAACAACTGAAGGCCTTAACAAAAGCCACAGGGGAAGGAGATGTCTCCTTCAAGGCTAAAGAGAGAAACCTGTCCGAGCGCAGGAGTGGTGTCACGGGGGCCTTACTTATCTCCTCCCAGATTAACTCCCAATTGTTCCCCTGGAACAAAGGCAGCCAGGGAGGAAACCAGCCCCCCCCCCCCCAAGGGCCAGATGGTCAGCGTCCAGGGGCCCCCGCTGTCCCCTGCAGCCCTTCCCCTCTCTGACAGGGCCGCCGCGCGTGCTCTCGGTGACACGGGCCACCCAGCCGAACCTCAATCTCAATCCACACTCCTCGTACAGAGCGTCCCTTCACGTCAGCGTCACGCGAGGGATGCTTAAATTGAGTTTAAAGAGGTTGCTTATATAGTTGGAGAGGACAACCAGCAGGAGTGTCGGCTATCACAACATCCACCGTTTAACGGTGACAATCAAGCTTTTAGATATTTTAAAGAATTTATTCTCCACAAGGAAAAAAAACGTTTTGTTCCATTATAAAGTGCTGCTTTGACATGAAAAGCGCCCTTGCAAAGTTGCTTTATCGCCAGTGAGCCGGCTGCCACATCTGGTCAAATGAACTACTCTGCTGTAATCTGCAGGATCGTGTAATGCGCATGTTATTGCCATTAGCTTTAATGACATTTTCGAAAGTGAAGAAGGGGGAAGAGGAGACAGGCGGAATGCAACCTTTGGGACATGAAACATGGAATGTCAGATTAGATGTGGTCAAGACAGACTGGTTTGCCTGTAATTACAATGACAAACCACCAAAACCATCTCCCCGGCCCTGGTTATACGACCCTGTCCAAAAACTGCTGAAGCCGGTTTCAACATCTTGCCTGAGGCAACTGTGACAGTCCTCAAGAGACAAACGTGTAAATTAGTGGGACTGGTTCCAGGCATACTTGACATGACTTTGTTAACAACGATCACTCACATAGGGACAGGAGTGACATTTTCAAAGATGAAATGAGATAATACAATCTGCCCTTTCAGGCAGCAGACACTGATCTACAATCCTGTTAATACACAGAAGATCAATTATATGACTGCTGGTCTGCAATGAAGTTCCACTGGACTTCTTCTCTGTTACAGGTTTAGTCAACAACAACAAAACACTCATATTACACTGCAAGTCACGTTAATTACCTACAGCCTAAAACATAAACAGACTTTGCTTATGATGCACTTTTTGTTGTTGTTTTACTACTGTCTTTATATTTTTTATATTTATCTTGTATATTGTGTGTGAAAAAAAAAAGTGAAACCGGAGTCAAATTCCATGTATGTGCAAATTTACATGGTCATTAAAGCTGAATTCTGATTCTGATGTAATGAATTGCCTCTCCTTACATGCTACTTTAATTACCCCTCTGCAGTTTTGTTTTTTCATCCCCACAGCTTCAACACTGTTATGAACTTCCCTGAGGTATTTAAAACACACTTTAAAGCAGCGGTTTGAGCCCCCCGGTGACGGACCCGACATCCCGCAGGCTTCAGCCCGATCCCCGTTTCTTATCACAAACGTGCTCTCTTTCTCTCTTTCTCTCGGGGCACGCAGTTTTGGCGCAAGTGCGCGCCTACCTTGATCCACTCGGAGACGCGTTTACACGGCCATGTCCACGTAGAATCGGGTCTGCGGGTTGAATGTTCGCGTCCCTTGACTCGAGCGCCACCACCCAACACACACACACACACACTGTTGCTTCTGCGCGCTCCCCCCGGTCGCGCTGCTCACAGCTGATCTGCGCACCGACGAGTGACGTCACGATGTTACTGTATACGTATGCCGTTCGGTCCTCCCCGGTTCGGTTCGGCCGAGGATACGGTCCCGGTTCAGCTTGTTGTTAAAGCGAGAGGATGAAAAAACACAAGAGTCAGACGCAAAACGAACACGTCACAGATGTTACCGGAAGTAGTCGGTCAACCGGTTCTAATTAAGCAAAGGTAGTTTAAAAAAGAAAAAGAAAAAAAGTCAGGCGTGACACCTCACAGTGTCATATACAGACAGCAAAATGTCTGAATAAGGACATTTAATAAACAGACCAATACAATAACAAACAAATAAACAGAATAAATAAATCAAACATGCAAACAAAGTAAAAAGGAGAGTATACGGCGTGGGACATGATATGAAATACAAGACTGTATGTCCAAGATATTTGACCTTATCGCAGACACCGAGGTAATTATCAAATTATCTCGGTGTCTGTGATAAGGTCAAATATCTTGGACATTTTATTACAGAACAGATGAGCGATGATGAAGACGTCTGTAGACAATGTCGCAGGATGTTTGCACAATGTGTACAGATGTGAAGATGTTCCTGTCTAGAGCATATTGTACACCACTCTACACTGCACACTTGTGGTCTAATTACAAACAAAGCAAGCCTACAGAGACTGTCTCTTATAATGACGCCATGAGAATACTATGAAGAGACCGAGATGGTGTAGTGCCAGTGGAGTTAATACTTTCCACGCCGTTTTAAGACATCTTATGTATTTATCTGTCGAGTTAATGACTCTGAAAAGGAGATCATCATGGTTTTATCAAACATAAAGTATACTACCCGCTAGCAGTCCCATCTGGGACATTGGTACAGCTGTCTGTTTATAAAGCATTGATAGGTCTATGTATTTTAATTGCGCTTTTGTATGTATTTTATTCTATTGAATGTCTTTTGTATTATCTGGACCTTGAGTCTGTAATAACAGTTTGATTGATTGATTGATTGATTATACCTACCTACCTACAAACATACATACAAAAAAAACATACAAACATACATATACATACACATACATACACAATATATATTCTACCAAATTGAATTAGCCCTCCCATTAACCTATAAGACGTTTTCTTTTTAAACAGCAACAATAGTAGTTTGTGTACATTATTCGATTTTTTTGTATGAACACACAACTCATAAGTAACTATTTTCAGTATTTTCCCCACTTCTGGTCTCTCAGGTTAAAATACCATCCTCTGCTGGCAGAAACACAGAACTGATACACTGAGTTCAGGCTGCATAAACAATAAAAAATAGAAAAAAAGATACATATATTGAGATCAAGTGATATAAATCAAATGTGTGATTTTTACAATGAGCACGTAACAGCATGTTTAGTAAACACTTACATTTTTTAACACTGAGTTTTCACCATTAATGTTGTACAACACCGCCCTCTGTTGGCGGATATGCAGAACACACACACACACACACACACACACACACACACACACACACACACACACACACACACACACACACACACACACACACACACACACACACACACGCAAAAATACATATGACAAATCAATATGACAATACATGCCAAATTGAGAGAAGACAACGACAATAATATACATCTCTATGAGCTGAATACTTACTTTTAGATCACTGCAGTATAATCTAGAAAAGGTTATTAGACTATGTTGAGTGATCCTGATAAAGATTATCCATTACTATAGACCTTGATGGACATCTGGGGCTCAAGAAGTGAGCTTATTGGAGCTGGTATCCAAACCTTATGTTGTCACTAACAATCACAATATTTTAAAGGTCATGGCTTCCTGGCATTGGCAATTTATCTGTGGCTCACAACCACACCAAGAGTACAGGTGCTCCACATTAATAATTTTCACACTATTTGATCATATTTAATCTTGATCCACAAACAAGAACATATATAGCCCACATGGACAATTAGAATGGCAAATTATAGAATATAATTGAACAGAATGGGCCATTTAAATATGACTATGGGTATCTGTAACCCATATAAATGCTTTACATCACTGAATATATTACAATAGAATGTGATACATATGTGATTATGGTCCATAACCAAGAGCATCTATTACCCATTTGGATCATTTCAGTCACTGAATATAATAATAATAATAATAATAATAATAATAATAATTTAACTTTATTTCTTCAGACACATAAGTCCATACAACAAACAAAAACAAATACATACAATACGAGGACACTAAGACGCAGGCATCATCATTCCAGTCACTCCCACAAAAATAACATCAAGAAATTTGGTTCAATGTTTCCAAAAACAAGAATAATACCTTGTATCACTTTTTGACGGCTCAGTGAAGGCCTTTATGATTAAATTGTCAATCGACATATACATAGAATATAATCGAACAACATCCCTCTGACAGTAGCTTGTGGTAGTAGAAATGGTAGCTGGCCACATTTTTACAACGTAACATCAGTGAACAGCAACATGTTGCCATTATCCGTCTGTGAACTCTTTTGAATGCGCCTCGGCACGGCGCATGCGCAGTGCTTGACATTTTGAAGTTGCTCCTCCGGGGTGTTTGAACAGGAAGGCGGACATGTTGGTCAGGCTGTGGGAGAAAATCGGGCATCGTCTTCTGTTTTTGTCTTCTTCCGAAAACTAAAACACACACTTAAAACTTGGTGGATTAATAAGCCTTTTTCGACCCGGGAGATAGAGCACCGCGGACACGGGAAACGGTCGACAGGCAGCGACAACGCACGGGGATGCAGCGGAAGGACAGCCGCTAGACGTCGGATCGACAGCCGTGTTTCAACTGATCAAATCTTTTGGAAGAAGCAGAAGTTTTTTTTCGTTCTTTCCCACCACTTCTACTTTTGAGCTGTCAGAATCTATTGTCGTTTTCTGCAAAGTGGGGGCCCTGGGCACAAATATGGGAACGGGCCCGGACTAACCTCCCCCTCCTCTCTCTCTCTCGCTCTCTCTCTCTCACTCTCTCTCTCTCTCTCACACAAACTTTGCTTTTCAAACAGACAAAAACAGTTCACTTTTATATTGCCCTTTTTGTTTGGATGCACCGACGTTTTTAAGCCCTTATCCTCAGCGGCAACGTGCGGAGGCTGACTACTAATCTGTCGCCGCATTTATCTTTTTGCCACTGTGAAGTTTGTCTGCCACTCGTACTGGGGAGAGAAGAAGGGAAGAAGAAAAAAAAAAAAAAAACCTCCTTTCGACTCTGAAAGAATGTGGCTTTTGTACATTCAACGCAACCTTGGACGTTTCGTCGTGTGTGAGAGCTCGAGGAGAACGATGCGTTGTCTCTAAAGTTGCGGCGCAAAAGTTCACGCGAAGAAAAAACGGAACGTTTTGGCTAGCTAGCTGACTGCTAAGGCTAGCTAGCCAGCCTCCTGCCTCGTTTTTGTTCGCAGCTCAACGGGGTTTTAACAGCGAACATGTCGGCTGGGGAAAGTATGGCGGCTCGGTTTGAAAAAATCGATGCCATGCTGAAGAACCCGCAGTCAGAAGTAAACACGGATTGTCTTCTGGTAAGTTTGTAACTCGCTTAGCTGGGCTAGGCTAAGGCCGTTCGGGGTCAGGCTACTCCTTGGAGCAGAGCTTCTTCTTCTTCGTCTTCTTCTTCCGAGACCAACAAGTCGTCTCAGTTATTACTGACGGAATGTGTTGCTAGAAACACGTAATCATAATCAAACACCTGTGTATGTGTGTGACACTTTTATAGAACACAAATATATATTAGGTGTTTACAAAAAGAAAACAATCAACAAATTCTGGTGTCCTACAGTCATAACATTGCAGCCCAAAACAATGAGACAGCAGTAGCATTGATGGTTAACAGTAACGTTACTCAACAAACTAGCTTCAATGACTAATTTAAAAGCAATGTTAACTGAACTAGACTGACAGGTGGCAGCCGTGTTCCTATTATTTGTGGTTAGGCCAGTTAAAGCAAATTATGCTATTATGTCTGATAAACTGTATTGATTTCCTGGCCACCCACTACAGTCTAATAATGCTTTATGATGCCACTAGTGTGTGTGTTTTTGTTGTTGTTGTTGTTGTTGATCAGAAGGAAGTTGGTGGTTAGGTGTG
The DNA here is from genome assembly GCA_038501785.1 of Myoxocephalus aenaeus. Classification (NCBI taxonomy): domain Eukaryota; kingdom Metazoa; phylum Chordata; class Actinopteri; order Perciformes; family Cottidae; genus Myoxocephalus; species Myoxocephalus aenaeus. Next base: position 2,460,477 of record JBAMJR010000329.1, read on the forward strand.
CTGTTTTGTCTATATTTACTTTATCTCAGCTTCATTTGAAGTGATGGGCTGCCTGCAAGCCTGTTGTAACCTGCAGGCCCCCAGCTGCACCAGTACACCTGCCGGCTGCTCCCACTTCCACTGGAGACAACTCCTAAAGTGACTTTCCAGTCTGAGGAACGAAGGCAGCTGCTGCCACGTGCCAAACCCTAAAGCAACATCACCATCATTAAATATGTTTGTTTTTTTATTACATGCAGGAAATAGGAAGTGTTTGTTGATATCAGGATCCTTTTTGGGCTTGGGTGACAGTGGCACTAAGTGTTTTCACAAGGATTTGGCTCTTAGTGACTCATGAGAGTAGTCACACTGTGATGTGAGGTGTGATGAAACATCCACGTTTTCTGTTGGCAGGTAAAGGCTGAGTTTTCGCCGAGGGTTCCCGGCTCAGATTAACAAGGAATGACCGGTAGTTGTAAGTCTGTGTGCATGCAGTAGTTTCGTTGTGACCCATTCGGGTGTTGTTCACGTCAGGTCAATGCATTTGATTAATGATCCCTGCATCTTGATTGTGTGATTATTGAATGCATTAGCAGCTTGCAGACTGACTTACCGAGCAAATAAGTTTTGGGATAGGGGGCTTGTCCTAAAGCTCCACACACACACACACACACGCAACTTGAAGTGTTTGTGTATAGCTTGCTTACGCTCTGTGACCTCCCATCCTGTTGCAGAACGAGGCAATTAAACTCACCTAAAAGTGCACATGCTCTGCATTTTTAATGGCAAAAAGCTATGGGGACTGTTCCTACTAGCAGCCGCACACACAAGAGTGTTGTTCCTCTTTTTACCCCCCCCCCCCTTTCTGCGATCTTGCCTGATCAATGAATGGAGGCCTTTTGCTGAGGCTCTCTCTGCCACCATGCAACTCCACCCACAGCTTAATAAAATTCCGTGCTAATCAAATAACCTCTTGTCTTTGACTGGCCTGGAGTTCCCTGTGTGTCCCAAAGCCATTCTGCACGTCTGGGGAGGGTTGAGACCAGGCAGCTCTGAGGTAGCTGGGTGTGGGCTCTTCTCTCTACCCATAAACCAAAATTATGTGGGCCGAAGACTCATGTTTCTGAAGGCCGTGAATCAGGACATTTAACTCATAAAGCAGCCAACATGCTTGGCTATGAGTAATAGGTTCCATCAGAATGCACAATGCAAGCCTTTTACCGGCTGTGTTTCTGTACCTGAGTCTGAGCTGGCTTTGCTCTCCCTATAATGTATAGCACCGTTAGACTTAAAAAAAAAAAATTCCAATAGAGGCCTGGTCTGTGTTGTGTGATGGCAACACTTGGCCTGCACTGTACCACTCTTGCTCAGGGGCTGGCCTATTGAGGACAGTATTCAAACCGTGTCGCCCTTATCTTCACCCTTTTTTAAATAAATGCTGCTTGGAGAGAAGAGTGCCTTATCCGGTTGGGCTGCCCCCACCAATGACTGTGCTCTGGGCAGGGCCAATCTGAACAGACAGAATTCCTGACATTGTGATGCGAGAGCTCACTGACATGAAGCGTTCTGAGCGTTGTCCACATGTGTTCGTCTTTCTACAACATCTTGCAATCGGATCATTTTTTATCAAGTGACGTGTCTGGATTGAACACGCTCACCTCAGTTTGAGTCTCTGAAAGTTAGCATCGAGGAAACGTGTTTTGCCGAGTTATTAAAATATGGAATATGAATTGTTTTTTTTCCCACTTTGTCCCCTCCAAATGGTAGAGTCTGTAATTATTTGGTCTATTAGAATGGTTGAGTTGATCTGTCGGGACTTGTTTTGCGAGGGCTTTGCCTAATTTGAGATGGAAAGCATAAAGGCGTGTGTCTTTGTTCTTACTTTTACACTTGGGGTGCATTGGCGTCTCTGTGTTTTGATCCCTCTTTCATCTGCTATTTGGACTCTAAATCTGTAATAAGAGTAATTACAGGAAACTGCAAGGCGAGGAAACCAGATTTGAAGCCAGTGGTTTGACTACGTGAATGTTGCATGTACATGTTAGGGTGGATGCTCTTATTTTTGAAGTCCATTTTAAAACATCAGTTGAAATGAGATGAATCGCCTAAATCAATGAGTGAAGTGGTGCAAGTTCATGTGGTGGCTGGAGGTAGACCGCTACGGCACAAATGAGCTTTGTGCTAATTCATTTACGCTTTTACATTTAGATCAATTTTAAATGCTTTATTAAATGAATGAGCTCATGAATGAGTTACAATCACATTTTGTAGGTTAACGCCCGCCAGCATTTGCCCCTCAAATTAGATTTCTTCCCACAACAATGTCTGCGTCGACTAATTGCTGGAGACGCTTATCACGACTGACCATCAATGGTGCTGTGTGGCAAAGAAGCTATGGCATACTCATTGCTAGTGTGGAACTTATACTTTTTTTTGTTATTAATCATCAATTATTGTTTTGTTGCTACAGTCACCATGTGGCGTGTTTTTTTTTTTTTTTTTACATTTTCAAGCTAAATGCAGCTCAATTCTCAGTTCAGACATTTGAAGGAAACTTATGATACAGTAATACCAGCGTCTACAGATGCTGACCATAAAACTGACTTTTGCACAGTTCTCAGTCCCAACTGCCTAAATTTGAGTCACGAGAATGATTTGTAGAATGATTTGTAGAATGATTTTTTACTGGTGTTCCTCCTGATTGCCTTACACAGTCAATCTGCTGTGGCCCAGCTTGAGTAACAGCCAGCAAGAGTACAGTCAATCTCTGTCATGACTGTGCAGAGTGCCGGGCCGTGTCCTATTGACCTTTGCCTCTTAGTGGACAAACCTTACGGGCAAGGTGTTGTCAGCACTGATAATGAAGCTACACTCGGTATTTGGTTCTTGACTCGGAGACAGATCTGCACAGCGTTGACGGAGGGAATACTTTTGCCTTGACATATAAATCCAAGATTTAGTCAAATCTAAGTATTATATTAGTCATTTAGAGCAATGCACGAGCTCACTAACTATCATATTTTGAAGGACCATACTGGTGGTTCTTATACTGAACAGTAATTGTGTCCCTTTTGATGAAGCATGCTGTTAGAGTCCAGGTTGATGTATGCTCCAAGCAGCCATTGTTTTCAGGTTAGTCACCTGTTTCTGTTTTGTCATTCATACAAAACAAAGCGTGTGCAACATATGTTTTATATATATAATTTAAGCAGAAATGTAAACCTATTGTGCTATTGATGTCCAGCTTTTGTTATTGTCAGATGGTAATGCGGCTCCCGGGAGACATTGAATTCAAACCTCACACTGGAGCCATGAATGTCACACTGATAAACAGTTAAGAGTGACCGACTTTTCACGGTGGTGGTATGCCTACTTTGCTATTTTCAAAGCTAAATTACAGAAGAATGTAATGATGACTAAAATAATCTCCTTGAGTTGACAAACATGTATTTGTGGTCACGGATATTGTCAGCGTTTATCCGTTCCTATTCTCAGAAAGGTTCAGGGCTGTCAGTTGTAAACTGCGCTCCTCAGCTATTCAGCTTTGGGAACAACAATTGGCGGAGCTATTTGTAGCTCTGCATTCCATCAACTGACTGATTATGTGCAGGAATGCATACTAAAATGATCCAGTCTTTTAATAATGGAACACACTTCCCTTGATTCACCCATTGAACTTTACAGCCTCCTGTCTTTTTTTTTTCTTCTTTCATCTTCTTTCACTCGGGGCTCCAGCCCCAGTTAGTTTGTCCCACTTACACCGGACTCCGCGACCCCCTGTCCATTTGAAGATGGTCGGAATAGACCGAGTCGACGTTTAATAAGATGGTTATTTGTTGGGGCGAGGTCAGAAAATCCTGGGCAGAGCAGGCCGGGGCAGCAGAGTTGGGCTTGAGAATCCGAAGCTCAGTCAGTGGAACACGTGAGTGTTGCTCCACTGTTGGAATAACTCAATTATATTTTGACATGGAAGCATTTGTGACAGTGATTCTCGCTCACTGGGACCTCATAAGGAAATGGAATGCCCCTGTTTTGCCACCCCTGGGTTCACTGTCACTGCCATTTATCCAGTAGAGCCGTTAGATACGAACTCTTTCTAGGTAAATGGGATTTTCTGTCAAGAGATATTATCGTACAGCAGGAGTTTGGACCAAGAACTTGGTTATAAAAAAAAAAAAGTTTCTAAAAGCCAAATCGGAGGGATGTGTATTCCGTTGTATTTCCCATCTCTATCTCACGGCCTGTACCTGAAAGTTAGCAGCGCTGCGGCGTTTCATTGGTTTGTATGAACACATTTGTGTTTACATGGGCACGGCCTGCGATGGGACTGCCTTTATTTGCATGGCTGTCTGAACAATAGCTCACACGTGGAACACGCATTGTCTTAAAAGAGGTGGCAGAAAAGGAAGTGAGGAGCAGGGCTCGACTTAGGCCGGTCCACATGCCTTGTGCTGGCATGCAGAAAGGGATGATGTGGCTGAGTCTCCCATGGAAATTTTAACTCAGACTTTAATGTCTGGAAAATAGCTTGTGTGTGTGGATTTCTCTCCCCTAAAGCTTTAAGAAATAATTGCCATATGTAATGTCAACCACTGGCTTGTGCGTTTTTTTTAAAAATATAATTACCACATTTCATTAATAGGGTGATGAGATGGTTTTAAAAAAATATATTATTTAGCAATCCCAGGGATGTGTCGCCCTCTGGCTGAAGCAGCATCAGCAGAAATTGGATAACATGGAGTCCTGTAAGCTCTGGTTTGGATTCCCAGCTATATTCCCCCCCCCCCCCCCCCCCCCCCCCCCCCCCAAAGACTGCCACATAATAAAACATAGCCTGTGGACCGCTACCACCCAATGCTTTTTGCACTTGAGTGACTTTTATGCATGGTTTTTTGCTCTGTTTATAATAGGGTAGATTCTAGGAGAATTTAGTACGTACATAAATGGACTTGTGATTTCATTATTGTTGTCATAAGATCTTTCCTGGTTGAATGAAGGCGGTCCCTTCAGTGGAAGAAGAGATCTCAGAGGCTAAAGTCTAGATCCACATTAATATAATATTTGGAGCCCTGTTGTGTGTGTGTGTGTGTGTGTGTGTGTGTGTGTGTGTCTCTATTTATCTGCACTACTGCAGCGTTTTCTTTTCCATTTTGTGCTGCACATATTCATCATTGGTTTTTTTGTTCTGTTTGCCTGGAAATCAGACAAATGCCTTGGAAATTTCAGTTGCAATAAGTGCGGTAGATGTGCTTATCTAGGAACGGCTTAATCGCTGGAAATTACTCTGAATTACCAGCTAAGAAAGAGCTTTGTCTGTGGTCCTGGGCCGTCAGCCTTATATTCGTTAGAGTAGCCTGGAGCTGATTTTTTTTTTTTGCCTGTGCCACTGGCCGCTCCGTCTGGCCCAGTGGAAGAGAGCCTGAAAGCTAAAGTCAGATAGTGGCAGACAATGTTTTGGTGCCCTGACCCTCGCACAAACCACTCAGCAGCGGCTGCTTATGTTTCATATTTATATCTTGAAGGCTCTGCCTCCGAGTGTGTGTATGACACTTTTTTGTTTTTTGTTTTACAAAATGCAGTCACAATGACTGCTTGACATTGCAGATTTATATATGGGTTACACTGATGTGTGAGTCACTCAGTCACGACGCTTAGGGTTATAGCTATACCATGAAACAACATGCATTTTAATTTGACATCCTAGCTGACTTGACATGGGCTGGGTTCACAAGCAGTGAACTGAAGAGCGCTCGTGGTGTTTGTGCTGGTCGATTTGCAGAAGTTCTGATGCTGCTTTGCACCGGGTTATTTTCGAAATACCAATACACGAGCTCGGTTAGCTGATACGGAGACCCAAATCGTGAGGTGCGAACCTGGAGCAGTTGCTGCTCACAATGTTGTGTTTACGCACTCTTCAGATTGCTTATTTGTTCCTTGAATCCGCTTTGTCCTAATTGGCAATTTAAATCCTATTTATTTCTACGCCATAGTGGTTCACTGTCTAAACTAAACCGAGCCATGTTCTTTTTGTCCCGCTGGTGGTGCAGTAGCAGACTCTTAGCATGGCTGTCTTCCCATTTTTCTTTGTTTTTTCCTTCATTTGTTCTACTATTGGACTATCCAGCCTCACATGCACCAGCCCTCCTCCTTTCCGTCATAGTGTTAGGCACTAGTGCCGATTTTTGAAAATAAGGCTCACTGTATGACTCTGTACTTGGGATGGATTATTATTATTTTTTCCTCCCTTCCTTCACTTTTTGTTGAGAACTTGTTTGGCCACATACCTAAAATAGCTCTCTGACGTGTACAGTCCTGTTGAGGAATGCTACTGTGGCTGTCCAGAGTTCTCTGCGGCAGGAAGTTATGCAAACGTGCATTGCTGAGCACGGAGCCTTGTGATTAAGGTCCTGAAGGACTCCGTTCTTCAGCTTTTTTATTTTTTCTCCTCCTTTTTTTCCAGTGCAGGCTGGTTGGATACTGTATGGCGAACAAGGCCCCCTTTTCTCCCAGCCTTATGGCCTGGTTAGTGTAAATTATCCTACCAGAAAGTTGACTTAAGTAGTTTCTTTCAGAGCAGAGGATGGCTCTCACCTCAGCCATGTGTGTTGATCACAACTTACTCTTATTAATTTCCCACATTCTGTCTATGCTGCTTTTGTTCTTCCCACCAGCCATTCTTCGCCTCCCATCCTCCTCTTCCCCCCCCTCCCTGCTTCCACCCATCGCGCAGGGCTCTTGCTTGTTTTATGTCTCGTTTGATTGGTGGGGGTTTGGGGGATGGGGTGGACGATATGGCCCTGACCTCCACTGCTGAGATGGGAGGCGGCAGCAGCAGCGTTACTTAAGAGGATTCCTCGCCCCGTCTGAGCTGCTGATTCACCATGTGTCATCATTGTTTTGCTCAGAGGCAAAAAATAAAGCCTCTGAATATTTAACAGAACATCATTCCACAATACAGGAATGACAAGATTCTTGTTATGAGAGAGACTTCGCATAATGATGTAGCTTAATGTCAACAAGTGAAATAAAGTTGTTTTATTTTATGGGCAGATCAGGTGAATTATGAATCTGACCCTTTTTTTAGAAGAAAGAAACTGGAGGCTAGGTGACCGATGGAAATGTGTCAGAAGATGCTTCATTTCAACATCTGGTTCGCACCGGCGAGAGGGAACACATACCCGTATGTTGTGTTCAAGTGCCTGTCTTCTTCCAGCCATTCTGGATTATGGAAGATTAGATTAAATCCAGACATTAGCATTTGTGCTCCTATCCAGCCAGAGACAATCCATCCGGTCCTTTTTGTGTTTTGTAGAGGTTGGAATTTTAATATCGTAGCTGTCGCATCCTCATTTGAAAGGGGTATTTATGCATTATCTTATTTTATCAACACCATCATTCTTCAGCTCGTTTTTTACAACTGGCAGGGACAATGGCGCTCAAGTTGTCAAGCAAGTGTTTGTGACGAGGGTCCGGCGGGTGCAGCACAGCATTGTGAAGTCACCCAGCTTACCTCACTGCTCAGGTATTGTTAGGCTCCACCCTGTTGCCCTACTCATCAAAAGGCAATTAGCTTCTTCTGTTGCTTTAAGTAGAAGCTTTGTTTACCTGGGTGGGAAGTTTGTCTTTTGGCCAAAATTAAATCCATCGCACACTCACCTTCTTACTTTTCATTTGTATGCAATAGGTGTGTTTAGGTGGAGTATCCTTTTTTTAATGAGGCTTATCCCAGTTCTGATCATCTTTCTTTAATCATATTAATACATGCCAACATATGGATTAAGAAAAACTATGACTATCATTTACTCCAATGATACTTTTCCTCGCGGTATCCCCCTACTGCTTCCGGCTGATTTCCTGAGGCTGATGCACGCTGAAATCATAACATGAAAAACGTAATTGTCTCTCATTGAGAAACATGTTCTTCAGGCTACCGTGTGTGTGTGTGCGTGTGTGTGCGGTCAGACAACGATAAAACGGTCACGGCTGCTGGCGATGGAGAGCGAAAACAAATGGGCATGGGGAATGCGCACGGCACCAGTGTTTGAAGCTGCTCTTTAAACAGCTGGAGCCGTGTTTTGAAACGGTCAATAACATTAAATATATATAGCATAAACATTGCTTTAGTCATGTAATAGATTTACAAATTACAATTGGATGGCAATCTCCATGTGAACTAAGGAAAAATGGAAAATGATGTGGTTATAATAATAATCATCTGCTTCAATCAATTTTCACTTTTTCGAGGTTTCCACCGTACTAGTGTCCCATTCACTGATTTATTGCATGCTGTTTGTGCAAGCGGAGATGAGAGCGACCGGAAATATTAATTAAACACATTTTGAATCGTTCCCACTTCACCTTGCTGACCGAGGTCACGATGGAGACTTGGCTTTTCCTCCAGGGCCGAAGTTAAATCGCAGCATCAAAACTCTGTTTTTAATCCATAAATGAGACTCTTTTTGCCGCAGCCATTGTTTGTAATTTACTTTGCTGAAGCTGCGCCTGCGCAGGAAGTGGGCGGGATAAGGTGTAGCCTACACATGCAACAGTTTCTGTCACAAGAACTCCAGCTCGCACAATCGGGTTTATCTAGGTTTTCCAAAATCAGGAAATAATGATTTACGTACATGCTCAAACAGGAAAATGTGACTCTTCAAAAAACCTGCAGTGTCCATGTTTTTAGTTTACTGGCTTCAAGGCTTCCCATCAGCGTGTCTCATCAAAGCATATCTGGTCAGCAGCTGACTCAAGCCCCCAGACATAATAACCTTTCGAATGCATATGCTCCCATGAGCAGATGTACACTTTCAAGGGGCGTGACGTATCGGTAGCGTAACCTTAAACACTTTGTTTTCTGAGTTCTTCATCTGCCACTGTCCATGGCATTTAATAAACTGCGAGATCCTTCAGTGGATCTGTTGTTAATCGCTTTCAGAAACAGTGAATGTTTACAGCAGCACAGAAATCTGGCTATTTGTACGAAGCTAAAAAAAACAAACTGCTAGACATTATTAATGTAGTCCAGGCTTGATGCCCAGTCGCCCACTGATGGCTAAATGCTGAAGTCTGTTCAAAGACCAACAGTCCTGACGGGACACAGTTTTCTTTTTTTTCATGTTTCGTGTAACGTCGCTGCAGTGGTAGTAGACACTGTAGCTTTGTTTGCCTGCTTGTTAACCCTTCTCCTCTGCCTGCAGGACGGCTTGGACGCGCTGGTGTATGACCTTGACTTCCCTGCCCTGAGGAAAAACAAGAGCATTGACAACTTTTTGAGTAGATGTAAGTAGCTCACATGACCTTCTCCCCCCCCTCCCCCCCTCACCGTATCATTGATCTCCGTGTCCATTTGTGTTTGCAGACCCCGTTACATATGGGTACGGGCCTAGGCTCAGAAAAGAAGGCTGATTTTTGGGTCACCGTCTCTATGTGGGCTTGGACACAATAGGTGTCTGCTGCTGAGTGCCCCCCCAACAAAGGGGCTTTCATAAATGGCTGGTGACCCACATGATGCCGATGGTGATGGCTTCTCTTTTTTCCCAGTGCCCTCAGACTGGGGGAACCTCATAACTAAAATACCAATCAAATGCCGATAGTGAGGCTGAATCTATCTTTCCGTGACAGATCTAGAACAACGGCCCAATTCTTTGCATTCAGAGTTAACTCTCATAATATAGTGTTTATCCAAGAACATGTTCTTGTAGAGCCAGCAACGTCTGATGTGGTGGGGCAGAGCATCAGTGTTATATCTCGGGGATATACGTCTTTAATTTCCTGAATTACATATAGGCAAACGTATAATTTAACCAAAACACCTTCAACTAAACTAAACAACAAATGTCGACTCCCACTCTCATGTTATAACTCGGCCTTTTCTCCCTCCCTTTTTATAGCATGTTTTGAAGCCTTCGCTTTTTAATTTCCCTTGGTTACTCAAGAATTATTCCCCAGTAAACAAAAGTTTTCCATGAAATCTATTGAGATACACATTCATGTGTAGTGTTGATCGGTAGTGACGGCTTTCATGGGGGAAATGATTGCCGCTTTTGCCTCCCAGAAGACGTGGCTTAGAAGTGTGTTCATGTCCATGTAGCAGCTTCTCTTTCAGTCTTTACAGGGCTTCTTTTTTTATTATTAGATTAAGTAAAAAATAAAAGTCTGTATTTATATTTGATGATCAACTCTTACCTACTGTAAACCCCTGGGCTAAAACTGCCATTAGGCCTCGATTACTCATGGTACAGTACTTTTGCATATAGTGGCCAAGTGTTGGGAATGCATTGACGGATGTGGACTAATGGACTAGCCGTCTTGTGAGACCCTGTTCCTCACAGCATGCCTTGCCCGAAGGGCTCTTGACTTTGTATTCACTCCTTCATGCATTGTGCTTTGCCTTTTGATCAGCTGATTGCTCTATTGTATACATGCAGGGCCCTACTGCAAATAATCCTCCTCCAGCCCCACACACATACAAATACACACAAGTGTATCTGTGTAACAGCAACAACTAATCCTATTTGTACCATTTCCAAGCGACAGTTTATGTCTTCTTGGTCCTCCGGGGTCTTTCCTGATCCCAGGAACCTCTGCTCACAGTGGAAATGACTCGCGCTTCTTATTCTAATAACTTGGGCCTCGCTTTTTTTATTTTTAGATCAATTGAACTTGTGTGCCTCCGCATCCCCCCCCCTCTTCCATGTGTTGCAGTGCCAGTTAGGAACCATGTGAATTGAAAATGCCCCCCCCCCACACACACACACACACCCCCAGTCCAACTATGACCAAATTTGGCTGAGCAGTGAATACAATCTCTCCTAAGGGAGCTTGCATTGTTACATCGGGAGAGGCCAACTCTCCCTGAACAGCAGCTCTCAGCTGTGCAGAGGCGCTGTCAGAGTTTTCTGATCTGTTTTGCCAACAAGCTGGATGTTCATATAAAAGTCGGTCTGCTATATGTCAATAGAACATAACATCTAAATGATGGCAGGAAGTAACAAAAACAAACAGGGTAGCTGATCTCCCGTACAGAATGCAACCCCTGGAAAATGTATTTATTAACACACAAAAAAAACTGATTCTGCAAGCTCCCTCAGGCTCCTTTTTCTGTATTAACTTGAATGATACGACTCCTAAAGGTCAGTGCGACAACTTAAGCTTCTCTAACTTTTATTTTCTATTAACGTCTGTCTTTCTTTTTCCAGACAAGGAAACCATTAGTAAAATCCGTGATCTACGCATGAAAGCGGTGGACTATGAGGTGGTTAAAGTTATTGGGAGGGGAGCATTTGGAGAGGTGCAATTGGTAAGAATGCTACTTTTAAGTGTTTTTCCCTAAATAACGCCGTCTATAAACAGTTGTAGTTATATCATAATTATAGTATATGTTTTATATTCCTTAATGTGTTGCTCTAAAACATCGTTGTTTGTGAGAAATACTTGAATACGACTTGATTGTCTTTGTTCATTTCTTCAAGGTGAGACACAAAGCCACATGCAAGGTATACGCCATGAAGCTGCTGAGCAAGTTTGAGATGATCAAGAGGTCGGACTCTGCTTTCTTTTGGGAGGAGAGGGACATCATGGCTTTTGCCAACAGCTCATGGGTGGTGCAGGTACGATGTGGTCAAAAAAGAAAAGCATCTAAAGCCTAGTGTGGTATTATTATATGGAGGCCACACCTACACATACCCAGCCTTATGACTGGTATTTTTCCTTTTTAAAAAAAAAATATTTTTATACTAATTTCTTCTCTTTTCTATTCCGCAGCTCTTTTTTGCATTCCAAGATGACCGCTACCTCTACATGGTGATGGAATACATGCCGGGCGGCGACTTGGTTAACTTGATGAGCAACTACGACGTCCCAGAGAAGTGGGCCCCGCTTTTACACAGCGGAGGTGGTGCTGGCTTTGGATGGAATCCACTCCATGGGATTCATTCACAGGTGAACCTCTCCCTCCTCCACGTGTCCTTTTGTGTTTTTGTTGGTTTGGTTTTCAGGTTGAGCGCGGTCAAACGCATCAAGTTGACTCATTTGTCACGGAAAATGTGATTTCTGACATCTGTGAGGCAGTTGAGTCAGTCAGGCTTGGAATTGCCTCTGGAGCCACTTCCAAAGGGAAGGTGTAAAACCATTTATCCTTCATGGTGCTTGACAGCTGAGATATGCAGTAGGCTCTAGAGGGTGTGGTAGCGACCTATGATCTACATGGGCTTTGTAATAAGCAGAAAGTCCAGGCTCAGAGGGACCGCTTTAGCATAAATGCTAGTTCCTTGCTAGTGTTCATCTGACTATAGGTGTCATGCAGCTGTCATTGCTGCTTGTTTTTAAAACCGGAACTCTAAACTATTGCTAATCCAACATTACAGGGTTTTAAATATTTATTTCCCCCCAGTTTATCATCAACCTGTATCTAAAAGGTTTTAAATTGATTTGTAATTGCTGTCACGTATCTCATCTCTGCCCTGGATAGCAACACATTTATGATATAATCATTTCTATACACAACAGCCGTGACATTTTTTGTTTTACTTTCATAAAATTGCTCACTGATGTTATTCTACACACTAACCTCTGTGTGGGAAAATGCACACCATGACGGTTGCATTAAATAGCTCTGTTATTTCCCCATTAGCTTGCCGGAAGTTGTAGTGAAAGGACTTTTCAGGGAAACGCATATTCCGGTCTCTTGGGTCCCAGACACTTTCATACCTCATTACAGCTGACCTATCACTGCAGACACTTCTGAATTGGAGAGCTGTTTTTTTTTTCTTTCTCCAATAAAACGCATGCAAAGCGACTTAGTTTTGTTATTGTGTGCTTGAGGTTTATGTTTTGTTTTGGGGGTGTTGTACATGTGTGTTTGATGTCGCTGTATTTCTGCCTTTCTCAGGGACGTGAAGCCTGATAACATGCTGCTGGACAAAGCAGGCCATTTAAAACTGGCAGACTTTGGGACCTGCATGAAAATGAACAAGGTGTCACATTTATTTTGTCACCATAATAAAAATATGTATAATGTATGTGGTGATAACATTTAAGCATGCGATAGCTAGTGGTTATACTGATTAATTAATTAATTTCTATGAAAAACACTATAGTTCGTTAGTGGGATTCATTATAAAACGAATGTTTTTTTTTTTTAAATGTTTCTCCTCTTCAGGATGGTATGGTACGATGTGACACAGCAGTGGGAACTCCAGACTACATTTCGCCTGAGGTACTGAAATCCCAAGGAGGAGACGGCTATTACGGCAGAGAGTGTGACTGGTGGTCAGTGGGAGTGTTCCTGTACGAAATGCTAGTCGGTGAGTTTTTGATTACACATTTCCTAAACGCCTGTCGTAAATCGTATCGATAGAATGGAGTTGATCAAGAACAACAAAGGCCCTGAATAATTTCTACCTTTCCCTCCATTATACAAGACATCTTTGTTCATGTGTGTTTTCATGCCGTTGGCTCCTACTGTGGACATAACAGTAACCCATGGCGCTTGTTTGTTTGTGTGCAGGCGACACTCCCTTCTACGCAGACTCCCTGGTGGGGACGTACAGCAAAATTATGAACCACAAGAATGCCTTGACCTTCCCCGACGACAGCGACATCTCCAATGACGCCAAGAATCTCATCTGTGCTTTCCTGACTGACAGGTTAGATAGCGAACTACCAAGCACTGGAAGTGGGGGTCCTATCATTAGACCCCCCCTGCGTGTTTGGGCATTGATTGTTCCCCCGTCTCAGACGACCCTCAGCGGGGGGGGGGGGGGGGAACTTAAGCGACATATACATAATAACGTAGAAGATGTGCTTTTTGATTTTTAATTGAATTGAATAACCGCTTCTGTCGGTGTTATGAGAAGCACGCACATAACTACGACTCAAACGAAGCACGTCCTTCCTGACCCCCTACAGGGAAGTTCGACTTGGCCGTAATGGTGTGGATGAGATCAAGAGGCACCCTTTCTTCAAGAATGACCAGTGGACATGGGAGAACATCAGAGAGAGTAAGAACACGCTCACTGTTAAGATTACGGATTACTTTCACACCTCCAGTTTCATTTGCCGTTCGGCTCACTGTTCCTTTCATCGTGCAGCCAGCGATTCCTGTTTTCCGTTTGACCTACTGCAGACATTTGCAGGACATTCTTGTAGACGAGCCATTCATTCAGTAGCCTTTCCAAGACCGAACGTGATTCCTGCTCAGAGGAATAATTGGCAGCGCAGCCTCTTTTTTTTTTTTTTTTTTTTTTTTTTTTGAGGCCAACAGGGGAAGCAGTCCATCGCAAATGTTAATGCACCGGGATTGACGCTGGAGCAGAGAGAGATTAGAAATGTAGGGCTAAATCCAGGAGCTATAGTCGGTTCTTTAGTGGCTTTATATTTAATACTTTACTAGGCTGAAGTCAGCACTTTAGTGTTGGCCACGCCTGTCGTTCCACTGGCTGACCAGCTCTGCTAGCAGGCTGGTTTCCCTTGTTTTCCAGAAAAACTCTGCAGAGGAAAGTTGAACACATGTCTCTGTGTCTTTTTATCCAACTGGAAGGTCGTCTACTTCAAAATACAGTCATGGCAGTTAAAGAAATAAAGATCTAAGAAGGTCAAATACAAGAAAGTCAAAGAATGTTTTACATGATTTGGATGAATTGACCATTTTAAGCTTATAAATTACAGATACATTAGCATGTATAATTAATGATAAAAGAATGAACGTTTTGGTGGTTAACAGATCTTGACTTGCCAATCATTTCAGGCGTCTCTTCTGTAACCTATGTTTATACATTCTGGCTGAATCATGGACTATGCCATTAACACACAGTGACTTATTATACGTAATGAACGGGTGGCTCTGTTTTATGAATCTTCCATCTTTTCGTGCCCCGTGTAGCGGCTGCCCCAGTAGTGCCCGAGCTGAGCAGTGACGTCGACACCAGTAACTTTGATGACATCGAGGAGGATCGGGGAGAGGAGGAGACCTTCCCCATACCAAAGGCCTTTGTGGGCAACCAGCTCCCCTTCGTCGGCTTCACTTACTACAGCAGTCAGCAGTAAGTCTGCCAGTCGTGTTCATAATCGACGTGCAGGGTTGTTGGTTCAACTTCCTGTGAGACTAAATTGCCCACATAATTGCAGATGTATGAAAAAATGTAGGATTTTTAGCTTGACGTGATCTGTAGTGAAGATGACATGAAGATTTGTTCAGTCTGTATTGTTCCAAGTCTTTAAGGAGAACTCCACCTTGATTTTAGAATAACATTGTGTTATTCCCGTAGCCTCTGGAAGTAAATGTTTTGGGGACATGAGCTGCTCGCTTTCGAAGTCAATTATAAAGTCTGTTCTGACGAGCTTCATGCACGCTTTAATGGTATGTCCAAAACCTCTCTATGAAACCAATATTATGCAAATTGCATATTATTTCTAGTGAAATATTACAGTATACAAACACTGGACACTACGCAGACATAATTATCCCACAATGCAGTGCGGTAGTGATGACGATATTCACAACAGACAATGATGGACAGCTGTGACATCAATAAAGCTCCAATTTAAGTTCACTAACCTAAGCAAAATATATTTTGGGAATGATTTTCACAAATTATAGTTTGGTTGCGTGATGTTGGCACGGGTTACCGTGGTTGCGCCGTCTCCATCCGGCAAGGAGGTTCTCAGGAAGTGACGTTTACATTGTAGTGCGTCCAAAAAGATACACAAAACTGTTTATTCACACACACACACGTGTGTTGAATGATGGTACTCGTATTGAGTTTGTAGTGAATAGTAACTATGCCATTTCGGACGCCGCCTGATGGTTTTTCTGGTAGTTTTTAGTTTTCACCTCAAGGAGAGGTTTTAATATAACTGTTGTGATTATGTTTCAGTAATTAAATGTGTTCTGCTTCCAGCCTCTTGCGCAGCTCCAGCACCGCCACAAAGACCAGTGACAAACGTAGCAGCTCCACAAAGGAAGACAAGTGTCATGTAAGCTGAATTTATTTGATTTCCCTTCATGCCAGTACCTGCAAAATCTGTCTGTAAATATGAAAATCTAAGATTGTTCTATGTCTGCTTTAGCTGGAGAACCTGCAGAAAAGGATTTACCAGCTGGAGGAGCAGCTCCACAGTGAGATGCAGCTGAAGGATGAGTTGGAGCAGAAATGCAGGTATTGAAACAATAATTTTATTCATCACAAAAGGGAAGCTCCTAACAGTCAAAGCACAGACCAGATGCAGATTTGTGGGTCTCATAGACGGGTACATATTTAGTTAAAATTTTGATCTTTGCAAATGCAAAATGGCCCATGGCGTGAGTTATCATGTCACAGTGCCAACACGTTCTTTTCCCCTTGGTCGCATGTGTATTCTTGATTGTTTAAAAAGAGTAAACCCAGACCTTTTGTACGCGGCAATATACATCAGCTTTTTATTTATATAGATATTCAATGTAGTTATGTGTTGTTGTTTTTTTATTCTCCCCAGGACATCAAACACCAAGATGGACAAGATCATAAAGGACCTGGATGAAGAGGTTAAATGCGGACTTTTTCTTCTCTCAACACTATACTATTTTTTTTATATTTCCTGCTTCGATTGCACTTGTGTCCATAAAAGTAAACTGCATCTACAGCTTTTGTTTTGGTAATGCATCTAAAAAAGTGTGATGATGGAATCAAACAACGAAGTTGACTAAATGCTTGGTTTCTTCCTGCCACATCACAGCTGCTCTCTTGTTCCTTTCCACAGGCAAACCTGAGGAAGAGTTCGGAGGCCAGCATTTCTCTGCTGGAGAAGGACAAGCTCATGCTGCAGCACAGATTCACAGAGTACCAAAGAAAAGCTGACCAGGATGCGGAGAAGAGGCGCAATTTGGAGAATGAGGGTAAAGATAATGAGGTGCTGCTGACGTATGATTCATGAGACCGTGCAATTAAAGTATAATTGCAGAGCGAGGCACAGAAGCAGTCGGTATTTGAGTTTTGTTTCAAGTTAATGCCCTACGCTCTCTGTATCACTTGATCTGGTCAAGACGTTATGCCCCCAAATGGATTAGCTGGTATCCCGGTGTGACCTTCATCCTGCTCACCGACCAACTACAGATCTAGTTAACTGTTATTCCATGCTCATGTTCGTCTGCCTTTCCCATTCATTTGCAACAGAAGACAGCACTAAGTGGATTACCAAGCAATACACTGTCAGAGTTGAAGATTCGATATGCGCCGCATGTCGTGTGGCCTGATTTATGTTTGGGGGTTTAAATGGGAGCTCATGGTGCATTCATGTGCTCCTCGCATGGTCCCATTTCCGGAGCTGGGAAGTCACTCTTCTGACTTCGGTGCGTTTTATGAGATTTAAATTGTAGTGTGGAAACGGCATGGACGCCATAAGGAAGATGTATTTTATCGCTGATATCCAAGTATGCTGAAACAATTTGCAGTTTGAAGCAAAACAGTTTGAAGCTTTACATTAGTGATTTTGTCCCGACTTGTTTCTGCACCAGCACATTTCCTAAAGCCACAAAAATATTACTTTTACCTTGTTATCAGTGTAAATGCTAAGAAATAACTTGTCTAACTAATCTAGGTTACTTAACATGGACAGAAACTAATGATTACAACCTAAGACCATAATACAAATTATATGTAAGCAAATAATCGAAACATTTTGAGTAAATAAAAAGTTTTTTGCCGTCAACCCAACATGAAATTCCGTCCGACATGTTTCTGCGTAACTGACGTCAACTCGGCAAAGTTTTGCGGACTTTCCGTTTAGTTGTTCTACACATTTCTCTGATTTATTTCAACGCCACACAAACGCAGCATTATAAAATGTTCAATCTGTTTTTTATTTTCTAGTGTCGACTTTAAAGGAGCAACTTGAAGACATGAGGAAGATCAACCAGAACGCTCAGGCCTCAAATGACAAGATCGTCCACCTGCAGAACCAGGTATACAGTACAGACACGCGCACACACAGTCTGGACTAGTGGAGGACAATACATTGAACTTTAATTTTCCCTCCTGCTCGTCTGTTTTTGATTGACAGATGGAAGAGGCCAACGACCTCCTGCGTGCAGAGTCGGACACAGCAGCGAGACTGAGGAAGAGCCACACGGAGATGGCCAAGTCCATGAGCCAGTTGGAGAGCTTGAACCGCGAGCTGCAGGAGAGGAGCCGCGCAGCGGACGGGGAGAAGGCCCAGCTGGAGAAGGAGCTCCTGCTTCTTCAGAGCTCCCTGGACTCGGAGAGGAGGAACTACAGCCTGGGCTCTGAGGAGATCATGGAGCTGCAAGGTGATCCACTGACACACAGATGATGATACTGACATTATGCAAATGCCCTAAAAACCATAAGGATCCATAATCTTGTTTGACATGCATCTCAACAGAGTAAGAAAAACGTCTGTTTAAAGGCAAAGCCAGGGGTGTATGAGCTAAGTTTTTAAAGAAGAGTGCAGAATTTGAATATATTAAACCAGCTCAGTTTGGTTTCAAATAACTTTTAATCTTACTCTCATTCAGACATTTGAGAAATTTCCATAATAGAAACCATCATTCAGTCTTCCACTGATGTGAGACGAGCCCAAGTGCTGACAACGCCTACAGCAGTCAAATCAGTCTCTGATTTATCCGCCGGCAGGCTATCTTTTAATGGGGGCAAGTTTCTGAAAGTCATAGAATTAGTGGGGAAGGAGGGACTCCGATGGAGAGGATTCAGTCACTTTCAGAACAGTAAAAAAAAAAAAGTGTCAATCAAGTATTAGATGTTTTCTGTGGTGAAAGTTCTTGACATTAAAACGCATGAATAAAAAAAGGGTTCCACAATGGAAATGCCAGCTTCATGTCATAAGCACCGTGAAAGTGACGACGTGTCTTTTATCGTCCGTTCTCAGCGAGGATGGCCAGCCTGCAAGAGGACAACAAGAACTTGAAGCACAGCCTCTCCAAAGTGGAGTCAGAGCGCAAACAGTCTCAGGAGAGGAGCAACAACCTGGAGAAGGTATACACGAAGAAGTACAAGTAGTTGTGTTTGTCCAAATATGTATGGGCTTCCACCCTGTCGAATTTCTGGAATTGCTGTTATTTTGTGTCTTCCGACACAAGATGATAAGGACCGTGTGCTCAGCTTGCCCTCATGTCGTCTCGTTGTCTTTTGCACAGGAGAAAAACAACCTGGAGATCGACCTGAACTACAAACTGAAGACGTTGCAGCAGCGTCTGGAGCAGGAACAGACTGAGCACGGGGTGACGCGGGGACAGCTCACTGACAAATATGAGTCTATCGAAGAGGCCAAATCAGCTGCTATGAATGGTATGCCAGTCCTGTGCCGGAGCATGTCCCCGCTCTGCGGTTTTCCATCTCTGCTTTTTCTTTCTGCTGTCCTATTTTTTCTCGAATCCTACTTGAACTTCTGTATCTTCGTTCTTATTGCCTCTCCCGCCTTCACTTTAATTGCTTTCTTTCAGATCTCATCTTGCTCTTACTGTTTCATCTTTCTTGTCTGCCATCTGATCAGACTCACCTGCAGGGGATGTTTGGGTGGGAGGAATTCAGGGAGTGTAAGCGGGGCAGCATGTCAGGACAGCGCCTCATTGCATATTAAAGCAGGACTCTGAAGGAGCTTTTTCAATAAAAATGTCTCAATGGTTTCTTGCCTTTTACCTTAAACATGCTGGAAAAAGCCCATTGGTTCCAGGATAGTTCTCCTGCAAATAGTTGAGGTTCATTATTGTTGATGTTACTGATTCTCTTCTAAAATCCTGATTTTCATCTGGATTTTATTGCCCCCATGCACAAACGGGATGTTTCCAGCTACAAATACAGAGTGGAATTTACTGAAAGAATCCCCTTTGAAGAATTACACCTCAGTGTATTCTTTTAGTAATCAGAAATAGAAAGGAAAAATCGTGGGAAAATGCTCATTAGCGACTGATAATCAGATTTTGTATTAATCCTGTTCCATCTCATTGGTTCTTGTTGATGAAGTTTTAGTAGAACAATGACTTGACCATTTGTCTGTCACCGTCCTACTCCAGCTGTTAAGCAGAAGATGTCCGAGGAGAACGGCTCAAGGATGCGAGCGGAGAGCCGGGTCGTGGAGGTTGAGAAGCAGTGCTCAATGTTAGAGTTTGACCTCAAGCAGTCTGTGCAGAAGATGGAGCAGCTGATGAAGCAAAAGGAAAGGCTGGAAGATGAGGTAAGCACCCCCATCCCCTCCCACTCTGGCAGTATCAAATAACAATGCCTTTTTGTTCAGCATTTTGTGTGCCTAGTGTCGGTGGTATATCTCACCTCCCCCGGTTGTCGTCCTTCCCCAGGTGGGGAATCTGCAGATACAGGGAGAACAGGAGTCGAGCAAGCGCGTCCAGGCTCAGCACGACCTGAAGAGCCGCATGCAGGACGTGGACCGTCTGCGGTGTTCAGAGAAGCAGCTCAAACAGGAGATCAACACGGCACTCGAGAGTAAACGCTCGCTGGAGTTCCAGCTGGCACAGCTAACCAAGTGAGTGGCTTTTATGCACTTTTTATTTTCATGTAATGCTGCATATTTTGTCTAATCACATCACATTGTAGTTTGTCGGCATGCAATGTGCGTAGAATAAACAGAATAGCAAATATTGTAAACACAATAAATAAGTGAGTTATGTCTACTAGAACAAAGGGAGGATTTGAGGTTGCTTACGCCATTGCGCCACTCTATACTACTCGGAAATAACTTGGCAGCCGCTCCAGCCAGGAGCTCTAATTTTCTGTTTCTGCCGTGTAATGCTCTTTGGAAGTCAAGGTGTAAATTGCCCTACAATTGCCTGCTATTTTCAAAATAGTGCTATTATTCCAGCTTAGGGGGCTGACCATGCCAAAGCTGTTCTGCAACAGTGTTTACATCAAAGGATTAGAGTTTAGCGTCCAGCTCCATCCACTCCATTGCTAATCCCCTGACCAGTGCTGTAGCCAGTGCTGCTGCTGGTTGCGGCGCTAGTTATGTTTACGACCGTTTGGAAAGTACACTGAGTGTGTAAAATTAGCTTATAGCTCAGCTTGGATACAACGATGTATTGAAGAAATGAAAATAAAGCATTGAATGTGTTTGGTTGACGTGTTTACAGACAATACAGAGGCAATGAGGGACAGATGAGGGAACTTCAGGACCAGCTCGAGGCCGAACAGTATTTTTCTGTAAGTATAAGTCCACAATGTCTCGGTCCTCTTTATTAAATGTGAAAGCCACTGGCTTTAACTATCTCTCTGCCCTCCATCAGACGCTTTACAAAACTCAGGTCAAGGAACTAAAAGAGGAGATTGAGGAAAGGAATCGGCAGGTACAAGAGGCTCATAAAAAGGTGCAGGAGTTGTGCAGTGAACGGTAAGACAATCAGCTCTATTCAAGCCTCAAGGCCATCACTTTATTGACGTAACCACCCAAATATCAGCTCATGGTTTTATGTTTTATGAGTTTTATTGTGGTCCTGTGATAACAAATGGCTGAAGAGACAAAAAAAACATATCCTATTTGTTTTATCCTGGACGAAGGGACTCGTTGTCCGCCCAGCTGGATCTGACGGTGACCAAGGCCGAGTCGGAGCAGCTCGCCCGGGCGCTGCAGGAGGAGCAGTACTTTGAGCTCAGCCAGGAGAACAAAAAGGCAACCAGTAGACATAAGCAGGACATTGGGGAAAAGGAGTCTACTATTGCTCGGGTATGCAAATCCAACATTGTGTTTATTATATCGCTCCACGATGTATGTTGTACATTTAGTAAGATGCAAATGCATTTATTCTCTACATTCTAAGTGGAAAACGTGATAATATGGACTTTTCTCTGCAGCTTGAGGAATCCAATACAACTCTGACCAAAGATGTGGAAAACCTCAGCAAAGAGAAGGCGGAGCTAAGCGAAAAGCTTAGCACTAAGGATGATGGTACTGTCCCTTTTGTTGAGCTTAATGTCTTTTTTTGCTGCGTTGTGAATATGTTGTTGCACAAGCTGAGACCCTTTTTTTTTCTTTTTTTCTTGATAGAGTATTTAGCTCAAAAGGAAGAGATTGTAAATGCAATCAAGACCAACTATGAGAAGGTCCTCAACACCGAGCGCACACTCAAGATTCAGGTAACGATGCACAGTTTTAGCCAGAAGGTATTTGCAAACACGAGTAATGCCGAGTGGAGAATGGCGACGGTTGCTTTTCAACCATTTTAACTGCTTTCATTCAATCAGGCGGTGAACAAGCTAGCAGAGATCCTGAACCGTAAGGACATGAAGCTGGACCAGAAGAAGAAGGGCAGTACTGCCGACCTGCGGAAGAAGGAGAAGGAGAACCGCAAGCTCCAGCTGGAACTTAACCAGGAGAAAGAGAAGTTTAACCACATGGCCATCAAGTACCAGAAAGAGCTGGGCGATATGCAGGCGGTGAGTCAAAGATGTTCCAGAACAGTAGAGCCGAGGAAACTCAAAAAGTCTGTCGTTGTTTTTGTTTTTTTTAACCCGCATCTCCCGGCTTCGCTCCCAACAGCAACTGGCAGAGGAATCCACGTATCGCAACGAGCTGCAAATGCAGCTGGACAGCAAGGAGAGCGACATCGAGCAGCTTCGGGAGAAACTGAACGACCTGCAGCAGCGGATGGATAACTCTAGCGTCACCAGCTTGCAGACCGACGAGACGGACAGCAACATTGCAGGTAGGGTCACCCCCAAGCCTGAAGGTGCACACTGCTGCTGCTCTTACTGCACACAAAGACACTCAAGTCCCAAATGCAGCACTCCTCTGCAACTATTCAGTTGAAAAAGAAACCTCTAAATAGTCTGGGGATTGCATAGAAAGATGTAAAGTATCATTGTATTTCCTTGTCACATGTTTTTGAATTGTGTTACAAATCTTGACTTCCCAGGTTTTGCTTACAGTAGGTGGTACAGTGTACCTAAAGACATCCTTTGTGTGCAACACTTTAAAAAGTGTCTCACAGGAAACTGATATAAATCGCAAGGCCCAGTGTTAAACCTCCACTAAACATATGTATGAGTTTGAATGCTTATGAACTCAGAATTTGGTCCGTTTCCCAGTTGTTGTTTTTTCTCCATTTTCTTTGTGTGGAGTGTTTAATCTTTGCTTTCAGGCTGGTTTAAAGTAATGATTCAGTGTGTGTGTGTGTATTTGAGACGTCATTAGCAGCTGTTGATTGATGTTGAATACCTGAGGCATTTTAAAGTGACATTACCAGACCTGCCGCTGCACGATGATTACCATCTGTTCAGAATTCATGATTCCTCTGTCTTTTATTCACAAACATGCCTCGTTCTAGGTCTGTTCTCGTACATGTTGGTGTCTGTGGTTAAATCGTTCTCTCTTTTATTTCCCTCATGTCCAGTCGCTTCTCTTCTTCTTATCTTTGTAACGTCTATTCCTTTCCCCCTGTGAGTAACTGGGTGGACGAGCCCCTCTTGCCTGGCCTGTGCTGCAGCTGATGTGTTTGTGTCTTTTAGCCCTTGGTTGTATTGAAAGTGTTATTTTACCAGAGCTGACAACCCCCCTCTCTTTCGGGGGGAATTCAACAAGACTTTTGAAAGACGTCTGATGGAGTGGAGAAGAAAAAAAAAATACACTACCGTTCAAATGTTTGGGGTCACCAAGACAGTTTCAGTTTCTTCGCAATTTCTGGCATGGAATAGCCTTCATTTCTAAGAACAAGAACAGATTGGCGAGTTTCACACGATGGTTCTCTTTTTCTGGCCATTTATAGAGTATAATCGAAACCACACATGTGATGCTCCAGATACTCAACTAGCTCAAAGGAAGGCCAGTTTTATAGCTCCTCTCACCAGCATGACTGTTTTAAGCTGTGCTAACATAATTGCACATGGGTTTTCAAGGGGTTTCTAATCATCCATTAGTCTTCCATGCGATGAGCAAACACAATGTACCGTTAGAACACTGGAGTGATAGCTGCTGGAAATGGGCCTCTATACACCTATGTAGATATTTCATTAAAAACCAGACGTTTCCACCTAAAATAGTCATTTACCACATTAACAACGTATAGTGTATTTCTGATTTAATTTAATGTTATCTTCATTGAAAAAAAACAGTGCTTTTCTTTGAAAAATAAGGACATTTCTAAGTGACTCCAAACTTTTGAACGGTAGTGTATCTGACCAAAAAATAATAACGAATAAGGCAAACTATAACGTGATGTTAAGCAAAGATCTTGACATTAAGCAAGTGAAGTTGCCTAATGTCACACAAGATGCCCAACGGTAAGGTAACCACATCAGAGGTTACCATCCCACTAGACTACGCCCTGTGTGAGGTTTACCGACTCACACTCAGCACCTTTCAAAACGTGTCTTGAAACTGAAAAGCCTGTTGTTGTTTTTTTTTAATTCATGGCACCAAACACTTCACACTCTGATTTGTTTCTTTTGTTGTCTGCATGTTCACCTAGAACTACTGCTCGTTTGGACACGGCGATCTCCCACAGCGTCACATTTAGATGACAAGCCCCTCTTAGTTCACTCCTCCCATTTAACGTCTGTTGTTCTCAGCTGCATGCACTTGAAATTATAATTTTAGCACCAGACAATTGGATAGAACCTGCAATGCACATGGTTGTTTCTATGAAAGGAGTGATCAAGCTAATTCCGAGAAAAGAAATGCTGATTCTTGCTGGAAAAATTGCCTAAATTTGAAATAATAATCTCCTGTGCTCTGCTAACACGCCGTAAGAAGGACTTACCATGTCTAATATGTTCCTCCTGCATGGGGGGTGTGTAGAAGCAGCATGGGACATCTAAACTCCTCTCTAATCACTGCAGTTACCTTAATGCTGGCAGAACTCTTAAAGGGGTTCACTTGGTGTTTTTGAAACAATTATGATCTTTGTCTGTTAACTTTTTTTATTTTATTTTTTCCCCCAGTTGAGTTTGGATTTAAACACTGCATGGCCTTTTTCCACAGTGCGTCTCATTCATTGCATAGATTTGTAATGTCTGTTCCATCTGGGCTGCTTTTCAGAATCCAGATTGGAGGGCTGGCTGTCGATTCCTAACCGTGCTAATATCAAGCGATACGGGTGGAGGAAGCAGGTATGTTTTTTTATTTGCCGTTTCCTCTGCATACCTGCTTTTCATCCAAGTCTGTAACCGTTTCTTGAGAATGCCGCAAACCCCTTGAGGGCAATTTCTGTCTTCCTCTCATTGTCCTTTTTTGATATTTACAGTATGTGGTGGTGAGCAGCAAGAAGATTCTGTTCTACAACGATGAGCAGGATAAGGAACAATCCAACCCCTCAATGGTACTAGATATCGAGTAAGTATTTTAGTTTTCTTTTTTTCTTTTTTTTTTAACGGTCACATTTCTTCTGAAAAATATCTGCTGCAAGAAAAGAATATGTCCACAAAGGTCATGTTGCAGGGGTTGTGTTTACAGATTAGTAAAGGTTACAGTGTTATTCAGGGTTCTTGCGCTCATGGAAAACCTGGAAAAGTCATGGAATTTTAAAATGGTTATTTCCAAGCCTGGAAAAGTCCTTGGAAAAAATAAAATCCCAAAAGTTTTGGAAAAGTCATGGAAATGTGTTATATTCATGTGTTCATGACGTTCATTTACACTGAGTTTGAAATAATGAATATGCTTTTAAAAGAAAGACACTCAAAATATAAGCAGGCATACATACAGGCATCTATATAAATGTGTATTCTTTTAATCAAACTATTGTCTCATTCATGTGTCTCATTTAAGGTTTACTGTATGCTTTGGAATTCTCATTGTTAGTTTAAAATATTAAATTTTCTCACTTTTTCATGTTTACACCCAGATTTCACTAAATGTTTGGTCATGGAAATTTGGTTTAAATTCATGGAAATCCACTGGTCAGAATGTGTATGAACCCTGGTTATTGATATGTAATCACTAATTTTGTTCCTTCTCGTGCAGCAAACTGTTTCACGTGAGACCAGTCACTCAAGGAGACGTTTACCGAGCGGAGACAGAAGAGATTCCAAGGATATTCCAGGTCGGAGGCTCCTTCCTGTTCTGGAGATTTCTCTCTAGATTTTTTTTTTTTTCTTCACATTTGCATTCTGCCTGTATTTCTAATGTCAAGTCTGAGTCCGTGAAGCTCTGCTCGGCCACAGAAATGCTTCTTTTTTTTAGGTCTGATTTTTGTTTTTGACGTTGGCCTCCTCTCCCGTCTGTCGTCAGATTCTTTACGCCAACGAGGGAGAGTGCAGGAAGGAGGCGGACATGGAGACGGTCCCTCAGGGCGACAAGACCAACTGTCTCCCACACAAAGGCCACGAGTTCATCCCCACGCTATATCACTTCCCTTCCAACTGCGAGGCCTGCTCCAAGCCTCTGTGGCACGTCTTCAAGCCGCCACCGGCCCTAGAGTGTCGCCGCTGCCACGTCAAGTGCCACAAGGACCACCTCGACAAAAAGGAGGACGTTATTGCTCCTTGCAAAGGTAAGCGTCCTTGGCAGTCTAAGCTGTTGATGATGGTCAAACACTTCATATTTTTATCGAGCTATCATTTCCCAGTACTTAACGTAAATTGTGTGATATTCACAATGACTCTAAAGAGTTTTCTTGTAAACTAACAAAACATTTTTTTTTAAAGACTCTTTTACTATGACATCTTGCTACCAACAAAGTATTTTTGAAAAATAAGTTGAAATATGAATACATATAAAGTGTGTGCGATTCATTTAGCTGCCACTTAATGTTCTTAATGGTGCATAACACTTTCGTGTCAGTTTATTTTGATTTTAAGTAGCAGTATGTCCAGTGAGTTATGACAGTTAATGCAGCCAAACCCGTAACTTTTAACTTTAATGTGGGGCGGAGCTTAAACAATTAGTTGATCGGGGCAAAACAAGCTATTTTTAGAAATGACATGCAGGGTAGTTTTGAGGTCCTATTTGTCAGAACTGATTCTTGCTCTCCAACACTCTACCCCCGCAGTAAACTACGATGTGACCTCTGCCCGGGACATGCTCCTGCTGGCTCTGACCCAGGATGAGCAGAAGAAATGGATCGGCCACCTCGGGAAGAAGATTCCCAAGACCCCGCCGTCCACATTTTCAAGAGCCTCGCCTCGTTCCATGTCCACTCGCTCTGGACCCAACCAGTCCTTCCGCAAGAACCCTAAAAGCAATACAGGAAAACTGAGGTAACTTGACAATGTGTGGCTGATGTCTAGGCTGTTCAGTTGATTGCATGACATACGATAAGGCCCTGTGCTGTTGTTTTAGGCAGTGAGTGAGGGTGTGCTGCAGTCGAAAGTCTTATTATATCCCATCTGGTGGGCTGAGCTGTGGTCAAGTCAGTCGCGTGACCTGCTGTTTGTCTCCTGTGTTGTAGCAGAGCGCAGTCCATACTCCAAGCAGCAGACACAACATCCAGCACTTGTTGACAGGAACTTCTTCAGAAAGTGTTTTTAGACTCTTTTTTTTTTCAGCTTTAAACTTGTCTATTTATTAACTGTGTAACTTGGTGTTTTTAACACGAGACACTTCCTGGTTGGTTGGTTGACTCCTGGGCTCTTTCCAGTTGACACTTGGGATTTTTCTAATTGGCACTAATGTGTTGTTGGGTTCACTAACTAACATGGACTTACTATGCAACTCTTCATTAGAATGGTCCATATAAAGGATTTGTACATTACCTGTCACAGGTGTTAACGGTGTTGCAGTGTCTGTAAACTAGCTTTTCTGTTGTATGTTGACTCTGATTGGCTTACTAACCAAGGCAAAGATATGTATCTCTTTTACTGGACACCTGTCTTTTTGTTTTTGTTTTGTTTCAGCTAACCATCTGAACGGTTTGGATGTTTTTTCTGGACTCTAAACTTTCCCTCCTTCCTCATCCTCAAAAACGGAGAAACCTGTATTACATAGAAATTTCATTAAAAAAAAAAAGAATATATCAATAAATATCCAGCGCTGGAAAATTGCAACACATATCAGACACAAGGCATCATGGACATAACGAGGCCTAAAACCCGGCTCCGCCATCTTTCCACATTCAAGAGATAACCCATCACTCGACTCGCAGCTCTCCATTTCTACCAGAAGATGGCACACTCGTCTTGGACTTAAGATGGACAAGTGGCGTGATAGAGGGACTCATGTCATGGAGACGTTCTGTGTTTCATATTATATGACAGTTATGATGGAAATGGGAAGATAAATGAGGGTTTTGCTGGGACTCCTGCAAGTATGTCTTCAGTTTAAGGTACTGTCATACAGGGATTGCGGATCTGCAGTGACTCGGGTGGAAAATGAATATCTATGTTGTAATTATTATTTTTTTCCCCCACCTGACAGATACTGAAGCTAAATGCAAGCATGCTTCTGTTTCCAGTTAAATGAAAATGACTGATGCCTTTATTGAATATCTCTGGCCTTTTTGCCTTTATTCTTATCACTCTGCAAGTCACTTATCAGGTTTGGGACAGAGTATTGGGACATAAGTATTAGATGTTTTGAGTATTGAGTGCGGAGCATGCAAGATCATCATTTAAATCTATGCATTATTTTTATTATAATTATTTTTATTGCTCCAAGCCATAAGGAATATTCCATTGTAATGGCATATAGGAGTCCTAAAACGTAATAGATTTTTTTCTGTTTATTTGGTACATTCTCTGTTCATTTTTTTTTTTCTTGTATTGTTTTTTTTTGTTTGTAATGTATTGCCTTACATTGATTCATAGATACATGGTTCAAAAGGAAAACATTAAGTTAACAAATGTAAAACTGCACTGTTTGAATTGTAAATTATTTGTAGACTAAACAGGTGTAGCAATTGGCCCACCTAGTGCCTTAACGTTTGGATATTGATTTTACTGCCATATCTGTTGTTGTTTTTTTTTCCTCCAAAACAAGACGAATCGTAACTCTTCCATCATTTATTTTTTAAGAAATTGCCATGCATTTGTGGTTTTATCGGAACTACTTCTCTCTGGTTTGAATATATATATATATATATATATTAGATTACCTCTTTATGGACACATTGCAATAGAGTTAGCGTGTCAAAAGAAAGTCCCTATACTCGGTTCATATCATAAGACAAATTTCAGGATGGTGTACCTAAATGGAGACCACCAGTGTCGATGATTGTCCTTGTTAACAATTACGAGTTATTTCTCTAACACGGTAATGTGCCGTTAATGCAAACCCCCACAGTGTATATAATGAGAGCGACATAAGGATTATGGAATACCTCCGCAATCTTTTTATTTGTAACTTTTTGTTCAGTTAAAAAAAAGCACTGGAACGATGATCTACTCTTGTCTTGGATAATTTGCATGGTTAATTGCATTGGAGTCCGCACTGATGGATATGTCAATAAACATATCTTTATCATTCACTGTATACTAGTTTTCACTGCAGAAAGTGAGTGAGTTTCATATTTTTATTATCAAGCGTCACATGGGTGCATCTCAAAACTGGATTACCAAATAGGAATAGTGGGCATCAGCCACGGGGCCACCAAAAAAAAGCTCCAGGCTTATTGTGTGCATGCAAAGTGGTTTTTGGTGTCATGTAATTAAGAATTTATTTGTGAATATGTAGTGTAGAAGCACATAATCACCTAATATGTTAAGAGGTGCTCTGTTTTATTTTCTAAAGAGATTCCATGTGTCAAAATCTACACAGAAATCTAAAATCTAATTTCAGTTGTTCAATCTTGTGTTTATTCTATAATCTAGAATTAGTTTAAGCTACCTCACAGTTAATGTTGAGCTCGGTAGTGTCTTAGATAAAGAAATAAAACAGTCTACACAGGAATAGTGGACTCTCCATCAGGTTAATCCATCCGTCTTGCATCGGTAACAGGAATACACAGGCCCAGGTGAGTTTTTATGATGGGAGGGAGAAAAATGAAGAAAATCACCTGCTAGATGTGTTGTGTGTGTGTTGCAACCCTCTCATAAACACTGTAATGAGTGTGTTCTGGGCAAACAACGATCTGTGTGTGTGTGTGCGCATGTAGTTCGGGTGCGTTATTGCGGCAGGACTGCTAGGAGATGTCCGCACGCATCGATAAGTCTCGGCGTGTTGTTGCAGCGTCATTCTGTTTGAATGAAGTTCAGCCTGAGAACTAGCCAACTCTTCGTTCGCGCCCCGGTGGATTGAGAACAGGAGAAAGGAAGAAAAAAAACAAAGAGTTGAGGAAGTCAAAGGTTGCCAAATATGCCGGTATTTACAGGTACGGTGGTGTTTTAACACGACGCGCTAATTGCCGTAGTGAACGACAGCAAAAACGTCAACTCTTACACGTGTTTTTGTGCAGTAGCGTGAATTACATGTAACCTAGCTAAGTCTACTAGCTTTAGCGTGATATGCAATTAGCATGCTAACGGTGGTAGCCAGCCTGTCAGTCTCGTTAGACCACTGGTGGAGCTATTTAAATAAAATAAAAGTATGTTTAGAGACAGGGGAACACTCTTTTAGTGTCATTGAGTCACTGTTAGTGAGTGGAGTTCACAGAAACGCGAGCTGGCATCCGGCACAATGGAAGAAGCAGCTTCTGACGCTAAGTGCCAGCTAACGTTAGCTAGGCTAGCCAGGTGACAGTCGAGTTTAACTAGTTTAGCTGACCGCAGTTATTTAATATACAACCTCTTGGTTGGCAGCCTTGTCAGTTTAAGCCAAATGCGTGTACCAGGATTGTTGTACCAGGATGAAATTGCAGAATCACGCCTTTTTATATTCTTGTATTCATTCTGTGGTTAGCGCATGTAGCCTTGCTAGCGCTAGCTAAAACAGGGGTGTAGCTTCACTTTATTAGCCCTTTTAACGTTACTGCAGCGGCTTCTCGGAGACCAACAACGCTGATAGGACGCGTGTTTGACCGTTTTAATGTTGCATTCGTTTTACGTGGATTACTAAAATGGCTACTATCTTTTAATTTCATTGCAAACCGTTGTATGTGTATGCTTTCACTTTCAGCTTTTCAGTCGGGCTCAAGCTAGTTGAGCACTTAACCGTGGCTACTAAATGCTGTGTCATACATGACTGCAAAAGTTATGGCTTTTCCCCAACACTCACACATGCTCTGTCTTTTTTTTCTTTTTCTTTCTTCAGTAAATGTGAAATGGGGCAAAGAGAAGTTTGATGCGATAGAGTTGAACACTGAGGAGCCACCCATGGTCTTCAAGGCTCAGCTCTTCGCCCTGTCAGGAGTTCAGCCAGACAGACAGAAGGTCATGGTGAAGGGAGGCACTCTGAAGGTACCAACATAAACACAAGTCATCTGGTTCTGAGGTGCATGGGAGAAACATACTGTGCTGCAGGTTTTGTTGTTTTTGTTGTGAAATGATTTGTGAGTATACTAATCCCATGAAAAGACCAACACCAACAATTGTTCCTACCAACCAGTATTTCCACTTTAGCCAAAGCCTGTCACACAGTTATGACATCTGTTATATGCAGACTATTAAAAACACACCAATGAGCCACACCTCTGCATACAGTGACTTGTTCCTGCTGTTGTAAATAGTCACAAGAGAACTCAATTTGTATTAATCTACAGCTGAAAACGGTACCCAACACATTCACTTTTTACCCCTGTTTGTTGAAAACAACAATGCTCATTTGTTGTAAGAATTCAGTGAGCCTTTTGTTTTTAATGAAACTATGTGAGGAATGGGCCTTGGAGTAAGAAAAAAAAATAGTGGCAGCCTTATCCCTGAAGTGTTTTTAAGTAGGTCACCAATGTCTTGTTCTTATTCTAGGATGATGAGTGGGGGAACATTAAACTGAAAAATGTGAGTATTTTAGATGTTTGAACAAGCATTTCCTAGTTCAGACTTATACCACTAAATGTATTTGAACAAATTAGTGAATTTCTGTGTATTTCTATTCTTTTTTTGTAGGGAATGACTCTGCTGATGATGGGCTCAGCAGAAGCCCTGCCTGAGGAACCTGCTGTTCGGCCCATGTTTGTGGAGGACATGACTGAGGAGCAGCTGGCCTCGGCGGTGAGTAAGCCTGAAAATTACCAGTATGCCTAAAACAAACATGGAGATTATGGTTTTCTGCACTGACTTGGCCAGGTAAACAGGTTCTCTACTTGCTAACCATCACATTGAGGAAAACATAATGAATAAATATACAGTACATGTCCCTATTGGGAGATCAGCCTCTTAAAATGAGGATATTCGTAATGTCAGCATTTGTGTTGATGTGCGAGAAATGGACCTCCTAAAGATGCAGTCAGCAAGGTGTTTTTTAATTTTTTAATTGTCATCACCAATATAGGGCACTTTCTACTAGTTTTTTACTGAGGAGGAATAGGCCGCTGAACACTAAATGCATCTAAACTACAAACTGCTGTGTCACTTCATATTGTGCTGCCGTTTAGTCTGCTTTCACTTCTTGTTATGGACATTTTCTGTTCTTCACAGCATAGTCCTGTTAGAAAATTAAATCAGCTACTCTATTTATATTTATGTGGCGATGCCAGCATTACTTTGAAATCCACACAAATTTAATTATTTTACATGTTAATAGCTCCTCATAGCAGCACTGTAATTTCTCAGCACATATGAAAACTCGGGTATCCTGTAATTAGGATGAATTAAAAAAAACAAAAGCACTAACTGAACATAGACAGTAGACTGACCATATTTGCACGAGAGGGTGTAGCTGCGGTAGAGCGAGGCTCAACAACACAAACACGACAGAGCGCAAGTTCAAACACACATTAGCTGAGGTGAGGCCCGGAGCAAACGGGTGAGATATATTAATATGAATTCCCAGTACAGTTGTCACGAACGTGTAAATAAGCTTAAGTTGCGCAAAATTCATTCCATGTATTACTAATAACATATGACATTATATATTTATTATAATTTAAAGTCACATTATAGTATGTCATGATAAAGTATGTAATACAAATTCATATCATACTATGTCATACAAAATTGTGTTAAATTATGTCTTTTTATGTATTGGATATTTTATTCCATCTTCTTTTATTATTATTATTTAAATTATTTGTATTTCCTCATTGCAGTTCAGAGATTGTTTTAATCCTGGTTCATAATAATAATCAGTATATGATAAGTGCTGTATAAATTGAGGTTATCAATTTTAATTATTATATTTAAAGTGGCTTTGTCCTGTGGTTGGGGAGTAATGTCCATCTTATTGGAAGTAGATAACATGACTGGCCAATACATACAATTCTGCCTTTAAAAAAAAAAAAGACTACACTACTTGAAGCTAGGTTATTAACTACAAAGAAGACACACACACACACACACAATATTCATTTTTTTAAACTGTGTTTTACCTTTTATACATTTTGAGGAACTGTCCCCTCTTTGTCTTCAGATGGAGCTGCCTTGTGGGCTGACAAACTTGGGTAACACCTGTTACATGAATGCCACAGTGCAGTGTCTGCGCTCCGTGCCAGAGCTCAAAACTGCACTCAGAAGGTGGGTTTCAGTATCTTCAGAAGCTTGACAGTGTTTGTTGAAATGCATCTTTGCGTCTTCTGTGTGTTGTTTGTGTGTCCTCTTGCTCAAATCGTCTCTCCCCCCTCCAGGTATACAGGTGCTCTGCGATCTTCAGGGGCTAATGCACCTTCACAATACATCACCGCAGGTACGAAGCATAACCCCGTGGTCTGAATGTCTTAAACTTACCTAATGCATATTGACATGAATATGTTAAATGTGTTTTCATCCTCAGCCCTTCGTGACTTGTATGAGACCATGGAAAAGACCTCATCTAGCCTGCCGCCCATTATTTTGCTGCAGTTCCTTCACATGGCCTTTCCACAGTTTGCTGAGAAGGGGGATCAGGGACAATACCTCCAGCAGGTGAGAAACTTCACCACAGTTACTGTCACTCATATTTATACAACTATGCATCTTGTACCTGCGTTGTTATTATTATTATTATTATTATTATTATTATTATTACAGTCTTTGAATGGAAATATGAGGATATGGTCTCATTTCTTGGCATTGTTCTCTCAGGATGCCAACGAGTGCTGGCTGCAGATGATGAGAGTGCTTCAGCAAAAGTTGGAGCCTTTAGAGCCAGAGACTTCCATGGAGGTAAAAACCTGTTTTGTTTTTTTTACCGTGTGGTGTTTTATGATGAAAGAATGACTCTGTAATTGATAAGTAAGTTAAAGACGAATAATCCTTTTTGCCTCTACCTAGGTCGAGAGCGGAGCGGCCCCGTCCTCCACAAAGAAGAACTTAATTGATCAGTATTTCGGCGTGGAATTCGAAACTGCGTATCCTTGCAGCGAGCATTTGTTGATCGCATCTTCCCACGGGTTATTCCGTGGTTCAGTATGGGTTTGACTCCAAATGTTTTGGTGATGAAGAGGGTGTGTAGTGTCACGGTTGCGTTGAAGTAAGATCTGTCTCATTACTCCGATGGGCTTTTTCTTAACTCTCCTGTTCAGTATGAAATGCACAGAGGCTGAGGACGAGGAGCCAATCAAGGGCAAGGAAAACCAGCTGCAGCTCAGTTGCTTCATCAACCAAGAAGTCAAGTACCTTGCTACTGGACTAAGACTGGTATGTATCTGACTTCCCTGAATACGTTTTTTTTTTTTTAATGTAATAAAACAGGAGCAAAGGGGTTACTTGTAAAAGTCACTGTGCAAGATATGCACTTTGTGTACCATATTATAATATCATATTTTAAATGAGACTTGGCTGCTTTAATGTTTGTCCAGAGCGACATAAATAACTGCGACATAAATATGACAAACTGGAACGTGGTTCGTGTGTCTCCAGGGTAACGAGGATGAAATCATGTGTCTGACTCTTTTTCTCTCTCCAGAGACTGCAAGAAGAAATCACAAAAATGTCTCCATCCTTGGAAAGAAATGCCCTGTATATCAAATCTGTAAGTTTTTACTTTGCCTATAATTTCTATCGACAGAAGCGTCTTTTTCCTACTGCTATATTTACAAACGTGAGTTTTAAGTTCATTTCCATATTGAAACGTTTTCTACCTCTAATCCCTCTAGTCAAAACTCAGCCGTCTCCCTGCCTACTTGACTGTTCAAATGGTTCGATTTTTCTACAAAGAGAAGGAGTCCGTCAATGCAAAAGTCCTTAAGGTTTGTCTTGAGCCACCATCATCCATCATTATTATTATTATTATTATTATTATTATTATTATTGGTCATTTAATGCAAAGTCTAACATATTGTCTGGTTTTATTTGAAGGATGTCAAGTTCCCACTCATGCTGGATGTCTATGAGCTTTGCACCGCGGAGCTCCAGGAGAAAATGCTGCCACTCAGGTCAAAGTTCAAGGAGCTTGAGGACCAGACTCTAGAGCAACAGCAGAAAAAGGTACGGCCGCTGTTTTTGCTATCTTTTAAAA
Source organism: Myoxocephalus aenaeus (assembly GCA_038501785.1). NCBI lineage: Eukaryota > Metazoa > Chordata > Actinopteri > Perciformes > Cottidae > Myoxocephalus > Myoxocephalus aenaeus. The sequence continues at coordinate 2,495,811 of JBAMJR010000329.1, forward strand.
AAATAAATATTGTCTTGATACTTGTCATGCTTAGAAAAGCTCCCACTCATCATACGGCGTAAATGCCAACTCTGCAGAGTGACTCACTTTTATTTTCCGTTTTGCATTAGGCGTTGAAGAAGCCAGATGCCGCGAAAGTGAAATACGAGCCGTTCTCATTCCCTGATGGTACGTAAAGACATGTCTGACATTCACACGAAAACAAGTAGAGAATTCATTTTAATGCTTTAATGCAATGTGTACATTACAGTACACATTTTGGAACATAAAGACAATTTCAGTATTCGAGGAAAAGTGTGTCTTCATCCATGTAGTGTGGCATTGATGCTTCAGAATAGACATCCTTTTAATCAATATGTGCTTATAGGCACATTCTAACATATTAGAATGAAGTACGTCTGGCTAAAACGCCACATATCGTTTGTTACACTTTACCAAAGGTAGACATGAAATGTCAAATCCCTTTTTTACGGTTTTCAAGCGCCTGCAAAATGTGTCATTGTCCCACAATGCCGAGCACCACTTTGGTATCTAGCGGTCCCCCCGTAAAGGTCTATTTCAGTCAATTATTAGCCATCGTTGAAGGAATTGCGATCGTCTACCGTTCGTCCCGCAGACCTCGGCTCCAACAACAGCGGCTACTACGACCTGCAGGCCGTGTTGACGCACCAAGGCCGCTCCAGCTCTTCAGGTCACTACGTGGGCTGGGTCAAGAGGAAAGAAGGTAAGCAGCTGTTCCACTTTCGGGCCACAACAGAGGAACCTATAATCCCCAGAGTGTACAGGATCTTAACGTTTCCCGTGGTCTCTTGCCTCCGTCAGACGAGTGGGTGAAGTTCGACGACGACAAGGTGAGTCTGGTGTCTCCGGAGGATATCCTGCGACTGTCCGGCGGCGGGGACTGGCATATAGCATACGTTCTACTGTACGGCCCCCGGCGGCTGGAAATACTTGAAGAGGAACAGTAGCTGTGGAAGATTTCCTCTGAAGACAAAAGACGACATACAAAATGCCATTTACAAAGCACTGTCTGCATAGATGTGCAATAAAACTGGTGTCTTTAAAGATTTGATTACCTTAATTTCTTTTTTGTTTTTTTTTGTTTCATTTTTGTAACCAACACGGATGCTTGTAAAACAAATACTGTCAAATGGTGTTAAATATTCAACTATAATGGGCTTTGAAAATGGAGAAATGACAAGAAGCAATCTCTGGACTGGATCCTCTGGAAAGAGGATTTTGAGTCTAGCTCTGCAGTTTCATTACATGTTTTATACACATTGTATATTTTTTAAGGCCTTTGATAAGGTGCTCATATCATACAAGCAAAAATATCTCTTTAGTCATTTAACCAACTTTTTCAGAAATGCCTAGCCAAGCTGTTGTCTTTGACATTCTGGCTTGTATCTTCTCAGATGTATTGTGGAGAGTTTCACGTAACACTGTAAAGACTTGCCCTTGTTCACCTGTTGGCCCTCTGGGAAACTCGGGTTCAATCTCAGGTCTTTTCTTAAGTGCTTTGGCTCACATCATCTCCTGGAATTGTTCTGAAATGTATCGACAGATGAGATTCTTTCTGCCAAATCTTCACTAATGCTTTTTCGGTGTGTGGGGGGGAACTGGTCTAGAACAGGTTGTCCTTGTGATGAACTGTGTGGTTAAATAAAGACTTGAGATTCAACCATGAGGGTTTTACTCACCAAGCATTGGACATTGTTCTTGCTGACTTTCAAAAGGCTATTATTGCATCACTTTGTTTCTCCAGAACTCTGCCACAATGTGTAAGACAGAACCATCAACTCTGTAATAAGTTGACTGGTTGCTTTTTCATTAGGTGATGAAAATAAACTGTTGTACCAAAATGTGAGATCCTTTAATGTGAGCATGGATTGTAATGAATGGTGAAACAGTTTTATTTTTAAAAAAAAGAACATTTATTGGTTTGTTTTTACAGTGAAAAAACTTCCGTTTCAACCTACACCACATACAAAAATGTTAAGTTTCCAAATGTTTTTTGGTATGTAAAAAGATGCAACAATAATGGAGGTACTGAACAAATCTACTTTACGCCTCACTGAGGTTGTCTGCAATCTGGGAGAATCCTGCAGCACTAAGCGCTGTGACCAGGCTCTCCACGTTAGCTTGTGATCCCTCCCTGTCCTGCCAGGCTACGAGCAGCAGTTTGGCCTGCATGTCGACGTCCTCGCTGTCCGTTTCAATCTCTCGCAGATCCGCCGCCTTCATCTCCAAATGAGATGCCAGCGTCTTCCACTGAGCGCCCAGCTTTGCTGCGATGTCATCCATCTGCTGGTTGGTCACCATATTGCTCTGCATGCTGGGACCTACAAGAAGGGCACAAAAAGGGAGGCTAAGAATGGAGGCGGAACCTAAAAAGGGCGGCAAAGAGTTTAATCATTGAAACTAGAATCTCACAGATGTCAAGAAGGGATACACTGGGGGGGGGTATGTAAATTGTAGTTGGTTGAATATAGCCGACCTGTTAGGATCAATGTGTTGAATCAGCGACTCATCGAACTCACTGTCGTTGCTGTCTTTGAGAAGATTGTCTCCGTTATCGTCGTCATCCTCTTCTCCCGTCTTGATCTCTTCAGAGGGAATATCCTTCTGCACGTATGGAATGAAAATCTCAAAATCAGCGGTCGTCATCAAGGCAGTCTTTACAAATACCAATTTGTTGTAAAAGAAAGTAAAAAGACAATCCTCACCGGCAGCTCTTTGGCCAGTTTGCTGACCATGCTGTCGAGGTAGTCGGCGAGGCTCTTGAACTTCTGGTTAGTTGGTTGAAAGAAGTGCGGACTTCTCCTGGACAGCAGCCTCAGAGCACGCCAGCCGTAGTTTGGGTTTCTCACAGCCCTGATTGAGTTACAGGAAGGAACAGATGAGTCACGCACACGGAGAAGGGAGCACAATTACCGACATGGTCATTTAATCTGATTAGAAATGTATAAAAATATATTTAAGTCCTAGTAACCACTCAAGTGGCAATTTTACATTCATGTCTGCCAAAAATATCTTGACATCAACATTCTATCCTATTAAACAATTAGTAAAATTGTCAGAATTATGATATTAAATTATATTTTCCGGTGGTCTCTGTGACATTAAGACCACCAAATTCTTATCCGCGTATCCTTGAGTTCAAGCGGATGTTTGTGCCAGATATAATGAAGTATGTGAAAGATATTGCTTTCACAAAAATTGGACAGACACAAGGCCAGAGTGACCTTAACCACCAAAATCAGCTCATCCTCGAGTCCAAGTGGATGTTTTTGGGCCAAATTTGAAAGAATTTGCTGAAAGCATTCCTGAGATACCAAGAGAACTGGACTAATTTGAAGTCGCGGTGACCTTTGACAGAGGGAAGGGTACTAAGTACATCCCAAAAATCATAATGCTGTACGGCCACTGCTGTCACGGAGCCACATTACTGGGGATAAACATTTCGGATGAGACTAGTCACAGTGCTAACGTACTTGTACTCATCCTCCACCATGTTAGTAGGATCGGCCTGTTCAATGGCCTCCGCGAAGAATTCGTCCAGCGAGGGCATGAACTCCCTGAGTGAGGAAAACAACAACAACACTGATGTTTACACGGTGAATGAGATCGTAGATGAGAACTGCTTCCTGGTTTTCTGAACCACTGACCTGTTTTCTGACTTGCAAGCCTCCATGTTGTCATGGTTCAGGTTCCACAGTCGAGTCAACTCATCACTAACAAAACAAAGAAGCGAGAATTATTATGGTGAACTCCACAGATTGCTGTTCATTCCACTTGAGCTCCCACTCATTATTATTATTATTATTATTAAGGAAGGATCTCTCTTCATTCGTCTCCACACAATAAAAAAAATCAAATAATAATCACTGTACTTTTGTGTAAGCTGCATTGCATCACATACTTTCCCATGAAAACTTTTCTGTCCGGCCCTTTTCCAAGGAAGTCTTCTGGAGCTTGTCTTTTCCTGGTGGGTCTTTTGGGTTTGTCATCTACGGTCCTGTTAAAGAGGACAAACGACTCAGTCATTTTTGTTGTCAAAACGGACAAATAAATGTATGAATCAATTAAATTAAATAACTATCCGCCACGATTATACTGCAAGATTAGGCTGCTGTACCTTTCTTTCACAAAGCTTGAGCATCCCTCATTCTTCCAGCCATTCCAGTTCTCCTCTGTGTTGAGGATATGCTGTAAAGAAGAACATTTATAGTGTCACGAGTGTACGAAGAACTCTTTACGTCGGGAACTTGACAGAACGTGTAAGAACAAGCCTAAGTTAGTATCCAATAATAAGAGTATTCTCAAATCGTGGCTTACTTCAACCATGGTGGCAAACTTGTCCCCATCAGGAGGGATCTCTTTCAGCAGCTGCAAGAGAACAGTCACTGATTAATACGGTTTGCTTTCCTCTCTGGACCCTAAACCAATAAAAATGGCAGATATTTCAGAATCTTACCAAATCAAACTAAACGTATTGGCATAGCTAGATATTGCTGCTGGTAAATGGACATGTGTGGTCCTTCATTTCAGTGTGTTGTCCATTTCTAAGTACCTCCTGTCGGTCTACAAAAAGGTGCTACTAAATCTTCACATCGATATTACGTCAGCGTAATTTAGGACCGACCTGAAAAACCAGTTTAGTTGTCTCTTCAATCCATGTAGTCTGGTCATCATTCAGGACACAGCTGGAGCTGAACAAGGACCGAAACAAAACATGAAACCCAGAATAACGGATGACAGCTTTTTGTTACGCACATCTTATCGTTTACCGCTCTACGAGGACAGAGTGGGAAAGTGCTTCACCTTTTGAACTTGACCTGACCCTTCAGGTACTGGAAGAGGATTAGGTACTGCAGAAGAATGTGCCGCCTGAAGTTGCTGTCGCTGAGCTGCAAGTCCATCAACTGGAAGGGAAGAACGAAGGGGAAAAAAAAGAAAAAAAGTGAGGCAATGTCACAATACAAGTAAACATATTCAATACAGCATCAGGGATGTAACAGGAAATAATGCTGTGCTCGGCATCTCAGAATTCTGACAATGGATTATCGCGCATCGGAAAATCCAAGTCGGCAGTCCACCGGGTGAAATATGAATTGAATGACAAGCACCTGCAGTGATGTTGTACTCCATGTTCAAATAATCACTTGTTCCACCACATTGCCAAGTACATTCGGCCGTCACAAAAAGATTGAACGGAATTGGAAAAACGAGCCGATGCTGAGATACCTCGCAGACTACGTGGCCAAGGAACAATTGTTTCTGGCCTAAAAACTGTTTTCTCACCTTTTCACTTGTTAGAAACTTGGCAAAGTAGACATGCTCTCCTCCAGATGCTCTCAGCTCCTCCAGCTTCCTCTTAGATACCTGCATGTCATCCAATTTATAGCTCTTGAACACCGCCAAGGTCTCATCTGAGAACTGTGCAAGACAAAAAAAAAAAGTATTCACACCGGCCGAGAGTCATTTATTTTTTAGCATTTGCTATGATTTGACAAAATGGAGAGCAAGGTAGCAAAACGCTCTCTGCTTTTGCGGTGAAGTGCATTACCTTGAGAAATGTCATCCAAGAGAATTTATCGTAACACTGCACAGGGTTTCTGAAGTAGTCCTGCAGAGTCCAGAACTTTCTGTACAAGTTGTAGTCAATTGGAATGGAACTGAAAGTAATAAGTAATAAATTAACAAACAATAACATGCAACGGTGTCATTTATGAAATGTCCTTCTTAAACTTTGCAGTCTATTAGTGCAAGACTTTCACTGACCATGGTGCAGGAGCATCCTCTTCTCCCATTTCTCCTTCCTCCACCTCCATGCCATCTTCCTTTTCTTCTGTGTGCTATAAACATGGATTCATGAAATAAGGTTAAACTATCATTTTTTCAGTTACATTTTAAATTCTCACCATCAATTATCAGGGGTCAACGCTTTACCTTCTGGCCAAAAGTGCTTTCTTGTTCATTCTTGTTGAACACCGTTACATTTTCCAGATTAAACTGGCTCTGCAGATTGAGCCCTGGAATAAACACAGATGGCAGTACATCAAAAAGTGCAACCGGACGAGGTCACATTATAAAACACACATAACATCCATGAGGAGTTGAAGTTGTCTTCTGTAATCAAAAAGGTAACACACACATGTGTTTACCTGATTTTTCCGACAGAGGGAAGAGACGTGCCAGGAAGAGCTGGATCCGCCCACAGAATACCGTATTCTGGGATTTGGACAGCCTCCTTAGAAGATCTACACCGATGGACAGATGTGTTACAAACAGCGTTACCCTTCAAAACATACAACGTGTTGTTTATCAACAAGAATGAAAAACTATGCTTACCATTACACATCCTCAACAGGTAGTTCTTCCCGGCAGAGTAAAAAGAGTTCTAGGAAAAAGAAGAGTACATTAAAAGGATTAAATGAGCGTTAATATACTGGAGACACTGGAATTGACTTTTAGTCTTGTCGCTTATTTACCGATTTCCAGGTCGAAACATTCTCCTCGACGAAAGAGAATATTTTGTCACATTGGTCGAGGGGAAGACAGTCCAGTACGTCTCCCAGCAGAAGGAAAGGAGTCGTAGGAGAACAGATACCTACAGCAAGACAGTGAAACAAGACTTAAGCTTTGTGTGGGGTAAACGGTTTGCTCCAAAGACTTTAGGCACACGGTGGATGAGCCTGTGTAGTCAGAGCACAGCACAGTCTGTACTGATGCACATGTCATGACAACAATATTACTAATTAGCGAGCTCAATTTAGGCATTATTGGCAACAGCAGCAGATAAAAGGACCAATTCATAAATGTGTAAAAGATACAATTCAAAACAACCTCATGTCAAATGTTAGAACACACAACTAGGAGCTCCTTGATGAGCTTGGAAAGATGTAAACAAGTGTGAACAGCAGGGTTTTCACAATTTTGACTTAGTAACGAACATAACATGGAGCTAGGTTTGGTAAATTAAGGCCTTAACAAGAAGAACGACGCATTAATCCTTAATATATTCAGCTTTTAATGTCTCAGTTCTGTATTCATCACTTTGGAAGATGGATAGTAAGCGCTTTCTTTCCTGAGAGTCTAGTATATATCAGGGCGATAAATATACTACATAGTATTACTGAGTGTCATGTAACCGGTGGGCGATTTTAATGAATGGTATAACACAACAAGTATTCACTCATCAACTGTCGTCTTTCCTATAAATCAAAAGACACAAAGAGCAGCATACCTTCTGTTACGGCATCGATGCTCAGGTAGATGAGAGACAAGTATTCGTCACAGCAGGCCTTCCGCTCAACCTGCAGACAACAAGACAACACTTTAACATCACACACGGTACGTTCAACGAGGCTCACGGGATCAAAACAAGAGCGGATTCCTTACAATCTGATCACCGAGAACACCCCTCAGCGCCTGGTCCAGGGTGGTCTTCTTCTCTGCCTCGCTGTGAACACACGACACAGTCGAGTCAAAAGACGCTCCAATGGACGCATCCGTGATTTGTACAGAGAACAAACTAACACCACTCACTTTCCAGGGAACTGGTTGAACACATTTACCAAAGGTTTGCTGTTTTTACTGACCAGCGCATTTCTGGCAGACGCCTGGAGGTGAGAGAGAGAGAAAACATGAGAGGAAAGACATCGCTGGGTAGCGGTTTGTTAGCTTAGCTAGCATTTGCTAGCCGACTGAGCGAGAACAAGCAGCAACTATCGGTAACAGGCGTGCTCTCTAGTCAGCTATGGAGTTATTAATTCGATAAACAGCATGCGAGAACACTTTCTTTACGAACGAAAGGAAATTATGAGATTTTCTCACCGTAAATTTGTCTCTAGCGTCGACAAAATTAAATAACGACGGCGACATCTTTACACCTTCGAAACCGGAACTGACGCAAGACGACATCCGGTTTCCTTGGCGACGTGTGGAGAGGTGCTTGCTGCAGCTTTCCGATCCGAAATGAAGTGTTTATCACACTTCATTTTGTTAACAAAATGAAATAAAATATAAAAATAATTATATATATATATATCAATAACATACAGGATATTATCTGCCATCTATTTTTTACTTTTCATTTTCAAATTAATTTTGTTAAATATTAGCTCACGTTTTCAAAATTCATACTCAAAACATGTGATATCCCTCAAACATGGTTGTAGAAAGGTGGTGTTGGAGATTAATACACTCTGTCTGAAAGGGCAGAGTGTAATAGAAGAGAATATTGCTTTTGGAAAGTTAAGATTCCTTCTCGTATTCGGATATTAGTCTTACTTCAGCATACAGGCCTACATCCGTTTTAGACCAGACGGTGTCAGTGTTGCACATTACTTTAGCCCCCTGTAGTTGAAGCTGTGAGAGCAAATCGTGTGTGTGCGTGTGTGTGTGTGTGTGTGTGTGTGTGTGTGTGTGTGTGTGTGTGTGTGTGTGTGTGTGTGTGTGTGTGTGTGTGTGTTTGTGCGTGTGTGTGTGTGTGTCTGCAGCATTTACCAGAGCATGGACATGCAGCTTACTTGTTAATTGTCATATGATGTTACATTGTACTTGTCCTTCATGATAAGGGTCATAGCTAAAGTCCTTTTCGTCATGTAGTGTTTATGAGTATCGGTCACAGCTGTCATATTAGTGTGTTTTCATGCATGTGTGGCTGTGTCTTTGGGTGCACACTTCTCTGTAAAATCACAACTAAAGGCTATACGGCGTGTTTTTATCTCTCCATAGGTTTTACTGTTCAACCATGTCACACAGCACATTAGGACCAGTGGGATGTCAATCGTTAAAGGCCCAATCCATCATTAAAAGAAGAACATATAAATATACATATACATAAATTCAAGGTGTATTCACAGTTGACTTAATTATAATTTGGGGGATTCAGTTAAACAGGTCTTTTATTTTTTATAACCAGAAGCAGACTTTATCTGTCAAATACACAAGTACAGGGAATTTGTATGCTTTCTTTTAAATACAAACAAGCTTGATGTATGCAAACCTTTAACACATTAGTAGACTGGATATAGTTGCCAAGAGTTAGTCTGTGCTTTAAAATGACCCGTTAATACATTTTAGAGTGATAACTAGTTCTCCGACTGGCTTTAACTTTAACAGAACCAATGTTACCACTGCGGCCTGTTTTGATCCAAGCAGTTTCGCAGGTCAGGGCCTCTGATTCAGATTGTGTGGGAGACATTCACCTTCGGCACCCTCCGACAAGTGTTTATAACCCAGCTGTTAGGAAGGCTGTTCACTGAACCTGAATGTGTTGTGCTGATGTGTGGGGAAAAAAACACTGAAGCTGTAGAAATGTAGGCCAGTAGTGTCACATCTTGGGATCACTTGTGTCACGTCCAGTCTCAGTGGCCCTATTTTTTTATTTTTATTATTGGTGCCTTGTTTCTCAATACACATCGTTCTGCCACAGTTCCCCAGATATCTAATGTGTCAGTAGAGAGGGGCCTCACCTCAACCCCCTCTCTACTGACACAGGCGTTTCTTGAACCTTTGCCAGAAACTGATGAGAAGCAGAGAGGGAGTGAGCGTGGCAAGGAGCTGGCAGATAAGGACCCAGCTTCAGTCAGTATGTTTAGGTGAGGGTGAGATTGTCTCTCATTTCTTTCTGACTCTCCTTCCCAGAGCCCCCCGCATTTCTTCTGAAGACTTAAAGTCTTTAAGAACAGGTCACGAATATTTACTTTGTTTTCTAAAAGGCTCAATCATTTCCTAAACCCGCTGGGTAATGTCGCGTTCAGAACATATTATTCAAACATATTATTCAAAAGTAATACATTAATCTGCTTTTTCCTACTCTAAACTATCGTTAGTGTATCGCCCTTTTAATTCCCACCATCAGCCACCCTCTCCTATTTACTGCAGCAGGACAGTAATGAAGGCTCATGTTACTGAGTGCCATGTCTCATTGATGTTATATCAGGTTTAGTTGGATACCTTTATTGATGGTTTTTCCACGAGATGTGTTGACAATAGAAATATATAAAAGGTTGCCATCCTTATTCTTTAATGTTACAATCTTGAAGATCTCTGTTTTGTTGTCTTTGCCTATCACCTATATGGCGATAGGCGGTAATTACAGGTGTGTTCTGTGCACTGCTTGTGATTTTTCATTAGAATATCGCCACAGACACACAGTTTGGTATCAGTCAGATATTTATTTTAATGAATATCTTCCAGATTATTAACTTTAATGTGTTACTATTAGTGAAAATCAAGGACAGAAACTGTTTAATAATCCGGATGTGCGTTATATAGGCCATATCCTCGGGTTGGATATTACACTGTTAACTTGGCACTCTGAAATCAGTTGAAATCAGGTTACGCCTCCATTCATTATTTTGTCTTCATAAATATAATGAGAGGACCACCGAACACTCTCCCATGCCAAGTCATGGAATAATCAAGCGCGACGCGAGGGCCAAATAATTTGATGAAGGACAGTCTCAGACAAAATGACTGAGAGGCAACAAAAAGAGCATTGTCCGTGTTGTTGAGGACAAGCTTCAAAACAAGAGGCTAAACACAATGCTCTGACCTCTGAGGTTAAGCACACAAAGAAAAGAGATTTTAGATTGGCGGCCGTCACATGACCGGCCTCTGAACTTTCACCATAAAAATCCTGCGTATAAGTGTCATGTCATATAAATGAGATGAACCCATCAGCACAGCTCTCCTCCACTGATAGGTTTAAAAGCTCAGTGCACTATAGGAGGTTTATGAGAAACTAAACTGACAGTTGTGGTAACATTCACCAGGGCAGAGAAATGTTCCTCCTTCAAGGGAGGAAGGTCATAAAGAATGATGTATATACTGAATGTAAAACGTTATTCGGATTGTTCCAGTCACTGCCGTTTATATAATACAATATATTGATTTATGCATGGATTTGCAGGTCCTATGGGCGCTCTCCCTAAATGTTGCATTAAAGTTGGTGTTACATATCAGAGGGATTTTCCATCATGGATTCCAGCTCCCTAGTGTGGCAATAAGTGGAACTTGGACCCAACAATATAACAAAATGTACACCTTTACTATCTCACAGGGCATTGTAAAATTATTTGGGACAGACATTTTGTTAATGATCATCTCACACAGCCCAGGTAAAAACAAAATCCCTGAAGTACACTTAATTTAAGTATACTTGCTATACTTGTACTAAAAATGTTCAGAATACAAATGTTCTAATCATTGGCACTACTAAAGATGTATTTAAATACAGATACGTATACTTGACTGTGCTGTTTTGAGACACGATGAAGGTGCACTTACTTATGACTACTTTTTCCTTCTTTGAATTTTATTTTTTTACTAATGCTCTACTCCACCATTCAGATAACTATTAATACAATTCTAATTTCTACAAAACATATGCAATCAAAACGTATAGATAATACATTTAGATTAAAATGTATTAGAATTTGGAAAAAAAGTTCACCTAAACCATAATTTAAATGCACTTATAATGTGTATTTAAAAAAATACTGATTAGTTAAAAAAGTTGTACTCAAATAAATTTAAGTGTATCTTAATGACGTCTCAAAATATTAGTCAAGTAATTGTGTTTTATTATAAATCAAGTAGCACTAATGATATGTGATGCAGTTTAAATTGCACTTTTGAATAAAATAATAACACAACTTGTACTGGCTCTCAAAGAGTAACACACACGTTACACTTTACACATTTGTTAAAACAAACAAACACAAAAAAAACACCATTAAAAATCCATTCATGATGAAGACATTACAGATTTCATACACTCAAGTCAGTGATTTAACTCCCTTCCCAGTAAGGTTGGACTTGGCCAGGGTGTTGCTCCCAAAATTAAACTGACCAGGTCCTGAATAGCAACGTTCTTCTGGAGACCTGGAACATCTGTAAAAACACAACGAAGTGGATCAAAACAAGGTGCCAAATGCACTGCCATCAATTAAATCTTGTTGAGTTCATTTCAAATGGACTTACATCTGCATTTTTTATATCGCCTCTTGGGTCTTCAAAGACACCGGTGATACAATATAACTATGTACTTACGAGGGGCGGGCATTGTCTGGGCTTCAAGGGAGTGAAAACACAATGCCGTTGATTTACAGTGATTACAGGGTTACACTGTCGGTCCTTGAGTCATCACCGCCGGCATCTCGAGTCATCAGCGCCGGCATTACTGTACACTGTGCCTGAAACTACATAATGATGATCCCGGGGACTTTTAAATGCCCAGGATTGTCTTGTGGTATCACGGATCCTGGCAGTTCTAAAAACCAAGATTTAAAATGGGGTCCAGAAGAAAATAACAAATTGTGACAAAAAATAGCATAGATAGAAATGTCATTATATAGCAGGAAATAGGCCAAAGTAATGTGATTGACGCATTCAAAAAGTGCTGATTTTCAGCAATTACACCGCCTGTCTTTGCACTGGCCCCGTTTTACAAAATATCCATGATTTTCACTTCATAACCTCAATTTATATGATTGCAGGTGGCGTATTAAATTGTGTGCGAGGGTGCAGAGCTCACCAAGGCATCACAATGCATACAAATGCATCCATCAACCTTTCAAAGCCTTCAACATCTCCTCATCTCATTCCTCCAAAACCCTCTCTGGTTGGGTGCAAAGCGTTGACCTTATTTCTCTATCAAGCAAATACAGCATACACCACTAGAACACACAATTAAAATGTTTAAGAAATAATTGTTTTTTATGTATATGTCTGAGTGGCATTAACTTAGTAGTATAAATAATGTATTATAAGTAGGGCTAGACATACAAATATTCAACTATTCCGACACTCGTTATTTGGATAGGACTTTGTTTCAATTTTGGTTTTCTTCCATAAATACACTAAAATACCACGATATTGGACTGAAATAATTAAAGAAATCCACGAAATGGAAAGAATGACCTTCCTTCTGAGACTGAGAAAGGACATATACATGGCTAGATGGACAAAATGGACAAAATATATGTCAAATTAAGGAAATGGACAAGATGACTCGCCCTCCCTAACCTCATGGTTTCTGGACTTTGTTGGCTCGAGAACCTCTGTATCTCTTAAAAAGACAAGCACTAAGTTTCACCAAGATGCAACCCCATACATATGTTTAAAACTAAGGTAATGAAACCCAGTGAATATAACTCTTTGAATATAAAAATGTATAATATACCTAAAATACCACGATATGTATTTGCAGTTTAGTGTATAATTTTAGAGCATACCTACGTATAATTTGCAATACACATACAGTAAAGTACACTTATTCTTATAAATACACTGAAATACCCTTTTAAGTATTGTAGAGTTAGTATATTTATTTTTTGTTCACTAATGTTGAACTTTATTACATCCGTTTTGAAGTATTATGTTAAGTATGCTTCAAATTCAGCACAAAAAGTAAAAGTATACTTGTAATAACTTTAATATACTTTATTATACTAAATTATATTTCTGGTAAAATAAAGTATTCTACATTTTGACCATGGGAGAAGACAATATTGGGGATACTCAACACGAGGATGTGCGTCCAACCACAGCAGGAATGTTGTGTTACGTTCTCAAACTAACAATCGCTCGCGTCTACTTCAATGACCTTGGGTTGCCCTCAGGCCACAGGGCTTCTGTTGAGAAATGTTCAATTGTAGAGTTTAAAGTCCCTTGATGGCTATTCAATGATTAGCCCACGGTATGGGGACCGTCCACGCATGAGCCATAAAACGGGACGCGTGAGGAGCCGTGTGCTTAGAAGGGGAAAGCTCATTCTTGTGACACGGCCAAAAAGGAAAGCTAAAGTCTAGTTATGCTTTTGCTAATGAAGAATGTAAAGTGCTTTATGTGCAGTTACCTGATCAACATCCTCCTGTTGTTTCACAACAGAGCGATTTCAACACCCTGAATGTAACAATACAGTATTACATTATAGATACTAACAGCAGATCTAAACGTACATTGTTTTATTGTGCTAACTCCATAATGTCCATAAGGGTATGTTGACCCTTATTTTGAACTTTGCAAATAGAAAAGAAATCTTTGAAATAAAAACTGGAGGAAAAATTATCTTTATATTCATTGGTTTAAAATACATATTCTATAAACGGCTATGAACAAGAGTATAGCCATATTTAAAGCATGTCTGTAAATCATATATTGTTCATTAATGTGCTGAGAAACAGAAAAGCTAAATGTTGTTCAGTACTTGGCCCTCTGACTTGACCCCGGGCTGCTGTTGTCTTCTCCACTCATTTTAACTGCCCCGGTTGTTTTTCTTCTGGACATCAAGCAGGACGTTCTTGTGTTTACTGAAGTTTTGTGTTCATGGATTCAAATTAAATTTAGAGATACGAGATGCTGCTGCTATGACACTACTCATCGGCCGCGTCCAGCACACTGGGAATGAAAGCTAAGATCAGCTAAGATTTCTCTGACAAAATAAAAATGTCTAATATAAGATTTAATTTAAATAAGAGTAAAAGCATCAAAGTGTTTGCTGCCCAGTGGATCTCCATTTCACTACTTATCAGAGCTGATTCCAAAGGAACGTGCAGGATAAGCAGGGAAACTTATCTGTAAATTATTCAACACGTTATATTAATGAAATAAAATGTGTGATTAGCTCATGCATGCATGCATGAATCGTGCAGGCCACTCATACAATCACATGGCAACCTCAGAGTACAATCACATGCATTAAGTCACTTAACATGCAGCATTTGTTGAGATATTTAGACATGTTGGCTGACCAAAATAAACCAAACTAATGGTGTTCTTTATCTCGGAGAATTGTTCATGGTGAAGGCCACGGTAACAATACACTTTTCCTGTGTTTAGCATATGTCTTAATGATTGTTTCAAACTCTTGATGGCCACATCTTACGTGTTAGTCTTGGCACCAACGATGTAGGCAGTGACCCTGTTCTACCTCTCTGCAACCATACATTAAATGTAACATTAAACTTGTGTTGCTGCCGTTGTAATTGTGATTTGGTGCACACGCCTCCTGAACTCTTGGCACACACGCTGCTAAATTATGCAACAAGGCACAGAGGACAGGTCTTAAATCATGACAATTCCTGCCAAACACAGGAAGTCTGTCCTGGCAAAGTACCAGCGGTCTCAAGTCGACCCTCTCCAACACAGAGCAGAATATTTGCCTCACAACACTGCAAATGGCCTCCACACAGAAATTATTCAACTAGATGATATTTGTATTTGAATAGAGACTCTATTTCATCCAGCATTATTTAAATGAAACTCTCGTCCCCTACAATGCTCATTTGAGCTGAAGTGGTAACCGTCTCCATTAAGATCTTCCTCGACCCTTCTTAACTCCTGAAACTCTCATTTTTGGAGACGTTTTGTTGAAAGTCGACAGTTGGTCTCGTCAGATTGCTGCAAAAATGCAATCACAGATTTAGCAGAACTATTTATTATATGATCCACGTACAGCTGCAAAGTGCCCGAGCCCAACTGACAGCCCAATAGCCAGCGGCGCAGAACCTTTAACACATAACCAGCTGAAGCTTGATCCTACAGTCACTTTTATAACAATATAACCTGCCAACAAATTCTGCGTCCAAGGAATTAACGCCACCGTTAATATTAATAGCCATGTCATTTAAAAAAGGAGGTGGGTTGAGAGTTGTATTCTTTGAATTACAACAGCTGCACAGCAATTTCCCAAGGGTTAAATAACGTTTTATTAAATCTTAATATCTTTGTCTGTGAGAGGCAGCAATGTGCCCCATGGCACCCAGAAGAAGTCCTCCTGGTTTGTCACAAACTGACAACCAATCAGCAACATGTTTTGTGAAATGTCATCGCGTTTCCTGAAGGTAAACGTCGTGTTTTGTGAAATGTTGTGAGGTCATTATTTTGTGTGAAATGTCCCATTTTGAACCAAAGGTCACCGTACAGAGGGGAGGAGAGCTAAGAAAAATAAATCAAAATACGCTGCATAATATTTCAGGTGACACATGTGAGCATTAGAGAGAAGATGAAACTCCTGATGTGAAAAAAAGTATTTTATTTGACACAAAAATCAGCAGTATACATTAGTAATTTCCACTCACGACTTTCTCTTCCAACCACTCTCAAACATCATCTAGAAGGAGCTCACGTATGTAATGTTCCTGTGTTGAACCACAGCAGAACAGGCCTCTTGTTTTTCCCTGAATAGTTCTTCTCCGGGTGCCAGCAGATAATTGTGACACATCTATAAACAAATGACACATCTGTGGTTTCAATGGTTGGCAAAACTTTTATGAACATGATTTGCAGCTTCTCAATCAATGATCATAAAATAACTCCTGCATAACTGCAGGCCCAAAGGTTCGGGCCAGGTTAATAACGCATCCTGTGAAGCTTCCCTTTCTGACGATATCAGTGGTTTACACATGTGCATGGTTTCATTCCATGCCAATCCATTTAATCAGTCCACAGCAAGATAAACATTTACCAAACTAATGATGATATATAAACGTTTTGATATGCTCACACCAGCAAAGTCGCCCAGTTGTCATGGTCCCATGTGTGTGTCTGCCTGGCCGTGGCCTTTCCTTCCCCCTCCTGCTGCCAATCTACCCACATGTAACCCATTCCCTAATCAAGCTCCCACAGTATATCTGCCTCAGTGCTCCCTCAACACCTCGCCAGATCGTTTGTTCGTATCCCCTTGAACGACTGCTACGGCCTCTAGGGCTTTTTGATTATTTCTTGTCTGCTAAACTTGTGCTTTTCCCCAGCTGCTCCCTCGGAACTCTACTGGAGAACTGCCTCGCCCTCCAACCAGCCTCCAGAGGACGCCAGTCCAGACCCCACACCTCTCTCTGGCTAATAAGGTTTATTGTGTTTAGCTCCTGCTACGTGTCCCTGCTTTTGGGTCCAGGGCTTAGGGCTGTCAAAATTGCTAAAAAATGACGTTTGAATATTCCCTTTAAAAAAAACACATATATTCAAACATATTCGAATATATGTGTAAATACAAAATTCTTCAGTTTAGGTGTTCACTCCTCCCTCAACCAACTTCACGTCTGCTCCGGGTCATAGACTCTGCCCCGAACGGCTTGTCACACACACACACACACACACACACACACACACACACACACACACACACACACACACACACACACACAAAAAGAGGACACTTCATCGCGGCCGCGGCGGGGGTTGCCAGATTCACGATAATTATCCTCCGAAATCCTTTTTTTTTTTTTTACATTCGAATATTAATTTTCACATTCGAAATTCTGTTTTTAACAACTATTCGAATATATATTCGAATTTCGATTATTCGTTGACAGCCCTAGCCCGCACTATCATGACACCAGTACTACAGACAAGCCGACATCACGTTTCTTGTCAGTGACTGCAAGCACACACAGGACTTGACTTAACTTTATTTATTTGATGTGGACATCACAATGGCATTAGAATTTCTAGCACACATATATGCACAAAGAAAAAACCAGATGCACTGTGTTAAGTGTATATAGCGAATGCTAATTTCCAAGACCTGTCCACAGGAGGCTTTTTTTTTTTTTTAAATAGAATAAAATGGAATAAAAAAGAGAATACATCCACAGATACATACACAAAGTAAAAGTATGAGGGTTTAAACGTGTGACAATGTTGTTTTTCTCTTAACCATGATTTAAGACCTTTATTAATAAACCTTAAAATCGTGTTGCACTTTCAGTTCTGTTGGGAGACGGTTCCATTGCTCTGCTCCTCCAACAGAAAAAGCTGACTGACCTACTGATGAGCAGGAGTTCTACACTAAAACCTCGACATGGGCCCATTCCATTTAGCTGCAATACAGGAGAAACACTTCAGCTTGCTCTCTGCCTCTTTTGGTAACTATGAATTAGGGAATTTGTTTGCCTCCATTTCAGCAGCTCTTGCATCATGAAAAAGCCCACGGAAAAAAAATGGAAGCAAACATGCTGCTAAGAAACAAACAAACAAACAATTGATTGATTCAGGCCTTAAATTACTTCAGAAGATGGAAGCAGCTTTTATCCTATAAACACTCCCCAGTGAGAGAAGGCCTGCCTATGTTGCATGGCAGTTGTAAACAGCAGTGATTATTTAAATTTGACATTTAAATTATACAGCTTATTGCCAGCAGTTAGAAAATGGGGAAGTCTTAGAAGACAAAACTAGACAATTTTGTCTCGAGTTGGCACTTGGCTTTTACAAGGAAAACTAGATCAGGCTGGAGGCAATTCTCCGATATCACTCCATTTGACAAACACATGCCATCCATTAAGGAAAGCATTACTCTGAGAAAATAGGAAACACATGCCTTCTGCCTTACCTTGTTAACACCAAGGGAATGTGTTGTTTCTGGCCTGCGGCCACACACAATGCCACTGCCAGCCACTGCTCCCAAAATCTGAGGGATCACGTAGTAAAAGGCCCTGAGCGGCAGGGCCGGCTCTAGCCCTTTGGTTGCCCTAGGCGAGATTGAGTTTTGCCCCCCCACAGACACACAATACTTTACATCACTGAAGAGACATATATTAACTTAACTGCTTTACTTTGCATAGCAGTTTTTCACCCACTTATAATTCTACTATTCTACATTGCAGTTCAACAATAAATGGTGCATGGACAACAAACACCAGAATAGTTTCAGAACATTTTCTTTTTTATTATTTTAAATAATTTATTACACACTCAAAGTTAGGATTAAATTAACTCCATAAACTGTGCAAAACACTCTTTTTTGATTTTTTATGTTTATTGAACAAACCTATACTTGACTTTCTTTTCCTCTTCTTCCTTTTTTCGTCCCTGTGCTCCAGATGGTTTAGACCGCTTCATTTTTGCAAATGTCATGGACCAGTCAAAGTGGCCGCGCAATAGATTTTTCAGATCGCGCACATTTTTCAGACCGCACAAACGATTATTTTTTGGAGTGAGCCATCTTTGCAATAGAAGATCTTTGATGTGACGTGTCGAGTCTTGGCCAATCAGCGTCCCGTTTTCTCGACAAAAAATTCAGATTTTTGGCCGAGTTGTTGTCATCTCCGTAATAGAACATCTTTGATGTGACGTGTCTTGGCCAATCAGCGTTAAGATGTCTACAGCGCCCGTTTCTCAACATGCGTGTCTCTCTGTACTTGATGAGAAAACTCACAGCTGAATCGTCCCTGCTCGCGGGAGCCAGCGCCACCCCCCCCGGTCACGTGGTCGCGAATTGCTCACAGTGCTGAAATGTGCGCTGTGAAGGCGCCCCCAACCCATTTGTCGCCCTAGGCAGTCGCCTAGTTCGCCTATAGCAATCGCCGGCCCTGCTGAGCGGACTCATCTCGCAGAGGCCAGGAGGCCCAGGGTGAGGATTCAGGTGGGCACCGCTATAATGTGACGCAGACACATGTGGCCATGGCCAAGACAAAAGCAAATGCCTTTTATCTTCTGGTCGGGTAGCCGAGAGCCCGATGAAGATCAAGGTGATCATCCCCAGAGACTCACTCAGAAATGTCCTCCAAAATGCCCACGTTTTTTTATTTCTGACATGGCTTCTCAGTTAAATAACGTCATGCTCACCAACAGATTATGGCCAGTGTTACAGGTAACTGTGGCACAAGCAAGAGATTTGGTTCCACCAGCAACCCCAATTGAAAACATCATGAGTGATGTTCACCGGCGTTCATCAAGTGTGAGGCTTTAAAAAAAAAAAAAAAAAAACAGGCCTGATTGGAAGCAGCTGAGAGATGTGCGTTTCCCCAAGTGAGAATGACCTCCAACGTCTCCTGTTCTGTTCAGTACTTTTCCAGTTAAACAGAAGGCTTTTTACTGGCATTCACAAGTCATTAAAGACTGCACCAAAGTGTTACTGTGAGAGAAGTGTGAATAGAATAATTAAGAATATGATTTTGGAATAAAAAGGAAAATACTGAAGGTTTTTGTGCGATAGAGCAAATGACACATGCAGCAGTCAGCAGCTTGTGTGCATAATTCGATCCATGCTTTCTTTTTTTTAATCATTATAGCTGTAATGTAAAATGTAAAATAGGCTATCCTCCGTCTGATCTCGGACTTTAGAAGACATCTTATTGTTATCTAGCTTAACTTCGGACAAATGAGGTATAAAAAGTGTGAATGACGTTGATCAGATGTGTGAAGGACACTACTTTTTGCAAGTGTTTGTGAATGGCTCTCCCTATCTTTCAATCTATTCTTATTCTATTCTGAGTTTGTGTCGTGCAAGGCCGGCTGCATTGACGTTAACGTCAGTCATATGCCGCTGTGAAGGAAATGGGACCTTTTGAATTTCCAACAGGGAAACCAGCCTCCCATTCTGCCTTTCTGTGTGAACGGACTGACAGGTCAAAGGTCACTCTGCGTCTTGTCTTCTTGTCAGTAAAAAAAGAAGAGAAAGAAACTGTCAAAGCATCACTTGGGCACCAATGCTTCATCCAAAAAGAAGGAGCACATCCCCATCTTTTCTTTATAAAAGAATGTATTGCCGAATATCTCTTGATTTCCATAACTCAGTAATTTCTTTTAATTCTTAAATCGAATGAATGAATGAATGAATGAATGAATATATACTTTATTAATCCCCGAGGGGAAATTTGGTGTCGGGGTAGCAGCAACTTACAACAAAATAAATAAAAACAGCAGGATGAAAGATACAAGATATATACAATAATAATAATAATAATAATAATAATAATAATAATAAAATAAAATAGAAATAGCAAATAATAAAACCACACCACAGACATGTTGCAGTTGTCACTGAATGGCATATTTAAAGCTTAGATACCTGAGATGAGAGATGATAACATCAATGAGAGGATGAATGAGTTATTCATTCTGAAGGATAGAAGAGGTGTCTAATATACAGCACATAATAAAGTAAATGTCAGAGATGAGTGTAGAACCAATAGGAAGGACAGAGGTTACGCTTTCTAACCCAATGAGCAGGAGCTGCAAACTCTCCAGTCAGCCAATATTTCATTTGTTGACAAATCATTCTTATTCTTTTGGTACATGCATATCTGATATGACTCTACTGTACAGCATCTCTTACGCTCCACGTCCACCTTTGCATCCACCTGTAACCCTGAAGTAAGGGTTACGTATGGGCTGGGTTTGCCTTTTTGAAGAAAGGGCTTTCAAAGGGTCCTTTGTAAGATTATGGATTTCATTAACAGCCATTTTCAACCAAAGAACCATTTTTAAAAGAAAGAGCTCCTCGTGGATTGTTTAAAGATCCAACCGGTCCGACACACGAGCCATGAATAACATCAGGATGCAGGTTTTCTGATGAACCCCTGAAAGGATTTATTATTGTGGACTGTTATGAGAGCTGGAGCTCAACCTAACTCAAGGATTGTTGAATAAACACAGAGAATTCAAGCATGCAGAATGGGAAGTAAGTCAAGTATATAATGTATGCTGGTCTGTTAAGCAGAGTGAAATGGTTCTGAGAACTTCAAAGGGTTTCCCCTCCTTTTATTTGCTTGAAGTAAGTAAAAAACGAAAATCATAATCATGGTGAATAAGTTTGAACAGAAAACCCCACATAGGGATGTAGACCACAGTTTCATAAACCGACCTGGTTATAAAACTCAGAACACACAGAATAGTACAACTCTGGAAAGTGATCATACCAACAACGATTATATATGTTGTGGCGATGAATGCAAAGTCAGCAGTAAACGTATAAATTCATTATTTGTCAGTCGCATTTACCATGAACCACATTTTGAGTTTGAACTCCGTTAGAAAGAAAGATGTGATTATTCTTGGCTTTCTGATGATTATTTTTTTTTTTTTTTTGATTTTGAGAAAAAGGCCTCCAAAGTTTGCAGTATATTTGTAGGTATTAATTCAGAATCAGAATCAGCTTTATTGGCCATGTGTGTTTTCACATACATGGAATTTGCCTCTGGTTTCACGTAGCTCTCATTGTACATATATTCATATAAAATACAATAAACAAGATGAATATTACATTATACTATTATACACCATGAAACAAACTCATCTTGACATGTTTACACAAACACATCCATAGACATACTGCTCTCTCTACCACTTTCACACATAAATAGAACAAATCTATACACCTGCATGTCCATACCCACCATACACATTTGCAATATGAATGAAAAACAGAGTTGACTTGAATTAATAACTGAATGAATGCATTGCATGTCAGGAGAACAATATGGCACAGAAGTTAAATGAAATACGGAGGCTGTATCTGAACATACAAGCAGCATAATAGACATAATATTCAAATAGTAAACCACAGATTTTTAGAGGCTTCATGAAAAACATGAAAAACAAAAACCTCAAGTTATTCTGTAATGATGACAAAACAGGTGTGAAAAGGTTTTGGAAAAGTCAGAGCAAGAGCAAAACGTATCACATGTAATTATAGAATAATTCAAATGTTTGAACAACAAAGTCAAATGGGGCGGGCGTTGATGGTTTGATCACAAATATAAATAAATCCTGCCGAAGAGGGTAGAGAGAGTATCCGGCTTAACTCTGTTGTTAAGCACACACACACACACACACACACACACACACACACACACACACACACACACACACACACACACACACACACACACAAATTGAATCAACCTTCGACACCAGATAACGCTAATAACTCAGATTTAACTCTTGTCTAATCTTTGCATGTGCATTTAAAGACCTGCCAATCAGTCTGGGTGTGATAGCAGGTTCTGATCCTAATTACTTTTTTTGTGGCTTGACTGTTTTCTTTGTTTCTTCAGGTTTACACACTTGATCAGAACATTGCTCATAATCTTTGTTAAATTGTCCCGGCATTGAGAAACACAGAAACGGGAACATGTTGACCCATGAATAATTGAATTAGATAATTTGGCTCTTCAGGAATGCAGACCTCTGATTTCTTATCAGACAAGTTCAAGACTGGACTACCAACCAGGCAAACCTCAAGGACCTCGGACTTCTATGGGCTGTGAAATCCTAAAAGAGACCTAAAAGCAAATGTTTGACCTGGAGCCCCCTAAAAAAAAAATCTGGCAATGGATGAATCTGTATATTTTCCTCGGGAAATATTCTGCAAAAACACACCAACGAGTATCTCAATTCCAATATACTGTGCTTCAATTACATTTATGATGTAATGGGACACTTTCCTTTTCTTTTCTTTTTTAACAAGATAATACTCCAATAAAGTTTTTTTTCTTCTTATGTTCAATAAGGGGTTGTTATAACATAAGATACTAAACATGTTAATTCATATTTGGTATCAATATAACAAGAAAGCATGGAGTAACAGCTGTTAACAACAAGTGTTTTATTTACTTAAAAAAGGGAGAGACATTTCAAGAGTGCACACACAAAACATTAGCCATCAGACCTAAAAACGTGATATAGACACATAGAGTATACAACAAAAAGAGAAAATGGCTCATCATTAGAATACTGATATGGGAAAACATTTCAGCCCACTGCTCTGTCGAGATCCTCACATCCTCGACCTGTTTGCCTGAGCAGCTTTGTGTGAGCGGTGGAACAAAGGAGTGCATTCTACCTCCGAGAGACACTAACTGACCCGTTGCCACAATCCTCATTGGTATTTCAAAATAGCATAAAAACACTGAGATCCTACACTAAATTCAAGAGCTTTTTGTTTGTTTTTACAGGGCGATAAACATGTACAATAAAAGTGGTTGTGGGCCGCATGGGACTATTTCGACGTCATCTCCACAGTTTGGGTGTCGTTGCCTACGTTGACGTCGTAGTCGCCCACCGGGCCGCCGACCAGGACCTTGATGCGCTCGGGGAAGTCATCGAATTTGGGGAACAGCAGGAAATCGTAAATGAGAGCTGCCGCTAAACCGCCGCACATCGGCCCCACCCAGTACACCTGCAACGGAGAACTGGATCAATCTCTGTATCGGCATTGGGTTAATCTGTCATGTGCAAAACCCCTGTCGTTATCACAGGAAGATAATCCTCAAAGATTCAAGTTCAAAAGGTTTACTTTTTTTTGGTCGATATCTCTGCCGGGGCTAATTGCGAAACAATAGGACCGCTATAACTGATTAACTCGTGAGGGAAGATTCCCTGGACATCCAGTCATCTGTCTGTTGTGCAGTTCAATTCTTGAAGCTTGACATGTAATATGCATGCAGAAAAATGTGTGGCATGCGTGAAGAAGCTTGTGTTCTCCTGTCTCTGACTTACCCAGTGGTTCGTGAAATCGTTCAGGATCAAAGCCGGACCAAAGGAGCGAGCGGGGTTGATGCCACAGCCTGTGTAGCTGATCTGTAGTGGACAACAAAGAGGCAGCATGAGAGGATATCTTCAGCTTCATGGTCTGCTGGTATAATGGAGTCAGGGGTGAGGGGCGAGCTGAAATACTATCTGAATACTAGCTGAAACTAGCTAATACTAGCTGAAACTATTTTCCAATGCATCCAACTCTTCCACTCCAAGAGGTCTATGGCATCTGTTGCTTGTCAACATTGCTCAACAATCCCAGATCATTATTATACTGCGTTGGAGATGGTTTTAAGGTGAAACTTACAGCTGCCAAGTGTCCCAGGCAGACCGAGAGGCCAATGGCCAAGGGTGCTGAGCCGGTGACGTCACGCCGCCTTTTATCAGTGACTGCAATAACACACAGCACCAGCTGGAAGGTTGCCAGGAGCTCGATGCCCACACCTTGGCTGGGAGTGACACCGTTGAGCTGCGAGAGTTAGAGAGGAATCCAAAACAACAAGGGTTTGTCAGTCTGTGTCACTTAGCAGGATGGTTTCCCATCGCGAGCACTTCTCATTTAGCAAGCCTGACAGCAATTTGGCAGAGGCTCCAAAGTGCCGTATTGGCTTATATTTTAATAATTTGTGTGTGATAGTTGTTCATTATAATATAGCTGTGGTACACCATGTAGAGGGGCAGTACAGCTTCTCCACAGTGATATCATGCCTTTTTTTTTTTTTTTTTTAAAGAAGACAGTTGATGTTACAGATAGGTCGAAGAGAAGTGAAGCAGTCAAGCATGCCAAAAAAATAACTAATTTACCAAAACAGCTGAGGAGAAATGTCAAATGGTTGACTTTGCAATTTTTTCACTGCAGATTCTTTCAGCTGTTTGCAGTTTGGTGTGTCATCACTATTCAATAATAAGCAATGACAGAATGTCCAAAGAACAACACAAACAGTAACTCAAGTTGCCCACATCCTCACTAAAGTCCCAGTTCTCACCGGGACGTCACTTTTAGATCGTAAAGGCGCTTTAAATACACACACACACACACACACACTGTCGCATCACATTGCAGTGCATTACATTTTCTTGGTGTTTCAGAGCTCCTGATTTAAAATCACACAGTATCCACATGTTCTGTCAACAGCAGCAATATGAAATGTACTTACAGCGTTTAGCCCCAGTGCGTCGGTGGTACTCGGACGTGCCCCATACACAATGCCACTGGCCAGAGCTGAACCCAGCATCTGGGCCACAATGTACATGACCGCCTTGAACACGCTGATCTGGCAGCTGGCGAGCATCCCGAAGGTAACTGCAGGGTTCAGGTGGGCTCCGCTGATGTGGCCTAAACTCTGGGCCAGCGTGGCGATGGCCAGTCCGAAGGTCAGCGACACCTTCACCTCCTGGTCCGGGTTGCCGTTGTTCTTGTTCCCAATAGCCGCGGAGATGCTGAGGTAAATGAAAAGGGTCATGCCGACCAGTTCGGCCAGAACGGCCCTCCAGAAGTCTTTGCTTTTGAACTCTCTCATGGTGGTGGTGGTGGTGGGTTTGAGCTCTGTAACGCCTGTGTACTCACAAACAACCGCAGCAGCCTGCATATATAGGGCCTGGGCTGATAATGGTCAGTGGGCGGGCTTTAAAAAAACTGAAAGAGAGGGCCACATTGAATTAATGAGAAAACCAAAAGACTGGGCTCCCACTTCCCTCCCTCTGCTCCCTCACCCTCCTTCCTCTTTTTGCTTGTCCTCCAGCCCTCTCCCAGTACCTCCCTGTATACGCCACACTCTGGTCTTTGGACTTTTGCGAGTAATGGAACTGGGTCCTGAAATAGCTGTGTGTCCATTGGTAAAGTTTCCACTCATTCAAGCATTTACAGTTTTACTCTCATTGTGAGATTTAACTCACTTAACTCAGACTTAACTACATTTTTTTTGCTTTAAGTCCCGATGAATTATGAGCACTTTAAGTTTGATTTGTCCCATTTTATGTCTGTTTCAGCTGTAATTTTTTTTACTTTTGCATAATTGTGTCGCGTGTTGCTGAGGACTGAATCACACCAATCACTGACCGCACATAAGGGAGAGCCATGAGTGAATGCAACTCCCAAAAAGTTATTTCAGGTCTCACCTTTTTCTGACCTGACAAGGTTTTCAAGCTTTTTACGAGACCACCCACAACTTTGCACTTGCCAAATCTGAGACATACTTTGAGACGAAGAAAGAAAAACAAAATAAAAGTTCAGAATAAAAAAAAAAAAGGTAATGTGTTTATGTTTGTATTTATTAAAAACAAGCCTCTTTTCCATCTTAAATTGGATTTAGGTGGTATGCTGCTAAACAAAAACAGTTGAGCCTTTTGTGAGCATTTTGTTTTGGAAATGGGAAACGTTTCTAGCAGATGGAGCAACTATAACTAATTAACTGAACGGATGTTTGCTTAATAATTATCTGAAAAATATTTGGAGCAGAGTAAAACATCAACTTTGAGAAAATGAGCTGCCGGTTGCACCTGGTGTGACAAACAAACAGCAGCCAGGCCACGGCACAATCTGGCATGGAATTTAAGTTGTTGCTACTCTGTGTGTTTGCAAGTTGAACAGACTTTTTTTTCTTCACTTTATTTATAATAAATTACTGATTCAATTAAAATACACAAATGCAACTATGTCTGTGAAACACACCATTGCACTACAACATGACGTATTTACAGTATATTGCATATGATTATCTTACTGCATCACAGGGTGTGTAAAACATTGTTTTATGCAGCATCAAAGGCAGATGCCCTTAAAACAAATGTATGACCTTTTAATTATTAACTGTACAGTGACCCAGACAGTGACAGAACAAAAAAACCTCCAAACTCTGACTCTAGATATCTTCCCTGGAACAGGAAACCACAACGCTACTCCGTATTGCATCATAAATACAAATGCGTCAGACAGTGTAGCTTGTGATACTATTTTCTTAGATAAAATGACTCTTGATAATTGAATCAGCACATTTTAGTTCCCTTTGCAATGTATTTGTCACTTCCAACAGCTCAATAACTGCATATTATCTTATGTTTAAGAGCATTGGGCCAAACGGTTAGAAATATCTGCTTAGACTTCCATATTATATCACGTCAAATTTTCGACCGTGACACACCTAAAACTGCTTTTCCCCCTCCTGTACTGTACTTCACTGCCCAGGAACAGGATGCAGATAAGAACTATTTGTTACCAAAGATTGATGACATATCCTCTTTAGTCCTGCACAATACATTTTTAAGATACAAGATATTAGCAGGCATACATAAGTCTCTAAGTTTCAAGTTACGTTTGGCAGCTGTTTTCTTTTATTAGTGCAAGCCGGATGTGTAAGACGTATTCATATCCAACAATGTGCAAAATACTCCATTCATTATTAGTAAAAGTCAGGAAAAAAACACTGTAGCTAAAGCAATTTAAAGTATCTTAAGTAAAAATGATCTTCATGAAGCAAAACCAACCCTAATTTGTTTAATAATTGAGTTATGGATGTCTGGTAGCCAAACAGAAGCATTTTATTAGTGCAACAAAAGAGTAGAAGGAAAATGGAGGCAGATGAATCCATATTATTGTGAGACTTACTTAACCTTCCTCTTGTGTTAGGGTCGGCACCGACCCCGTTTTAGGTTTTAAATGCATAAAAGAACCACATACATTAGTTTATTGCATCAAGGCTTTTTGACTTTGTCAAGAACCTCTATTTCAACAAAATAAAACTAAAACTTTTTTTTTTCACTAAATTATAAAATGCTCTGGTTGAAATTATGACCTTTGTGTTGTTAAAAATAAGATTTGCTTGATTGGTTGTTGTTTTTTTGACCTTGCAAATCTATATTTTGTGTTATGACTTTATGCTTTTCATGTTATGTTTGTATTCAAGTTCTATTGCTGA
The DNA here is from genome assembly GCA_038501785.1 of Myoxocephalus aenaeus. Lineage (NCBI taxonomy): Eukaryota > Metazoa > Chordata > Actinopteri > Perciformes > Cottidae > Myoxocephalus > Myoxocephalus aenaeus. Next base: position 2,523,998 of record JBAMJR010000329.1, read on the forward strand.
AAAAAAGACTTTTTAGCCTTTTTCTTGAAGTAAATATATATGGGTAGAAATTGACCCGTAACACCATAGATAGTAGTACTATAGTTAATAATATTAAAATGAAAAAATAAATACAACAAATGTATTTAAGCGATGTGTTCTAATACCCCTCAGTAATAGGCAGGTAACACAACAACCTTTTATTTATTTATATGATTCTTTTGAGGTTCACTTTACCATTTCGTTAATTGAAATCGAGGGGTATCCTGACAAAGAAAAGGCCAAGAGGCCCACACCAAAAATATTAAAACATACAACAATATTGTCATGGATAAGGAAGCATAACAAGAGCAAGGCCAATAGAGTGTAAAAAGGTAGATTACAATAATTTAAAGATTGACACATAATCCAGGTGTTTGGTTATAAGTGTGGACTGATGCACTGAGGAGCAACTGCTTCTCTTCTGTTATTCAACTCTCAAAATGAAGACACAGTTTTCATCTTAAAGGAAATCCTGAACTGGGGCGGCCGATGTGGTTGGATAAAGGAACATTTCTGAAACAAGCTCTCAAGATAGATTTGTTGGTGCACATTTTGTTCCAAGTCTGCTCGATGTAATTGTAACACTTGACACTTTAACCGGATCTAGTGTACAATAGTGTTACTGGAGCAAAACGTTCCAGAGGCAGGTGTGGCCCAAGGACTACGTTGAAAGACAGTTCTTTGAAACCGCTGAATCATTTGTCAAAAAGAGTCAAAAAGAGATGGGATGTGGAGCAATATTTTCATATTGTCAATCAAACCAACTCCTCTCAATCACTTTAAAATCAGTGTGCTCCAGTGAGCTACCAGCATAGAAGGTCCATAGTTAATGACTTACTAATATTAAAAAAGCAAACTTGATGGCTGATAAAAGAGCGAATAACTGTAGGCTATTTTTTTTTTTCCACCACTCTCCCTCTGACAGCCTGAGACGATGCTGGAGGAAAATACCACATAAAACAAAAAAACAAAAAAAGACCCAGTGTGACTCAACAGAACCATTCAAATAAACATTAAGAACTTTATCGTGAATTGCTTTTGTGGCGCAGAAGATGAACATCAACAACCGTCAGGTGTGGTCTGTTATGAAACGAAAGGGAGGCGGCAAACTTTCCAAAACTTTGCACATCAGTTACGGTCAGGGATTGCACACATATTTCACAGTTTACCGTATGATTGTTATCTCAAAGCACTCCAGCTAATATCTTCTACCTTGTCACATGTGAGCTGCTCAAACCACAAGTGGAGGAATGTGCAGAATGCATAAAAACACCCAACGTGTAAACACACTGAGCAGCCCTGTGTGAGTAATTTATGTAAGAGTCGAAATAAATGTTGTGAAAGCCTTTAACATTTCCAGCTAATAGAAGCGATGACTGTAACAGCAGCAGAAAGTACTGGGAGGTCAAGGTCACGGTGGGCTTGATAATCACATGACTTTGTTCGGTATTTAGGTTCAAAGGTGACACATACCATGCGCAGAGGTCACTGCTGTTAAGCTCCAATAACCCAACCATGCATGCAGATTGTACATACAGCCATAAATAATCGTACAAACTACAATAAAAGTTTGTAGATTGATTAAAGAGCAGTGAAGTACTGCAAAGTGAAACACAGTTTCCCAGAACATTGCTGTTTATTTCAATACTACAACATTTGATTATGCAGTCAGCTGATTTACTGTTGGGTGGATGTGAGAGGATGAAGATCCCCTCCTTAAAAGGAAAATACAAGATGCTTAATGCAAGATGACACCAGTTAATTTATAATTCCTATCTTCATCACACACATACCAATATTCTTGCGCTAAAATAAAAGCAGAAATGAAAAAACAACAACATATAAAACATATAAACTGAAAGCAGAATATGATGGACGACTTGTAGTTTGAGAAATGCCATACCAAGTATTAGATCTGCTTCAAGCCACTTTTCATGGTCGTAATTGTCAGGCCCCAATAAATAACAAAAGTAATTTAGTAAAAGCTTGACAGGATGGCTTTAGACAGCTCGGTTTGGCTCACTTTATCACTTTCAGACGTCAGTCTCCCCTTCCTGCCACACGGTTTCTGCAAAAGCGAGACAAAGTGGTACAATGAGCCTAACAGGGAAGATGGAATCAAACCACACACATTGTGAGAGTGTTTGTCGGGAAAACTGTGTGTTGGTGGTTGAACAAACTGGCTTGGAGGTTGAGGAGAAATGGAGCCCAGTGACCCACGAAACCACCCGTGGCCGTCAGGAACTCATTTGACTAATTGCTCAAACTCATCTAGCGCTAGTTTGGTCACAAGTTATTTCGTGTCCAAAGGAAACAAAATACTGCACATTGTTGCTTGCATCATATCTCAATGCGTCATTTAACTTTTTTCTTAAGGCCGCATAAAAAAAAAAAAAAAAAAGAGAAATCGTTTGGTGGATGAGGTTGATACATTGTTCCTCCACAGATGTTTTGATCAAGAGAGGTCATCTTTTTCCGATGACCTCCCGCTGACAAGAGGAGGAATGAAGCTACGTGGGTGTGACAGCGGACAGAGACAAAAGAGACACGTTAAATGATTTGCCAGGGCTCTGATTCCACGCCATGTGTTGGGCTGCAAATAAAACACCCAAATGCACAATATTGCACCTCTGCACAGATCTGAATTCATCACTGGTGAACAGCTTCTTAGCAAATCACAATCATGAGACTGCTGGTAGAGCAAGTATGGGTCAATGCGCTGCTGAAAATAAAGAGGCCTGGCCCAAATTATCCTATTATCCTCTCATTATTGTCTGAACAGAAAAGAAATACATAAACATACATTTCCTGCCGATTCTCAGGCATGTCGCATTTGCGAGCTATTTTTAAGATCTTAAGTTTGTTTTCCCTTCTGACTGATCCGTTTTTTCGATCTGGCGTAATAACCCCTTCGTCCAGATATTGTTCGAAAGTGAATTATGACATCCCAGAAACGTCCTGCTGCCTCGGTGTCACGTATTTATTTGTTTATGAAATATCCGAGCATGTAATGTTTGCTGTGGTTGCTCAGGATAGGAAGCATCAGCAGGTCCAATGACGGCGTAATGGTTTTTGGGCTTATCTGACTTCCACAGTGGGAGTGTAATTAGCGAGTTAGAAGGTGAAATTGTTTATTTTTCCAACAACCATCATAGGATATCCTCTTATTCTGCACGTGTCTGTGACAGAAGAACAGCAGTACATTTGCATGCCCTTCCACACCACTGATCATCGATTTTTGGCAGGATGTCAGCGTGGGAATTCCTTTGGGCAAACTGTGCGGATCTGCGGTTTGTTCCTGAAATTGATTTTGGTGTAATAGCTGTGTGAATAGAACAATAACTACAATAAAATGATTATGTATCTCATTCTAACACCCCGTCGCAGTATTCAGGTCCTTTATCTCTGCGAAGGAAAGGCGTGTAAACCTATTCCCTGCAACAAATTATTTTTCTAGCACCCTATTGTTTTACAATCGTTGCGACAGCATCAAAATGTCTTATCTGTGATGAGTTCATATACATTTAAACACTAACCAATTAGTCTTTCAAGGGATTTTGTACTCACTAGATCAAATTCAGCTTCCTCGGGTCTTTGAATGAGGCAGTTGTGGGTAATTTTGAAGATTTATTTCAGTTGTAACTACCAGCCTGTGCAATTTGGTGCTGGGCCGACGCTTACATGCGTCTGTCTCCGAAGAGATTTACATTTCCACTTCATGCGTTTTTTTCTTGAGACCGGCAGACTCACAAACGCAAAGGGGGCCTTTTATTAGGGGATCAGTTCAGCTCAATTGTTGCGTGTCTCTCCTGGCGCTTTGCCTATTTATTGCCATTGTAAAGGCCCTTGCCTGTGTCCCCCACCTCAACACAACCTATACAAAAACATTTTTGAAAGACTTAGTCAGGGGTCTGCGATGCCATGACAACCGCTCCAACATTATAGACTTCTTCCCGCTTCGGAGACCGTATCATGTTTTTACGCATCTCTATGGCGAGATCCCCAAGGAGACCTTCATGACTAACCACATTAGGATTTTAGCACAGCTCAGTGACTCGTTGCTGGACATTGATCAATGTGAACGTGAAAACGGTGATGTGAGAGCGATCCCCTGGATCTGTTGATGGCTTCACACGTTGTAGAATAAAAATGTCGTGCGAGGTGTCGTTGTCTCCCAATAAAACCTTTTATTTTCTCCCAGAGAATAGACTTTATTAGGCTTTCATGGCGAGCGGACATCCTGGGTGCTTCGGGACAACATTAACTTCCCTAGGCATGAAAGCAAGTTCATAAAATAATAAAATGTAGGTGTGCCGACTGATAAGAATGGACTTTGAAGCGTCATCTCTGGTTTCAATCCAATACATAGGTGTCAGGACATAGACACTAAACTCCCTCATTAATCCAATTTAATTTGATGTGTTATTTATTTTCCTTGTTCGGGTAAGAGCTGGATTAAGGCTCAGGTAAGTGTGAATACTAGGTGCACTCTTCTTTTAGCTTTGCTTTGGTCTCTACCAACTCCGTGTTAGCATGGGGTCAATCCCATACGCTGCTCTATGGTCTATTTGACTCTAAATGGGACCATCATTTAATAAATAAACATCACACTGTATTGAAGAAGGCTTGAAACTTGCAATTGAGACATAAACTCATGTTTACGATGTCCATTGAGTTTATGAGTCGCCCCCTGATGGCCATTAGTTTAAGTTTAAGGCACTTCAAAATGGCTGGGTTGCCTAATTACACACTATCATTTGATCCATCATGTATATGAAAAATACTAAGTTGTGCAACTTTAAAGGAATATTTCTGTGAAATAGTAAACATAAAAGAAAACAAGGGTGGTGTGCATTCAGTGGACATAAGTATGTATCCCTTCTAAAATAAACAATATTTTATTAGATGATGAGCTACTTTTAATGCTTTTATGGCAGATGAACTCTGTATTCTGATTAGGTTTTATCAGAGTGATCTTTCAAACATAGCAGCTGTTTCAGTTATTTATGATCTATTCATGTTGATATAAATCGTGGGAAGACCTTCTTCTTATACCATGAAGAACATTTGAGTAGTGATATATATATTACAACATTAATGTATTCAAGCCATCTCTGTAACGCTCAAGTGCTTGAGATAAGAACAGGAGGAACCAGTGGTACCAAGGTCTCGGCTGAGTTATTTCAGAACGAATCACATAATCATCTTTTACATATCAGCCTTGATTTTACAGGCACACCCGTAACAATTTACTATCCAGGCTGGGAGTTTCCTAATAAAAAAATTTTATGCAAAAAGCAATCACACTGAAGGACCAAAATATAAAAAGATTTATTCAAAGTAAAATGTGGGTTCTTCACCTAAATATAAAAAAAAGACACATCACTGATCATCAGCACCGAAGTGTTTTTTAGTAAACTCTAAAATTGAATTATATATATAAATATAAGTATAAATACACAACAACAGGTCTTTAACTTAACACATCTCAAAGGTCGTCATGAGGATTTCAACAAACCAGTGATGTTGTTACAGAGGCACATCAGACATCATCTGAAATATCAACCTAATCTCTTTTAGCAAGGACGTGAGAGTGATAAAGTTGATTTATACATCAAACCACATTATAAATAATAACACTGAGGGCGTAAACTGTGTTTTTTGTTTAAACCCTCCCAGCATCGTCCCTTGGAAGTGTAAAGAACTCGCCATGAGTGTTGCTGTCATGGGAGGTTGACCCTCTGGGCTTTGTGGCTTTGTGGCCGCTCAAAGAGGCAGTCAGTAATCTGTGTTTCAAACACAGAATACACATTTCAAACATTATATATTTTGGGTTCATATTTGATTCCAATTTCCAGACAACTCTTGTGTTGGAGCCATTTCAAGGGTGGCCAAAAAGAAAAGAGAGCCATGCATTGGAAGCCCGCTGTCGACTGACCAAAACCAAATGTCCAAAAACAGGTTTAAAAGAACAAAAAAAAGGGAGACGCAACATATCTGTGTGATAACAACTGATAAACTCCAACATTACTGCACGTGTGGTACATATGTTCAGTGTTGATGCACAATGCAGAAGGTGTGGGTGTGGGTGTGTAAGGCCATCTGGTTACTGAGAAGGGAAACAATGAAACCAAATTAGACAATCAATTGGAGGCCAGAAATGATGACAACAAAACGGACTTCCTTATCATACAGTCAGCTTCATTACGCCACACATGAGCGTGACATTGTACGTGACATTGTGTGTGTTGTGCCTCTGTTTACATAATAACAAAGGAACACAAGTGATGCTACATGTGGTCCCACTGTACATGCATGACACACCAAGGTTGCATGGGAGAGTCGTTGGAAGACAATAGTTGCAAATATGGTCAACAATCATTTAGGACGTGTCCCAAAGAGTGTCTGACGCCCAATCTGGAGTCCCACCCAACGCAAAGCACCCATTAATAGTCTTACTGCTTATGGATCACAAGTTTAAAACAAACTGTTGTCATGTCACAGTTACTGTCTGACAAAAAAAATTACAGAACCATAACAACCTGGAATAATTTACCCTTCAATAGCTGCCAAAAAATAAAGCATCATTTGAAGAGAATATGCATTTATTGATATGTGGATAACAAACTGAATAAGGAGGTGTAACTCTGTGTAGTTTTTTATATGTGTGTTTTGCTTCATGTGATTTGTAAAACTATCATTGTTAGAGGAAAGAGAGCATTCCTGTGGGTTTATTAGTTAATTGAATAGGATTTGATATGTATTTTTTTAAATGTCAAAATGTCCCAATATACAACATGCTCATTAGATGTTAACTTTTGCTTGTGTGGCCATTGTGTGAAAAGCACATAAATTAAAAAAAAACGAATAGTTTTGCGTAATCTATCATTGTGAGTGTTTAAAATCATCTGTCTCATGATACTAAGCTCATAATTTGACATTTTGTAGTGATAATAACGTTCGATACGTTATTCACTGTTATTCTATTTTGTACCTCTTTATTTACCAGTAAATAAAGAAATATCATTGTCGGTGAAATGTGCACCCTATCACAGACTCCTGTGAACTATTATATATAACTGGTGTTCATCTTTGTTCAATAATTATACTAGGAAAACATCCCACTGCAGTAAGCAGCACACTGGTGCAGGGTTTTTACCAAAAATGACCTTTACTGCCATTTTTCCCAGTGCCATTCAATCTGATGTGTTCAATGACTACACAGTGTTCCTGTCACAGCAGAACTGTTTTGGAAGGCACGGACAAATTATGTTGTCCCGCTGATACAGTGTGTCATTCAAGAAGCCACGGACAAGGAACATATTTTGTCATTGTGATGATGGACAAAAATATATATAATCCCCAATTCAAGGTTACTGACAACTCGTCTTCAACATCTCTTTTTCCTCTGAGCTCTACATTACGGTCTCTCTGGGTGTATTATTGGTGGCTGGTATTCCTTAGTATGTGCCCTTTCGTTGTTCCTTCCCTTTCTAAACTCCTTTTCTGATCATGCTATGGTCTCTGGCATGGTCTGGAATGTTTGCATTTTCTTAAAGGCCAGTATTCACCAAGTCACAGCACTCTATGTTACCACTGTTTATGCAGCTTTCGTTTGATTTGAACTTTGAGTGTGAACCAGTTTGCCTCTTGTTGATTTTGCTGGTTCAAACCCTTCAGTTTAAGAAGGGTGAAGTGGCGTTCCTTCACTATATTGGGACTGCCTTGATGTTTGCAGGTATATCTTTGTTTGTGGCCTGATCTCATTGGACTTTCTTCAAGAAACGTTTGCCCTCAGTGTCTTGATTTGTTATCACAAATTCTACTCTACCGCCAAATCATCATCTACATCTAAGTCTCAGGTCATTGGGTTTCACTCACAAGGTTGTCTGGATTTCTTTTGGATACTGTCTTCATGACCCAATCAGTGGTGGCTTTTAACCACCAAACATCTGGCCAGATGGCCGCACACCATGAGTTCCCAAAAGGTTGGTCTTTTCGGTATTGCTTCATTATATTACACAATGTGAGAATATACAGAAGAATGTGTAGTGGAAGGATCTTATTTTTATGCCGGACTATCCTCACAAAAGCCTGCATGTAGATTTATATCATCTTTTGGTCCTATACCAATGTCTTTCATCCTGTGGATGACCTTTCCTCAAACTGACAGTGTGGGGATACCTTTATACATATCATAAAGGTTAAAGTCACTTTTCACTGATCTAGCTCGATAGGATATCTTGTCTGCTAGTTGTCTGGTGTCTATTTTTTCCTCCCATATCTTTATACACACACTTTATACACACACATATAGATATGAAGACGGGCCTCTGGGCCAGACCACAGTCAGACCAACACAGTTGTTGTTATTTTCTGTGGAAGCAAAATGTATCTTCTCCAGTACCGTAAAGCATCCTTGAACAAGCCTATAGAGACATGATGGAGAACCAGAATTCAGTCATGATTCAAATATATTGTATAGCATGGGTTTGTTGAAAGAAAGAACGAGAGCAAGGACTGAACTTGATCCCTGCATTTTTGCCTCAAGCCAGTCAGGTTCCCTGGATCAGTCCGACCTGGTTGAGTGCTTCTGATTGTCCAATATCACTATAGAAAGTGCGGGTAAAGACCGGGGTGGACGCTGAAAGAGACCACCACTGACCGACTGAGCAGGAAACTGTGAGTGAACTTTACAACGAGGTAATACAAAAGGCAGAAGTATAATGTATGGCTCCTGAAACACTCACAGATCCAGACAGATTACAGGTTGGCACTCAGCCTCATGTTCCAACTACGTCAGGAGCTATAGTATATCGAGGAGAACCACCTCGGTACCCTCTGGCAGGATGTACAGCGGGTTTGACCTATCTACAAATGCTGGGCACAAGGAAACATCAACATAAGGAATGGCTATCAGCAGTGACCACACAGCAGGTCGAGATACTTCGAAAAGAAAACGAAAGCGTGAACAAACGGCGACGCAAGACTAGCGACAGAGTCGGCACAAGTACTACATGCAAGCCCACGGGGAGGCATAAAAAGAGAGGGGACAAAAGACATGGCCATGAGAATTTGGGAGCAGAAGCTGACGAAGCCAGTGGAAACATGAGATCACCAGATCACCAGAGCACTTGCAGGAAATAACTGCAGTCCAGAGAGGCCAACCAAGGATAGATGAGAAGCGATCATCACACAGAGAGCAGCGACTAGCCAGGTACAGTATATAATAAAATACTGAAATAAAATACTATCAACATGCCTCAGCACATGACATCATTGAATCCCCCTCTCCAGACAGCTTTTTTAGGACATATTTTAAGCATCCAATGTTCGCAGTGTGTCCCTGCATTTGTACATATTGGAGAAAAGTGATGATCACCGCTGAAAGGGATGATCACCGCTCCACCCGGCTTACTATTTGCTAAGGTGCTGGAGTCTTTCAAGGCAACAGGGGCTGAGTGTTTCATATTCAAAAGCACCCTTTTACTGTACCATCATCGGATGCAAACAGGAGTTCCTGGAACAGGTGGTGGAGAGGAGGACACTGAAGAAACTTTTGTCCATATTGGACAACCCGGACCACCCTCTCCACCACCTACTGCAGGGTCAGCGGAGCTCTTTCTCTAAGAGATTCCTCACGCTCCGCTGCAACAAGGACCATTACAGGAGAACATTCCTACCTACGGCGTTACGTCTCTATAATAAGACACCGCTTGCCTGATCCTCTGATCCCAGATATTTTTATTTTATTATTGTTGTTTTTTACTATTTTAATTTTAATTTTAATTATTGTATATATATCTTTATCTTTCATCCTGCTGTTTTTATATATTTATTTTTGTTGTAAATTGCTGCTACCCCGACACCAAATTTCCCCTCGGGGATTAATAAAGTATATATTCATTCATTCATTCATATTTGTGGCTTTCCAGGAAAATTGCCTTTTTTATCTCATTAGCAGAAACGAGTCACTGGTCTTGCAGTGACCAATATAGCTGCTATTTAGTGATGATGTCATGTTGTTCATTGCTTCATGTGCTGGTTTAGATCTGGATTTCTCCTTATGTTGAAATACAACGTTGAACTAAACTAAACAATATTTTTTACAGCAATTGAGTCTTTATTACTTTATATCTAATTAGTCTTTTACACCATGACCAAACATTCACTATAACTGTTTATCGCTGAACTGATGTCTTCATTTTTTGAACCAATTTTATCGTTTTGCTCATAATTGCAACATGTAGTACAAACCCATGAATATATTAATCGTAATGCTTTTTGCAGCAATGTATTGCCAACATTAAGGCCTCGTACCATTGTTGGAGGCAGTTGAAAAGGACTTCAGCCCCCTGAGTAAAAGACAATACAAGGAATTGGGATACAGATGTAATCTGACATGAGATCTTGGTGGCAGCAAGAGATCAGATAGAAAGTTACGTCAGAGGTTTATCCCACGGACGTTTTCTCTTTTACCCATGAGGGGACGTGCATCAGAATTGGAAAAGATCCCCGTTTAGCCTCACCCAAGATAAATAGACTGAACGAGACAAAAGAATGCTATCTGGTGAAAGGATGAACTGAACTGTCAGAAATGTCAGCCAGGATGCAGATTAAATTTAGCAGCAGTTGGTTTTTGTTCAGGGGTGTGGTTTCCCCTTTGGACTAACTCTTGTGACATTGTGTCAGTCACTGTTAGGATATGCTTGATTACTATGATGAATTATAGTCATGTCTGGGGAGTACTGACCGTTAACAAACATTGAGGCTGACCACAAGTTGACACAAAAGAAGTATTTTGTGCATTATGACAGAAATATAATATGATATATGATTTAAATAAAAGGTGCATCTTTAATCATAACTACGAAAAACATCCAAAACAATCCTGCATGTCTGCATGACTGAAGTGAGAAAGCACCTCTCTTTCCCTTCCCATGTCCACAAGCTTCTCAAAGAAATCTTGTCCCTGTGAGAGTTATTGGTGATGGACGTTAAGGTCTTTGATGTGGTAAAAATGAACAATGTGGGGGAATGCTGGCCGCCTGGCGTGTTGGACCGCGTCCCACTCTGTATACCAGTTTTGTGGTAATGATCAAAGGCGGTATTGTGAGTAGCTCCTGGGTGAGGGACAGAGTCACTTCAGGGACTCGGGTTTCTCTGAGTGGCCTTGTGTTGTGAGGAACTGTCCTTGAACTACACAGGGAAAGGGGTGGGGGCCAAGTGTGTTAATAAGCTCCAGTGGCTTTAAACAGCACCACATCCCTGCCAGCTCCTGGCCTGACGCACATGCAATCACAAGTGCCCTGAAGGGATTAATAAAATATTATAGTAAGCTATTATTTACAGTGACTCTATTCACATTTGTGTCATTGTTAAAACACTAACGCGTGTGTGCTTCATCCTCCTCACAGTTCTTAAGATCCGGCGGAAGTAGCATATTTTACAAAGCTCCATCATAAGTGCATGCAACCAGCTGCATATATGAATAGACAGGGGAAGTGGTTTTAGAACATAACATCTGTCAATGAAGAAATGTTGTAGATTGTGGGGTGCAGTGCCTCTTTAATTTCAGATTGAGCAATCTTTGCATTATGTGTCTACTGCTTTAATACAAATTCTGACAAATATTTACCAGTATGTCTTTAAAAACTTAGTACACATGGCTCTTATTACTATACTTGAAATCTGGGCGCTTACCAAGTGACCATTCTTGATTGCATACAAAATTTAAATAAAGCAATTACTCTGTACTCTGTGCACTCCTCCCAGAACCACAGAGAGACACTTATATCACAGCGAGCATTTCCTAGATGCCTAAGTGTCAGCGTTAAATCGTACATGCATAGCATTGTGTGCGCGGCGGTGGAAATGAGTGAACACTGACAATCAGTGGGAGGTCGACAGGGAACTGAGGCGGGAAATGGGTGGCAACAGGGCAGGTGTTGACGCCAAATGCACAGGATCTTCTCAGTCAGTGCTGGTCCCTTAGGATGCAAAATGGACTCTCCTGTCTCCTATTCTGTAGTAGCCACTGCCTTATAAAGGGAAGGAAATAATCTGGGAGCTGCTTCCCTGCATTGTGTGTATTGTATTGTATTGTATTGTAACCCGTAGTGAGAGGAGGCTGCATTAGCCAGCAGGAGGCAGATAATGCGTAGGGGTTGTTCAAGGTATAGGTTTGTTTGTGCTTTCGAGGATTATCAGTTGTTTTGACTCATAGGAAACAAACTGAGGATCCTGAGATATTATAAAGTAGCTGATATTGAAGTATAAACTAGAGGTGAAAGCACTAACAAGACGGTATTAACAGATGCATGATTTTCAGTCCCTTTCATGTGAAGCTTCCTTTAAACTCATCAGAACCAAGTTGCCACATTTGGTTCTTTTAAAAAAATCTCTGTTTGAGCTTTTATCCGCCGACTACGAGCGACTATCCCTCCACCTGAAATTCATTTAACAGCTGAGTTGTGCAGCGGCATAGAAAGAGGCCTGCCCATTCACTGCAACTGGCACAGCACCGTGCCAATAAACACACACGGCCAACTTGGTAGAAGAACAGTGCATGTCCTTTTCCATTTCTTGGGTGGACAGCAGCACCGTAGGCCCTCACATTATCACAACATTAAAAACTTTTTTAGGAGCACTTATCCCTTAAGATATCCGCCAAGAACGGCCTCACCGCTATGCCACTTAATCCATTTTTTTTAAAGCAATGACTCAATGTGCAATCGTGTGCAGAAATACTCGAGCTGAGCTCTAGACTTTGCTAAGATGTCAGGAAGGCTGTTGACAGGTTGAACAGTGAAAGCTGTATTAATGTTCTTTGCTCAAGGAAATCCTGGGCTGCGTTTCAACTGGCCAGACCACGGCCCTGTTACAAAACAGACCCGTAACCTGACCAACACTCCGTGTACTCAAGCTTCATCCATTTGTCACAAGGGGTTTAGGGGGATCCTCTCTTGGGAATGATGCACTTTATTAAACATATCTTTCGAAAAAAGACTCAAACCTTCCTTATACCCCGAGATCGTCAAATGAGTGGTTTGTTTCAAACCGTCTGAAAGCTATTGCTTAGATTATAATCACCTGCATGGCCAGGATTTATATCTGGCGCCGTTATTCTGTGGTGATCAGTCAGCAACCAAATTAGCCTCAAACAAATTGACCGTTCACTCGACCGCTTCCCTTCCTCTGTCAAGCTTTAGATTTCCTCACATATGGGACTGTAGAAAGAGCAATATTTTTAACATAGCTTGGAGGGTGGAAAAAGAAGAATTGAATACAAGATTGTTTTAAAGAATTATAAAACATTCTGAATGATTAATCTGCTGCCGTTGTTATTTCAAACTGACAGTATGGCAGGCGTAGCAAAAATTACAAAGGGGAGCATACTGTCACACAGAAAAACTAGCAAATATGGAGGCAGGAGAGCCTCGTGCCATATACCTTTCCCTCCAGCTAAATAAATATAGTCACAGCTTTGTCCCTGCCCACTGGCCCACTGGATTAATGGGGTCAGAGGGGTGCAGCTTTCAAGACATTACTTTGAATGTCAAACCGTTTGATGACGATCAAGCCGCTCGGATGTAAAGCCTCTCAAGTAATCACGTCCCTAATTTTGCAAATGATATGTGCTAATTCCAAATTGCAGAGAGGGAGGTTGCAAAGCTGCAATTGGCATGGACCTGAGGACATAAAATACTCTGACAGCTTCCGGCCACCTTTGCGCTGTACCCCGATGAATGAGAGCAGGTCAGAATATAAATATCACAAAGTGTAATTACAATTCCCCGGTATTTGAAAAGGTCATTTTTTTATTGAAAACTCCGATGGGATGCTGGCTCTATTGTAAGGATATGCTGCCGATCTGCTGCCGTTTTTTCTATGCACTTTCCTACCAAACCCCCATAGTAAGGAATAAAAGCTTTTGAGCCAACTTGGCTGTTAGGCCCCTTCGTTGAAAAGGGATCAAATGTGTGAGCAGAAGGCTGGTTCAGACCCATATGTTAATGAGAGAACACTGCCAACAGGCTGTTGCTGCAGCAGCTCTGCTGCAGGATGTGAACACGACTGAAGCCTAAACCGAGCACACAAACATTTGTCGCTAAGCAATTTCTTTGGTCTATTTCTGGATTGCAGTTTCACTCGTCATTAATGCATGAACACAGCAGCGTGGCTGAATTAAATGTAAAAATAATGATCAGCAGTTCAGCATTGACGTCCTATTGGTCACCACAAGCAGAAAAAGCTGCTTTCTGGGCGTTCACATCAATTTCCTTGTTATATTTAAGTGCTGAGTGCCAATTACCCTATGAACACATAATTCATTAATTAGACCGCTTTAATAGAGCAACATCCAAGTCAATCAATTCACTAATGGGTTTCTTGGGTTACATCCTGTTAAACAAAAGGCATGTTTAGGTGCATGCATCTGCAGTGGTTTTCTTAAACATTTTATTTTCCATGGAGCATTTTGTACAATGGGAAGAAGTAGTAACAGAGCAGATGTAGTCTATAAATCATGGCCTCGGCATAGGGCCAGTCATTGTGACAGACTTTTGCCAAGTTGAAAACACACCTTTCAGACTGTACTGGTTGGTTTGTTTTCTTTTGGAAAGGCTGATCTGTTCAATGTATGCTTTCTCCGTGGGTAGCTGGTGAGCTCCATCCACTAACGCACATATTGATTCGCATCTTGAATACTTGATGGAAAAACGTTCATTCATGTGCACAGCCATCTTTGCAAGAAAAAAATTAAATCAACTTATTCTACAAATGTGGGATCGCTAAATCGAAAGCTCAGTGAGGATTTAAATGCTGAGCAGAAGGCCTGTAATACAGAGATATGCTGGTAAACAGTCACACACAGACTATAGTCCTTGTGTAACCGATTTCAATCTTTTGTATGCAGGCGACAGATAAAACATTATCATTTTTTCCTTACACAAAACATTTGCAACGGGCCAACCATAACAGACTCAAACCAATCCCTTTACATCAGATAATATGGCCGTTTTCACACAGAGGAACTATGTTCTGGACATGATTGTTCTGCTTCCCATGAACAAACAGAAAGTACTCTGACCAACTTAGTGTGGGTAAAAAATAAAACACATAATGTATGTAATGTACTGTACATATAATTATGGACTCAAATAATATGACTATGTGTGAGGAGTGGGGCACAGTACTGTCTTACAGGGTAATTTCAGGATTTAGTGCTTTAAACTGCTGCTCAATGAGTCCACACCATTCCCTGTCTCCTTGTACCTATAGTTTCTCTTATTAATATCATAGACTGTTTCAAATATGGATCTAGTCTCCATACGTTTCTCAAGAGCCAAATTGAAGCTCAAAGTGGGTGACTCCGCACTTCGCCATCTCGTTTTTTGTGCCAGAGCAATGCTCAGGTCCCGTTAGCATACGCAAGCTAGCTCAGTTAGCAAGAGGCATCCATAATTCACATTAACAACTGATTCATTGAGATGCTAATTTTGGCTTCTAAAGAACGGGCTTGTTTGTAACGTATTCACCAAAAAAATGAACAGCCAACTCCTTAAAATGTCTAGTACAACAAGCTAAGCTAACAAGCCAGGTACCATCCAAACAGCTCGTTAATCTTGTGCATTATTCACGGCCTCCTCGCCTATTTTCTAGCCTGTATTTTTGCAGACTGTTAAATACAAAAATAAAGAGTTGAATTGAGCTGTACAGCAAGATTATTCCAGGGTTTTGTATTATTCCAGTTCCTGATATCCTGCTGGAAACTGATGCAGGCACGGAGGTCACCAAGAGCATCATCCAGCACCTGCACATCGCCCAGCAGGATGCCCGGCGTACACTTAACCACACAGCAAGCTATATTATGTTTGATATTGCAATTCCTCTAAAAGGCACTTCAATAACATTCGCAAAAAAAACGTAGATTTACACATTTTCTTGCTCTCGTTTAAGGCGTTAAATTACATTTTTTTTACGTTGGCCATTATTGAAAGGATTCTTTCAGAGTAGTTCTCTAAACATTCTGGTTTAGATTTTGTTCCAAATTTCTCATGATTAAGATTATTTGGGGAAAGTAAAATGGGAGGACAGGAAACATCACTATTGACAAAGCACTACAAATATTAGGATAACACTCTGCTGAACTCAAAATAAGGAAGGTATGGACCGCATGTTATTTCGACTCAGTATCCTGCCATTGTAAGATGGGATAGGATGGGAAAAAAAGCACTTTTAAAATCACAAATCTTTCTGATTCAATAATAGCTTACTGCTGGATTTTCACTCACTGGATCACAAAGGGACAGAAAACATTGGCATTTGTGATCATTTGAGGAGAGGAAGGCGTCCTTGTGATCACTGAGAGCTTCATGTAGAGTATCAGTTTTAATTATCTCTACAGTCATTACGTGTAAATCTATACCATTGCACATCAACCGTCACATTCTGGAGAGCCCAAGTTGTCTCAGAGGTCAGGAGGTCTGCATATATATATTTTTATCTTTGCTTGTATCATGACATACCTCTGCATTTACCAGAGGCCCATAAGGCCACCCATGAAGCTCACATTATTGGAACTTTGGGGTTCATCAATGCGCTGGAAGTTGCATCGCATGAATGGTGTTTCCTATTTATCTGCATACGGTCAGATGGGATCGCTCAGTCATCGCCCTCTAGTTATTTTTAATCTACGATAAGGTTGGATGTGGCATCTATAAGCAGAGACCAGGTTCAGTGTTTAAAAAGAAAAGCAAAAAATACAAAGAGGACGTTTTTGTTAGTTTTCCCCTGCTGAGATCATTGTTCTTTTAAACCTTAAAAGAAGAACCTTAACTTGTCGGCAGTGACGGAATAGATTACGTCTGTGACAGCTGATGAAGGTTGAAAACAACTGACATACATCATCATCCCAAGTGCAGATGAAAAGAGTCATACATTTGTAGTTCAACAGAAAAGGATTTTACAAGAAAAGTTGAAATTGCAAGCGTGCACAGAAAACCCAGTTGAATTATGACAAGAGGTTTTCAAGTTATTAAAATGTTGTTAAAACTTAATGGCCTCCTTAATCCCACACATTGGTGGCCTATCAAACATGATAGGTCCAGTGGGTAAATATAATGAAAACAACACTGTGTTGGTTATTTATGCTTCCATGGAGTCAAACACAAAATTTGTTTTAGTGTGGTCAGACCAATCTGACAAAAAAAGTCAGCTTGGAGCTTGTGTCATTTATATGACTTGCTTAAGATGACATTATTACGGAGGATCATCCTCATCTGCTAATGCAGGAGAAAAAGAGCTGGAAGAAAGCCTCACAATGTGCTTCATCGCTATCTTGTGGGAGTATATTCTTTCATCTCCCTCTTCCCACATATCTGTTCTTTGTTTGATGAGAAAAAAAAAAAAAAAAGTCAAATTATTAGAGAGTGATGCATGAACTACTCTTTTAAATGTGTTCCTTTTCTCAGCCTGAGGGAAATGTACAGGTCCTTGACCTTTTGAAATGGCACGCTGGGGAATAAGCAGGAGGGACTTGTCCCCCCGACTCCACCAGATGGTGTAGCCATTGGCGAGCATGGAGGCATTTTTAGCAACAAGGTGGGGACTAACGTGGGACCGAGGCGGGAAACTGTCTGGATACAATACTCCTGAAGTCACATACTCACTCCATGCGAGGCCAGGTCAGATTGACTCCCTGAAATCAACCAAATGCTCCAAACAATTTCCCCCTGAATAGATCTCATTGTTTACTGTGGTGCAAAATCTTTAAATAGCAGAGCGCTTGGGCTTCCTCCGCATTATGCTTTGTGATTGCATCCGACATCAAAACATATCAATTCAAATTTCCCAATAGGCTTTTCTTCAGCGCGGACGACAATCACAAGACTCCTTGGCTTCCATCTGAATTCCACTCATTCCAGATGCAGTCTGAGATACAAAACATGCACTTTTGTTCCTGCAGCATGAGATAACGCATCAGCGCTTGAACTTTTTTGGGGCACTGCTCTGAATCTCATCTCCTCACCTCACCATTGCCCTCTAGTGAACACGGAGCAAGAAGTTAAGTTGTAGGACGGACGTCGGCTCAGGTGCTTGACATTTTTTTAGCAGCATGAGAAACGGAGTAAGGAAACAAATGCTTTCCAAGGACAGTTTGGTTGCAGCTCACAGGTCTACTAAACTCAACCCAGACAACACATTACCTTTAGCTCATACTGCTGTCAGAAATTATTTGGATTTGAAGTCATCAACTTGAGCTAATTAGTTTTCTAGTAATTTTCACAGAAACAGCTCATATAATCAACTTCACACTCAACACTGTGCTTCCTCGGGCCCTCAGCAACACACCTGCCATGTTGTAGTTCCACCTTGAATTAAGTACAATTAAGAACATTGTGCTCATAATGCCTCTCTTTCACTCTTCACTTTTACTCAGACCTTTACTGTAGTTTTACGTTTTGAGTACTTCTTCTACCAATATGGACATTGAGAAAGAATACAACATGAAGCAAGACATCATTATCCTGTTGTTGGTTATACAATTGCATGGAAAGCTGTCAGCTCTGATAGTACTTACACTCGAGGCCTCTATAGACTCTGGATGTGGAAAGTTGTGAGCGAATACAATGCTGTTACCCAGTTTATTATTTTAGTGACGTTATGACTGGCTTGTCTGACATAAAAGATAACAACTTATTATCTGTTCTGTAAACAAGCACGCTGCAGTGACTTGACGGCTCACAATTGAATCCCTTGTCTGAGCTCTTCCTCTCCCATAATACCCTTTGCACTTCGGCGACGAGTCTGCGTACAGACGGGAGATTGAACAGCTAGTCCTCTGGTGTGGTCAGAACCACCTGGAGCTGAACAAGGCCAAAACTGTAGAGATGACAGTAGACTTCAGGAGGAGCCCCCCAACACTACCCCCCTAACAATACACAACAGCACTGTTTCTGTGGTGGAGACCTTCAAGTTTCTGGGATCCACAATCTCCCGGGACCTGAAGTGGACTGCCAACATCAACACCATCCGGAAAAAGGCCCAGCAGAGGCTGTACTTCCTGCGCCAGCTCAGGAAGTTCAACCTGCCTCAGGAGCTGCTGATCCTGTTTTACTCCGCCATCATCCAGTCTGTCCTCTGCTCTTCCATCACTGTGTGGTTTGGATCGGCCACCAAACAGGACAGAGTCAGACTCCAACGGATCGTCAGGTCTGCAGAGAGAACCATTGGTTCCAGCCTGCCCTCCATCCTGGACTTGCACACCGCCAGAGTCAGGAAGCGGGCTGTAAAGATCACCACAGACCCCTCACACCCTGGACACAAGCTGTTCCAACTCCTCCCCTCTGGAAGGCGCTAGAGAGCACTGTACGCCAAAACCACCAGACACAGAAACAGCTTCTTCCCACTGGCCGTCACTCTGATGAACAGTTAAACAGACTCTTCATCTGCACTATCTGCACTTTTGTGTTGTTTTACTACTGTCTTTAATGTCCTTTTTATATTTTTTATATTTATGTGTGTGAAAAAATAAATAAAAATAAATAAAAATACGAAGCGCAAGTGAAACCGGAGTCAAATTCCATGTATGTGCAAATTTACATGGCCATTAAAGCTGATTCTGATTCTGCGTTTTTTATTTAATCTCAGGTGCAACAGCTTCTGACGTGTTTAACAGGCAAAATATGCACACTCTTTCCATGACATTTTGACTTATTCCGTTTGAATACATCTCCTGTTATGTCTTTAGCATGCACATTTCGTTTACACAGCCTTGTAGAAAAATAGCAGAAATAACTCGAGCAGCAGGGGAACACACATTATCTAATCACTCTGCATGGCTCTCAATTTGAGTTTGTGTCGCTGCCACGAGTTAAGCTGCTGAATCATTCCAACAGTATCGTTTTGTATCGCCTCACTGTGAAATTGATTTCACTTGACTTCAGTCGGTCTGCATGGACATTAAGTGACTCTGCGTTCAAGCTGCTGAGAGTTGTAATGAGACAGAAGTCAGCTTGAAAGCTGGAAACAGAGAAATATTGAACAAACAACCAAAGCGAGGTCGGTGATGGAGACAAAATGTCTCTCCCCCGCTGATGTCGTGGTTATTAAAACTATTTTTTCATTAGATGCATTGTTCAGTAAAAGCTCAACCCTGTTGAACTTGTATTTATTGTAGATTTGTTTAAAATGGAGGACTCTTGTGTTACAATAGTGCAGTTTTTACACGTGGCACTTTTAAAGCACACAAGCCATGACATTCTTGTCTGTTATGCAGTTGCTTAGTTTTTGCATCATTTTCTTCATTAAAAAAGTTCACAACACTGGGCATTCTTTTGTCAAATTAGCATTCCCCCATGCAAATCAGCTCTAATTGTGGGACATAATATGCATGACTTAATACATCTCAGGACACAGTATAGCACAAGTACAACAGTTATTTACTTCATTAACTGTAATTTCTTCCTCCAAGGACTTCTCCCGTTGAAATTACTCTTTAACGGCATTAGAAAAGGTCAATAATTCGATACAATATCAATAGAACGTTGCAAATGAACATTGTGCACACAGGGAATAATAAAGAACATTACGTATAAAAGCTACAGACATAAAACAAATTTGTGCATACAAAATCCCAATAAGAAGACAGTCTAAGGCATTAAGTTATATATAAATAAGACAAATAGGAAATAGGATTTAAATATGAAAACTTGTTCTAATAATGTTATGCTTGTAAAGATCAGCTGTCGTCTTGTGACGTGTGAATGAAATGACTGAGACTGGTTTGATGCATTTCACTGAGAGAGAGAGACCACTGTCCAGCAGAGGGCAATAAGGGATCAACCATTTCTTTTTAACATTCTTCTCTACATAAAAAATGTTGCTCATACCCTTTGCATACTCTTTACATAAATATGTTTGCATAGTACATGTGTGTACTCTGTTTCCTGTCTCCCTGTCTACTTTACTGATTCAATTTTCTGTCGCTTCTCCCGTCTGCTTTAGCTAATTGTCACAATCTCTACTCTTTCTGGACATCAGCATGACTAAAATGCAGTTCTTAATTGACCACCCTGTTTGAAATAGAGGTTAGAATAAAAAAAAAAAGTTATTTGAATTCAGAGAATGAGGTTTAAAATAACTTAATATACGTCAGGTGAAGGATTTATATAACATGCATAGCTGTGCTTATCGCATGATATCCAATTAAAGCGCCGTCTCCTGCCCTGCAGGCAAATGCAATATGGCTCACAGTTCCACCTAATGGTATCCTCCTCATCGGCTGCAGCCCAGATGCAAGACCACCATGCTCCCTCCAGAAGTGAGCGAGTGAAGACAATCCGCTCTAAAGATCAGGGGAAAGCATATGAATACCCAAAAGGCAGGAGGTAACAGATGCAAATCCGATCCGGCTATCAAAAAGTGAAAATGAAGCAAAGCTTTTCACAAGTTTCTGACGCTTCAGCTTGTAATGTGGGGCCCAAAAATATTTCAACAGAAAATAATGTGTATTCCACAGGCTTGCTGGGATCAGAGTGTTATTGCGACATGCTGGGTGAACTCACAGCAGCACAGTGTGTGCGGAAAACTACAACAAATATGATAATAATATTGTGAATATTGTCATTACTGTGCAAACACTGTGCAAACACTGTGGATTGTGTTTTAATACCCTCACAAATCTATTCAACTTTGAAGTTGTTTGCAGCAAATTCTAGCAATCAAAGTGAAAATGTGTCATAACTCCTGCATTGCCGTATGTGTTGTTGTTATTAAGAAACCAGCTAACAATGTTAGTTATGAGATGTTTGCTGTGTGCCATCATGTGATGCCAGCTTCTGAATTGCAGTATTATGGAAACCTCATGAAACACTGCAGTTCCACTCTGGTTTATTGCACTTCCAATCAGTTTGAAATGTGTCCGACATCAACGCTCCATGTCGAGTTCTTGTCTGCGCGTCGACCGTTTTCACGCCAATCGGCCTCCAGTGATGACTGGATAATCTGCATCATATGCTAATCCAATTGTGTTGCCGTACCTAAAGAATTGTACAGCACAGCCAAACAGATTATTTTCTCCTACGCTTGGCAGGCCAATTAGACACACACACACACACACACACACACACGTACACACATCCGCTGTACAGTCAAATACAAAAGCTGCAACGCCTCTGACGGGCAGGAGGGATGTTCGCCACGGTGACTGGGAAAGAGTGGAAAGAGAAGACATTCGGGTGGGAAGATAAAAATCCTGCAGTGTGTGTGTGTGTGTGTGTTTTGAACATCATTTTATTTTGCACATCATAATTTGCTTTTCCCATGTGAAATGTGACAAAAGCAAGCAAGAGAAATAAATGTCCATTATAAACAATTTCAGTTTTAATTCAATTCAATTCAGTTTATTTTATATAGCCCAACATCACAAATACAAGTTTGCCTCGGAGGGCTTTACAATCTGTACACATAACATCCCTGTCCCGGGACCTCACATCGGATCAGGAAAAACTCCCCTAAAGAGATAGTAAAAACCCTTTCACAGGGAAAAAAGGGAAGAAACCTGAGGGAGAGCAACAGAGGAGGATCCCTCTCCCCGGATGGACAGAAGCAATAGATGTCATGTGGCCAGAATGAATAGCGTAGTTACAGCACATTCAATGAATATGACAGAAATTATTCATATAATGAGTATTAGGCATGGTCCATGATCCTGATAATCCATGAAGCAGAAGGCGGTAGAGAGGAGGGGGGCATCAGAAGGGCCATGGCAGCGGGTAAGACCGGTTCCAGGCCGGTTCCATCAGCAGGGCCATGGTAGCAGGTAAGACCGGTTCCAGGCCGGTTCCATCAGCAGGGCCATGGTAGCAGGCAGGACCAGTTCCAGGCAGCCATGGATCCATTCTAGGCATCCATTTTAGGCAATAGTGACAGGGTGTTGCTCAGAGACTTTAGTCCACAGCATATAGGCTACACCACATTTATTCATCAGCTTAATATGTGATCATTTCAGACTCTTAAAGAAGGGCATATCTTGAAAAACCTTTCAGTGCTTGTGCTTGCGCTAACTTTTTTGCGGGCCGTCTTGATCAGATTTGTCTCCGCCTTCCTATGTAACATGCAAGCTAATTAGAATATACCGCCCTCCATCTAAGTATCTCCACCCATGTCGTGAGAACTATCTTTGCAGAGGTGCGTCATATATTTCTCACAAGCCAATCAGAGCAGGCTTTTTTGGGGCGGGCAGCTTAAAGGCGCTAAAACTAAGCAGGTAAATACAGGTATATTCAGACAGACCGTATGAGAAGAATAATGTTAGAATATTAAAGAATGTAAACATGTTTGAGAAGAAACCCAAACTACAAGTATGAACCTGAGAAGAAGCACCATGTGTCTCCCCTTTAACACTAAAAGATTTGTGTTGCTGAAAACGCATCTGGTCTCTGTGGGTGTCATTGAACTTCTGGTCAGCTTCACCGGTTTACTTTGAACAACATTGAGTGGTTATTAAATGTGTGCCATTTGCATTATCCATGATTGCTGCTTGTGTTTTCTGACGCCATTTCCCCGATGTTTTAAGTGAAGAACCTCTCATCTGTTTAACGCCGCTGGATCTGTCCTCGGAGTCTGTGAAGGGCCTTTTGAGAGCTTTCATTACAAACAATGTCCAAAGAGAGATGGCAATCATAAATACCCGGAGTGTGACTTCACATGGAACAAGTGCTTAGCAAGCTGACATTAGCATTTCATTCAAAGCGCCACAGGCGCCCAAGTAGAGACACACAGACATGAGCCTATATTTGGATTTCCAGCCTCACAAAAGATGTCTACGTCTAAGATCATATTCAACATGGGGCTGAATAAGTCATGACAGATAGAACAGGGACATAACAAAGCATGTGTCATAACACCTTCTAAAATCTTTCAGGAAGACAGATTAATTAAAATCATCCTCTTTTTGTGCGTGAAAGGAAACAATCATTTCCGATGTACTGTAGTCGCACCATGTACTGTAGCCGAGAGCCAAGATAGTGAGCGCTTTGTTTGTACAAAAAACTAATTTATCTCTACTTTGTGATGACGGCAAAGTGCTGGCTGGTGAATCAGGGTCCTCGACGAGAGTATACATTTCAAATAAATGTGAGTGACTGTATTTTCATCAAGGAAATTGTTGTTTTTATTTGTCTCCTCCTCCTACTGCATAACTAGCCCGACAATTGTGAGACACACAACAACACACAGACACAAAACAATGTGCAAAGGCCACACAGAGCTCGTATAAAGCGTATTTAAAGGACACATTGGAACAGTTCATTGAATTGTCGACAGTAGTTACTGTACCCCATGATCAAACAAAAATGTGAATGATCAAAGTGGGCTGTAATGGTCTTTTGGCATGAAGTAAATAGTAAGATCATCACGTACCCGGAGAGGATACAGAGAAAATGTTTTACACAGTTTAACTTCAGAGATGGGCTATGAAGCAATTCTGTGAATATTAGATAGTTTTCTCTCAGCAGCTCCATTACTGAGAATAGTCCCACTTATGATTACATGGAGTTTTATTTGATAACACTCTGAAAAGGATTTTCTATGATTACTGCCTATGCAGCTCATATTTACAGTTTAAAATAGGTATTGAGGAAAGTAATGGGTATCATTTCACCTGGAGGGCCTCAGCTGAAGTATTTGTTTTCAATTCTATGGGCACATGAACAGGAGAGCTAATACAACTCAAATGCAATCTAAATATAGAGTTCAAATATAAAGAGTTTAGCTGCAGGTACTAAGTCGGCTGGTCCGACCCTCTTCAGCAGGTTGTTCGGAAGTCTATAAGGAGCCATTTTCATTCTTTCACAAACAAAAGTATTGGACAGCGTGAAATTGTGGCTCGGTGATTTTCTTTACTTTTATTTATTTATTCTTTTTCCTTTTCTTTTTATTGCTTTATTTTTTATTTATTTTTTTACACCTAATGATATCTAAAAAAAAAGTTAGAGGCATGTGCCCTGACAATTTATCCAATAGTTGTTGTTCCTCTAATGCCGACGGTGGAGCCAGGGTACCACCAAAGTCATTAGGATTCACCCTCTGGCTACCATCAATGCATGAACAAATTGCCTTTTTAATCCATATAAACTTTAATAAGACATGCCACTATATAAACCAAGAAAGTAACTCTCATGGTGGCACGACAGGAAAAGTCAAGTGATCACTAAAGTTAGTGTAATGCATCCTCCGGGGAACATGAATGAAGATATGGACAACGTTTGAATTCAATCCAATCTTCTGGGGACCATGAATGTCTGTACAGCATGTCATTTTAATCTATCCAAAAGTTGTTAAGATATTTACCTCTGGACTAGAGTAATGGACTCTGACTGACTAACAATCTGAAACTAATTCAAACAATGGATAACTTTAACACCAGAACATTTTCAGCGCAAATATGGCCCTTGAATGACAGACTTTGAGTGACAGTTTATGATTAAATGATAGTGGCGTGATGAATATGAACACTGTTGTGACTCCAGGCCTTTGAAAAAGAAAGAAACATGTACTTTATTAATCCCCTTGGGGAAATTCTTCTCTGCATTTGACCCATCCCTGGATATAGAGCAGTGGGCAGCCCTGTGAGGTGCCCAGAGAGCAGTTAAGGGTTCAGTGTCTTGCTCAGGGACACTTTGACATGTGAACTATGGGGATCGAACCGGGTACCTTGTGGTTGCGGGATGACCACTCATCCCCCTGAGCTACAGCCGCCCTAAAATTGCTCTTTGAGGATTACATTCCAAACTGTGCTGCACTGGCTGTCTGTTGGTCCTGGGATTTCTGCCGTTATCAAACATAGACCAGCCAGACTATAGAGATGCTTGAGAATACTTTACTAAAGGATACTTTGTAGCAAACACAGCAGCATTAATGTGACAGATGGAAGCAAATTACCGATGACGTTCCGAGTCAGCCGCTGGGCCACATCAGCGGGCCTCAACCCTCATGGGTATTGTCGACAGAATGCAGTTTTCAGCTGATTGATCATTTGTCAAACTGTGATTGCTCTAAAGGAATTTTAATTATCACAGAATGGAATCATGCAAAATGGTTACATGTGGTCAGGGGTGTTGATTGCCTGCCCACCCCCGCGGGGATCTCATTTCAAAAGGTAGATAATTAAATGGATCGTAAACCAGCTTCTAATAAAAGATGCAGTCTCTCCGTGGATTATGATGACAATGGATTTGTAATTGTTTGACACCAGCCAATCAATCGCACAAAATTCCTTTCGGCTATACACCGCGTTCCACATTATTAGGCAAATTGTATTTAAGGGTCATAAACATTAATTTTTGGTTTTTTTAATGAAACTCATGGATGGTATTGTGTCTCAGGGCTATTTGGATGATTGAAATCATCCAAATAGTAATAATAATAATTAGTTTGCCAGGTGAGCCCAATCAAAGGAAAACTACTTAAGAAGGATGTTCCACATTATTAAGCAAGCTACATGTTTCAGGCAAAATGGGGAAGAAAAAGGATCTCTCTGCTGCTGAAAAGCGGCAAATAGTGCAATACCTTGGTCAAGGTATCACAACATTGGATATTTCCAAAAGAATTGCGCGTGATCATCGGACGGTGAAGAAATTTGTCACCGATTCACAGCACAAGCGGGTTCGTTCAGACAAAGGCAAAATAAGGAAGATTTCTGCCAAACAAATGCGTAGGGTTAAGAGAGCAGCCACTAAAATGCCATTGAATAGCAGCAAACAGGTGTTTGAAGCCGCTGGTGCCTCTGGAGTCTCGCGAACTTCAAGATGTAGGATGCTCAAGAGGTTTGCAAGTGTCCTTAAACCTGTTATTCGGCCACCCCTAAACCCAGCTCACAAGCAAAAAAGGTTGCAGTGGGCTCAGGACTACATGAAGACTAACTTTCAAACTGTTTTGTTTACGGATGAGTGCCGTGCAACCCTTGATGGTCCTGATGGATGGAGTAGTGGATGGTTGGTGAATGGCCACCATGTCCCAACAAGGCTGAGACGTCAACAAGGAGGTGGCGGAGTCATGTTTTGGGCCAGAATCATGGGGAGAGAGCTGGTAGGCCCCTTCAGGGTCCCTGACGGTGTGAAAATGACCTCGGCAAAGTATGTAGAGTTTCTGACTGACCACTTTCTTCTGTGGTACAAAAAGAAGAACCGTGCCTTCCGTAGCAAAATCATATTCATGCATGACAATGCACCATGTCATGCTGCAAAGAATACCTCTGGGGCATTGGCTGCTATGGGCATAAAAGGAGAGAAACTCATGGTGTGGCCCCCATCTTCCCCTGACCTTAACCCTATTGAGAACCTTTGGAGCATCATCAAGCAAAAGATCTATGTGGGTGGAAGGCAGTTCACATCCAAGCAGGTGCTCTGGGAGGCTATTATGGCATCCTGCAAAGACATTAAAGCAGAAACTATCAAAGAACTCACAAATTCAATGGATGCAAGAATTGTGAAGTTGATATCAAAGAAGGGGTCCTATGTTAACATGTAACTTGACCTGTTAAGATGTTTTTGATTCAAACTTTTCTTGATTTCAGTAAATATGACCTCCTAATGCTGCAAATTCAACAAATGACAATTTTTTGTTCTTTACAACCTATAAAATATCTTGAAACTCTGAAATTCTGAAATTCTGTATAATAATTTGGAACACTGCATTTTGAGTTTTTTTATTTTTGAAAAAAATACTGTTATCATTAGGAGGTTTGTTCAATAGAATTTGACTTATACTCTAACAGTTGATGACTTGAAAATGATACTGACTGACTGTGCATTACTATTTAGGAAAATCTGAGCAAAGTGTAATTTGCATAATAATGTGGAACGCGGTGTAGTGCACATTTTAAAACAGAATAAAGGGATTATCACATTATCATAAGTGGATGTGATGCGAGGCTGAAAACAGGTAAAATAGATTAAGGTCAACAACTTCATGCATTGAAAAAAAAAGCAAGAATTATGAAAGCAACGCTGTTAAATCTTTCACACTGGGACACTCCGCTTCATTTTTCATCTGACTGCAGGAACTATGAAAATCAGTTTCCAATTAAATTAAGGATTAGAGCATTGGCTTGAATCCCTGCATACATTTGTCACAAACTGTGATGATACATTTGCAAAAGGATGAGGTGTAACACTCCTTACGTGTTTTTCCTTCCTGATCCACAACATTGAATCTCAACTAAATGTCCTCATTCGTCATAGAATAAACAAGTTACAAATTCGTCAACATCAAATTCTGCACAGGCTCAAAATGATATATATATATATGCAAAAAGGTTAATACATGGGACAGCAGTTTTTAAGGGAACTGTCTAAAACATGGAATATTGGTTTTCTTGATCCCTCCTGGGATTGTTGCTAAAATCAGAAGATTTGTTGGTTCAACACTGGCAATCAGACCTTGTTTGTTTTATTTCTGTTTCCTCGACGTTTAGTGTATATCTTAAAGGCGGATTGGACAACATTATTTTATATTATTCATGAATCAGTAGGATAATGACAGAAAAAAACTTCCTCCAGAGTCCTCTTACTAGCTTCATCTGGAGCTTTCAACCACATCTGGCAATCTTCCTAAGCGGATGGATTGCTAAAATGCCCTGAGACGTCCTGATTCGGGTTCATCTCCACTTTCTATGAGTGATCAGAGTCTTATCAAGGCTTGTTAGCATATTAATTAGAGATGAAGCTGATAAGTGAGAGGCACCGTTTTTTGTGCTTCTTCCTCAAGGGTTTGACTGCAATTTTTCACTTTCTTTCTGGATAAGTTATCTCTCACTATCGCCTGAGATATAATCTTTATACCGGCCTTCACACAACTGTACAGCAGTTTCTGTTTTTTACATGCACCAAGTATTTATTATGCTAATCCCCTGATATCGTTATCTGCTTTTTAGCTATGACAATGGAATGAGAGGGGTGTTAATGAACTGGTTGCATCATCAAATCAGATAGACAAACACTGTTTAAGAACAGTTCCACCAGTTTGACCGCAGCCGAACATCTCACACTGCTTTTTATTCCTCATCCGCACACATTTTAGAACAAGTCCCACTCTGCCCTTTGTGTCAAAATTGCCTCTTTTAAATCGCAGGTACCGCCAAATGCCGGCCTCTGTGTGACTTAACTCCTGCAAAGCCTTGACAATTGGATTGTAAACACCTCGATACAAAAGACATTTCCACAAAAGATGCAAATGCTAACCTCCGTGGCGGTACCCTTCTCTGAATCCCAGCAGCTGTGTGGGGGGGCAGAGGAAAGTTATTCCAGCCTTTGAACGGTTAGCGTTTCTCTTTTTTTTTTTGGCGAGTGGCAGGAGAGATCAATGCCAATTAAAGTCAACCGTGGACCAAAGAACTCCACCTAGATGTCTGTTGATGAGGGTCTCGGTCCTCACACTCCTGAAAATGTGCCACTGGAATCTTTAACCTGCCAGAATGACGGCTTACCAACCCCCAGTGCAGCTTGTTTATGTGGTTATTGTTAGCCTTGAATGCAAATAAAAAGTAAACTTTGCTATTTAATTTCTGTGAGTCTCAAAGCTTTTACTTTGCTCTAGGCTTGTACTGAAAATTAATAAAAAGCTTCTGTCAGATACTCAAACAGTGCACAAATTTAGCGGTGGAGGGACCTGCTGCGTGTGCCTCAGCTTTACTCACCTCCTTGTAATTTAATTCCAGAAAAAAAGAACCTGACTGACGTCTTTTGAAGGCACAAAAAGCTGATTAGCCAGTCACATGGGACTGGTGTATGCCACAATTATAGATTTAGAATATACATGTATACGCTCTTAATTGAATTGCCGATGCAAGGAGCATCTCTGCATACGAAACGTGGTCTTGAGATTTCAAGGGCAACGCTCATGAAAGCATCAATTGAATACAAATGATTCGCACTCCTAACGCAAATGGCCAAAGATACATCTGTTTTAAAACGTCAAGCTGCATGGAGGATCCTCTGATGGAGGTAATCAGCTGTGCCTACAGTGGTACACTGGACCAAAAGGCTGCTTGCCAAGCGGAATAACAAGTGTAAATAGCCTATGCAAATCAAACAGCATGTCTATTATTCAAAATGAATTGGCACACAAAAACACTCTCTATTCTCCAACAGCATCAGAGAAAGCGGTCAAATTTTTCAGAAACATTATTAAGGTGGATCAAACATTAAAATGAAAGCTTCCTATGTTACGCAGACTCACTGTGCAACCTGATGATAGAGAATACTTTGATTTATGGTATAGTTTGATTGAAGCTTCCATGAAGCCGGTTTTGCCAAGTAAGCTGATATATATGGATGGATAGTGACCCAAAGGAAACATCACCTGATATTATTTAAAAAAATAGGACATATATTGCTATATATGTTGTTTTTCTTGTCTGATCCCTAGAAGCATACAGTAGCTGGCCACACTTCTCCTGCAGGGCAATCTGTTTCCTCCTGTTCTGTTCTTCTTCTGTTTTTTCCTTGTTTCTTCCCCCGTACTGCCACTCGTGTTCAGAAATCACTGAAAAGCTCAGGTGAATAAGAGAAGGAGACAGAACTGGGACAGCTCAAGCTGTTTGCCAATATGTTATTAAAAAAAAGTCCACATCCAGTGCAGATGAAAAGTGTGGCAAAAAGTATGGCAAAAAGCATTTGGCTCGACTACATTATGTGACAAGCCAGTCTAAAGTATTTTATTAAAAGTTTAATGAAAGTATTTCTATGCAATTGAATTCAAATGGGATTTCCGCGTTGCTGTAATTGGTCTGACATTGACCAATAAATCCCGTCGAAGAGGAGAAGAGCAGTGGCAGACTGCATGGATCAAGATGTGTCACTTGCAGTTATTGCTATTTAGAAGCCAGGATTATGTGTACAGATTGTAAAGCCCTCCGAGGCAAACTTGTATTTGTGATGTTGGGCTATATAAAATAAACTGAATTGAATTGATCCATCAGTGCCACCAAACTTTATTCATAGCCAATATTAGTTCATGTCCAGATCTTCAATATAGCTTTTAATGGAGTGAAAGACTCATGGCCTGATTCAGGCCATTCATTTGAGCCTTTATGGTCTATAAAAGCCTCATGCCCCAATTGCATTAATCTGCATTGATTCTGAGAATACCATGATGTAATATGGCCATTTAGACAGTTTCCTTGTCTTCTCCATTCATGAATTTGATGTACATGTTCCTGACACATTGGATTTGCCAGTTGAATTGTGTTCTATACTCGTGGTTACATAAAATGTTCTTCTCCACAACAACTTAGAGCGTCATTAATCCCCACGGGGAACATTAAGAATGCATTACTCTTCTCATCCCGATGTTGAATGTGCATTAGGGCTGTCAAAATTGCTAAAAAATGACGTTCGAATATTCTCTTAAAAAAAACACATATATTCGAACATATTCGAATATATGTGTAAATACAAAATTCTTCAGTTTAGGTAGGGTGACCAGACGTCCTCTTTTTCCCGGACATGTCCTCTTTTCGAGACCTAAAAAAAGCGTCCGGCAGGGATTCCAAAAACGTCCGGGATTTTGCTACATCAGGGAAAAGTTAGTTAGTTATTACCCCCTTACAAGTTTTGGAAATGGTATCTCCCTCACGTTCCACCTTCTTGTGCAAGCTCTGACTGTAGAGAGAACTGTCATTGGTCGACCGACCGACCTCAACGTAAATGTAAGTTCACGGCATGCTATACACTACTACTACTACTACTACTACTACTACTACTACTACTACTACCCCCCCCCCCCCCCGCGACGAAGTGTCCTCTTTTTCACAAACTCAAATCTGGTCACCCTAGTTTAGGTGTTCACTCTCTCCCCCCCCCCCCCCCCCGCCGCCGCCCCACCGCACCGTCGGTCGCGCATAGCGGTTTAAATGAACGGTAACAATAAACACATGCTGAGTGCTGATCAGGGATAAGGTTCCTCGGTTCCAGTGCTTCACAGAACTCCATGAAGCCCTCATGTCCTTGCATACGAACAAAATAAATTTTTGCGTGCAGGCCTCCTGTCGTGCCGCAGACAACGAACTTGCGGACGGATTAGTGGGGGCAGATTAGTTCAAAGACAAACATGTCACAGTCAGGGACAGAAGTCTATCAGGCGACAAAAAAGGAATTAGAAAACTTGCACGATAAAAAATTCCAATTAAAACTTTATCCTTTTGAGTATGGTCTTTGTGTGCTTTACACAAAGATCCAAAATGAATTCAAACCGGCTGAAGATGTGAGTGCAAAACTGAGCAGTTTTCTTATCTGCGCCCCTCCCCCCAAGATCCCAGAGGGGAAATTCACTTTTCCCTCCAAACTATATTTACAAACTATCAGACTGCAACTCTTAAACTGTGACAATGACATTCAATTGCTTGACTTTTCTCCTCTTCAAGCTTCACTCAAGGAGAAGAGGCAACTAAAGGTGCTGAGAAAAGATTAGAGGGATGACGGCTGGGCGTTAATAGGCCGGCGGCTCTGTCCTGAATCTACCAGGGAGGGGGAACAGATGGACAGCATTAGATCTGATTCTGATGAGAGGGACATGCAATTGATGTATCGGGAAAAGAGAAGAATTGCATGGATGTCAAAGCCCAGTGGGGACGTTGCAAGGAGAGATGGGAAACATGTGTAGCATCTAATACTTGTAGAGATGGTAGGTGAATGAAGAGCTACTTAATTATAGACTGCAGCGGGGGCCTCCTGTGAGAATATGATAGCATACAGTATACACAGTTATATAAATATTGGTTATGGACGAAAACGAGTTTTCAAACATTGCTGTTAAGGAGATTATTTAAACAGTTTGTAAAAGCTAATATATTCCTTTGTGCATTTTATGTATTCGTGCATCCATGTGTTCCTTCGCCCTCTCGTCTAAAGAGCTTAGAGGATATCATTTTTCAATTCAATTCAATTTATTTTGTAAGGCTCAAAATCACAAATTGGCCTCAGAGGGCTTCACCATCTGTACACGTACGGCATCTTCTGTCCCGGGACCTCACATCGGCACGTGAAAAGCTACGGTAAAACGTTAACGGGGAGGAAAAGGGAAGAAACCTAGAAACAGAGGAGGATCCCTCGCCCCGGATGGACAGAAGTACATTACTCATCATGTGTACCGAGCGAACATCATTGTGTTTAAATGGGTCTGATGCTGAATCTGTATTCTTAGACTTTATATGCATTAATTGTATCAGCATTGACACAATATTACTTTACAGCATGCAGTTTTTATGGTGCGAGCAGTATCTACTTATGCAGGAGAACTGGATCATTAGCATTCTGTTCTGTCCACTCTGCTTCATTCTAGTTGCTCCACAGCACAGAACCGAGCTGACAGCTGCTCCGGAGAGCTGAGGGGAACTGCAGAGTCGGGAGTGATAATTGTCTCTGGCTTCATCCCTGCAAGCGACCCCTTTTTACTTCACACGCAGTCATTTAATCCATTTTTTTTCCTTCTTTATCAAAACATTAATTAGTGTAGCTTTAATGTCTCATGGTGTTTAAAGACTGTTTTAAATGCTTTTCCACCCCACCGTGATTAATATTATGGGAGGAAATTCAGGATTATTGAAAGCCCTTGCCATGGCATTTTCAAATGATACTGACAACATTTTAAATTGCGGTAACTTCAATGAAAGCCTTTGTTTTGGTTTCCAAAAGACCTCATCAACCTCAACACTTTCGTTCTTACTGTAGATACTCATAGGGGTTAAAACCGCAGTGCTTTTTTTTTTCAATGATACTACCTGTTACGCCAAATTTGACTAGGGACATAAAGGCCCTTCTTACGGCTCCCTTGATCGGACCACACCCATCTTAACACGGCCTTCGTGCCATCCAAGCACTTGTCCTGGTGATGGATTGTAACATAATTGACTGTTCTGTCATCTTTGCAAGATTCATAATAAGGATTTAGCTGCTATTCCAACTCCATCCCTCCTTGTGTCACTGATATGATTATTAAGTATCACAAAAGACACTGTGTAGACTCACAGCAAGGGAAGAGATTTAAAACCATTCATAAGTAATTTAAGCCTGAGAGGCATTTTGCAGTAATCTCTTCGTGACTCAGACATGAACTGGCAGCGGGATGTTCAGTATATGTGGCATATGGCAGATTCACACAGCCCCTTCGAGGTCCATGATATCATGGCGATTAATCTCTATGAACAAGGAACGCTGGAGTCCGCTTGCACAAAGTATACATGTCAAGTACAATAACAACGTAATATTTATGAGCTAATTAATTGCCATAAAACCATTAGGCTACACACGCACAGTTTAAATTTCCATTTGCATCACATTATTTAATAGTTTTTTTTTTTTATGTTTGCTGAATATTAATAGATTCAGATTACAGATTAAAAGTACGGAACATGTATTTGTGCTGGGAAAACCGCATGGTTAATGGAGGATTTGCTGCAAATAACCATTAAAATGTGACAGGTCATGGGTTAGGTAAAGGCCTGCATTCATTGTATGCAGGAGGGAGAGTGATTATGAAATTATATATGCATGCCTGACCAGGAAATTATATTGGTATTACAGTGGACTCAACTGTATGTATGATTATCTCCGGGACCACCTGTCGTTGTTTATTTTAATATGTAAATTATTTCCTCCATCAGGATACAGTACATATATACTGCATTAAAACACAAGAGGGATCAGCTTTATGGTTAAGAGAAAACTACGAGGTCAGATCAGTCTCAATATAAATTAATGCACACAGAAGGATTCACAAATGTATTTTGAGATTTATACCAGCCGACCTGA
Source organism: Myoxocephalus aenaeus (assembly GCA_038501785.1). Taxonomy (NCBI): domain Eukaryota; kingdom Metazoa; phylum Chordata; class Actinopteri; order Perciformes; family Cottidae; genus Myoxocephalus; species Myoxocephalus aenaeus. The sequence goes on from JBAMJR010000329.1 coordinate 2,558,833, forward strand.
GTATTACATATGAGTATATACCCTCATGGGCGTGCGCTTGTGTGATTGGTTGAAAATCGAGGAGACATCTGATTGGCTATATAGTTCCCTGTTGAAAAATATACCGACCTTCATACATGTTTTTTATGACAATTTCTAATCCTTTTAAATACATATATATATATATATATATATATATATATGTATTTAAAAGGATTAGAAATTGTGTATTGTATGTGTGTATTGAAGAAAGCTTTGTGTATACATCAGAAATATACTTGTTTGTGAATTTTGTTTGCATTGAAAAAATACTTTTGCGGCGAGAGTTTAAAAGTAAATCCCATTTCTTGTGTCATGTTCATTCATTAATACTGAGAGTGATCTGACACCATCAGAAATGAAAGCTTAAAGGAACTTCATCACACTGATCCAAATCTGAAAAATTGTAAAAGAAAATTGTAAAAAACAAAAATCTGTATTTATAAGAAAAATAACATCTCTTGTGTGTTGACTCAACGAACGTAGTTAAAGCAACAACAATCTTCTCACCTCATGACTGAAATATCTCAAGATCATTTGGAAAGCGCTGCTGTCCAAAAAGAAAAGAAAAGAAAAACAATATATATATATATATATATATATATATATATATATATATATATATATATATATATATAATGAATTACCATTTAGCTGCACTGACGACTCACAGGTGCAAACACGAGTTGCTACATTGCTAGAATTACGAATCAGAAGAGAGGGCCAAAGGTGTCTCTCCTGTCTTAGAGATAAATGAATGGCTGCATTATAGTGAGTGGTAGAGGGGGAGGATGGATGGAAGGGAGACAAAGAGCATCCTGGGTAGTATCAATCATTGCCCCTTGCTGCTTTGCTAGATAGAGCAGTGCCTGCAATGTGGGAGTAAACAAACTGTTTAAGAGAAAATGTTAAATGTGCGAGCCTCTTTTAATAAATTAGCCTTCACAGCATGTTCTAAAAACATTTATTCTATTCATGGAATGTCACATTCTAATTTACATGAAAAGGTTTCAAGAGTTTTGCATTTTGTCCGCATTTTGAAGTATTCATTTTTGTCCTACAGCTTAAAATACTTGTGACAGCTTTTGTCATAATAATCATAAAACAAAGCATGAGTAATAAAGACACTCAAACAAACATATACTTTTCAGTCAACAAAGTGCTTCAATCCTTATTGATTCAGACAGTGTTTACCAATGTATTATGCCATCATTTCTTATGTATTTAGTAATCAATGCAACTGTTCCTCAGCCAGGAATAAACTTCCGCGGGATAATTTGAGCTCACACTCCCTGGAAGTCATTGTTAAAATAACACCTGCTGAGGCACAAGGTAGTGCAGGTAAATGAAGAGCTACTTAATTATAGATTGCAGCAGGTGACCCCTCTTTAAATAAATGAAGACTTTCCCCTGCAGAATCACATATTCAATAGTATTACTTACTAGACTCCATTCCAAAGGACGGTACAGTTCAGTAATACAACATGGCATATGGAGGTGAATATGGATGAGGAACTGAATGTAATTGTGCTCTGCATATATCTGTCTTTTGGAAGAGAGATACTGCTGTCTCTGGCTCGTGTCACTCACAAACTAATGATGCATTCCCAGTAAAAACTCAGTTGGGTGATACAGAGATCAGATATGTATATATGAATATATGTATGTATATATACCGTAAAAGTCGGGTTATAAGCCGCTTCTACCTCCGGGTGGGTGTCCCTGCTGTTGCAAGCTAGCAGCAGAGCTAGCTAGCTCTGCTGCTAGCTTGCGCTGCTGCTAGCTTCCCGCTGCTGCTAGCTCCCCGCTGCTGCTGCTACTGCCCGCTTCCCCTCTGCCCGAGTCGGGTGTCGAGCCGGGGCTGGTCCCGCTACCTTCGGTGGTTGTCGGGGAGCTAGCGGAGAGCTAGCAGGAGCGCTAGCTGGCTACAGCGAGGAGCTAACAGGGACACTGACCGAAGGTAGTAGCGTCTTGTAACCCAACTTTTACGGTATATATAGAGTATATATATTCCTTCCTCTCTTGTCTGACCCCATCTCCCCCTTCAATATTTGTTGTAGAGTCACTTTGTCTGATTTGTTCCTTGGTAACTTCCCTTGATTTTGCATTAATATAACATGTTTATTTAAAAAATGCAAACAATGTTGGAAAACCACATTCCTATGATTAGCTGCAGAAATAAAACCCTCTGTGATGAGCGCGTTACACTTCCTGAGGGAAGAAGCTCAGTACTATGTGTCCTTTGCTGCATTCTGTCCACATAGCTTCTCTCCACAACATGAGCCTGACATCTCCGGGGAGGCTGACGCCTGAAGGCAGAGAGTTTTTTTTCTTGTGGTACCGACAGCACATTTAAAACAGTACAGGGCAGATGGCAGGGGATCACGATCCAATATACTGCATATCAGGGTCTAAATTGTATCTGGGCTCCGTTTCATGAAACGAACAGACGAGTCGTAAACTGTTTTACAGCCGGAGATATAGGTGGGATTGTTTCCCCATCATTTTAAGCAGCCAATCGTTTAAGTGAGGAGCGTTTTTTATCAGTTTGAACTTTGAGCTGATTATTATATAATATTCACATCCCAAGATACAAAGTGGAAATAAGTAACATGAACTGCAGCTAAATGTCTTTGAGGGATTAGATACTTCACCAAAAGACCATCTGTCACAATTTCTCAATTCTTGTTGTTCAATACCAACAATCCAATGTTTGAAAGATATATTACAGATTTGTATGAATTTTTTGATATATTTATTGTCATATGCACAGTTAACACTTACTCCATGCAATGAGAAGCTTATTTTGCTAGGTCCTCCTTTCACACAGAATTACAATAACTTAAAACTTAAGGTACAAATTAGCATTAACATTAAGAATACAAAAAGGTGCTGTAATGCTAATAGTAGAAACAAATATATCAAATAAGGCACAGAAATATGAGAACAGTATTGCACAACACAGTCACAGAGCAGTTTGTGAAAAAGTGATTCAATTAAATGTCATATTTTTATGTACAGGGACACGGAATTGTCAGTTTTTTTTGTAAATTAGAAAAATAAAATGACATTTAGGCAACAAAACCACTTTGTTAGATTTATGAAAAACATCATGGTTGGGCTTCAAATGACTATACGTAAAGGTAAGTTGTGGCAAAAAAAGAAAACGTTAGGTCTCGGAAACAAAACCATAACAGCCCTTTGGGACACGCAGTGCTGAACACCATCCTCGTGGTTGAAAGTCCCCTCCACCTCCCCAACCGCCAACCATAAGTGGTCTTCGTCGATATTTAAAAAACTATGTCACTAACTCTGACCGTTGCATAGTCACGTGGATGTGTTCAATTTGTGTGCACACCACAAAAATAATCCTAATTGACTATCCATAGCATTTTGTGTGCTAAGCGACACTAAAAGAAAAAGCTAAAAAACCCACAATACAAGTCCATGTGAACAAAACCAATAGATTGCATTTTGTGCCTGTTTCACAACCCGCCACGGCACTGGGCTGAAATATAGCCTCCTGTCTGATCCATCTGATAGTGACATTCTGTCATTGCAATCTGGTCAAATATCCGGCCCTTGAATGGACAATGGCTTAATCATAGCGGTAACCTATATTACATTTCATTTAGCTGACGCTTTTATCCAAAGCGACTTACATTTTTGCTCTATACACCGTAGACACAGCAACTGGGAACAATTAGGGGTTAAGTGTCTTGCTCAGGGACACTTTGACATGTGAGCTATGGGGGGACTGGGGATTGAACCGGCTACCTAATGGTTGCGGGATGACCACTCATCCCCCTGAGCTACAGCCGCCCAATAATTGAAAATCATGATTAAAAAGCTTCTCCATAAATTCCCTGCAGTCAGGTTTCTTTTAAAAGAACAAACACACCATGCCTGAGTGGATACAGGACGGTGGGGACGGGCTATTGAACTGAGAGGTAAAAGTCTGTCATGCTCTCAGGATGGAAGAATACATATTGATTAAAGCCTCTTTCGGCTCGTTCATTATACTGCACGGCAGTAGAGACAATGCTCCGTAGATTCAACACTTGGAAAAGAAAACCTGAGTAAATGAAGGTTGAACAACCTCAACACGAAGAAATTAGGAACAATAGCACTTAGCGGGGAAGAAGTTTACTGAGCACAATACAAAGGACTCCCACGCACATCAATTTGGATGAAAGAAACAGTGAAGAGATGTGGCATCTTTAGCGCTGATAAGATGGCCCTTCTATGTTTTTAACATTGTATCCAATTGTTCAGTCTTTTACACACTCAGAGGAGCTTCTACCAGGAATTCTCTTTAAAACTTCCTCAGCACCCTGGCCTGCATGTCTGCAAGCAAGCGGAAAAAATCTCCTGAATAATGACATGTGGTCAAAGGTTTGAGGAAGGCAGAATTGCTTTGCCCATCATATGACAGCTCGGGGCAAAAGGATCACCTCTATTATCCGTGATTTAGATGGCGAGGACCTCGGCCTCATCCAGTCAGTGCTTCATTAAGGCGCTGCGGTGAAGATGCAGAATGTGAATGCTACTCGTGGAGGTCTGCGAGATTGGATCCTAGAAGTTTTGGTATTTTTTTATTTATATATTTACTTGCGGGACACTTTTGTTGGAATACGATTACCAGTGATGGGGTCAATAAGAACGAAACATTGGTGTATTCGACACAGATGCAATTTTGCCTGAAAACTATTAACATAAATACATTTTTGGAGGATAATTGTTTTTTAAAGTTTGAAATCATACCCAGCCAATTACAATGTAAATATTTGTATGTGAGGTACACAATGAATACTAAACACATTTTTATCTATATATTTTTTGTATACCATCAATGACATATTTGACATATATAGCTGCCCATTAAACGTTTCTTGTGGAGTTTCCTTATATACAAACAAAGTCTCTTTTTTTTATTAAATGTGTGTTTCCTTGAAGTCAAACAAAAGTGTTGAATGTATTTCTTTCGGGTTGTAGCGATCTGCTATCACTACACCGTCCCCGTCACAGACGCCCCACGTCACAGACGCCCCACGTCACAGACGCACCCACGTCACAGACGCACCCCCATTCAGAAACCAATCCACGCTGTGCCCTTGCCGAACGGCGGACAAAAGCGGAAATGCGGGGCGGCGCGAAAAGAGAAGCGAGTACCCGGAGCGTACGGGAAGCGTCACCCGTGAACGTCCGTCTTCTTTGTGTTCGAGGTTTTAAGTGCGCGCTACTCAAAGTTCCCCGGCCACCTGCGAGGCAGCGATTGCTGCAGCGTAACCACTGGATTATCTGACACGCTGTCACTCGGCACAAACCGTGGGGGATCTTTTTGGTGGACCAACGATTTTTCCTGGATGGGGTAATCTGAGCTGAACTGCACGGGGAAGCGGATGAGAGGGGAACTGGGTGATGGACTCAATGTGTGTATTGTGTCGGTACTGAATTGTAAATACACAAGCATCTGAAAAGGACTGATATCTGTGTGGTGATTAATTGTGATGAACAATATTCATGTGTAATGCTTGTGGGGAGGGACCTTTTGAGGGTTCAGTGTGTGAGGGGGGAGTGTACTCTCTACTGGAGCCCTGTGTGCGGTTGACCAAACAAATTACTAAATATCGACTCACACCCTGAGGAAGATATTGTTAGGCACAGACCTAGCTGGCACCCCAATCAAACCGGTCGTACCGTTACATAAAAAGTGGCACCCCAGATGGGACTGTTACATTAAAGGACATCAACCCAAGCGGATATGTTGTGTGCTCATCAAACAATTGCTCTGCAAACACCTTGAGATCTCGTGGAAACAATTACAACATTAAATGGCTTTATTGCACATTGAACAAAGGATAACTCGGGAAATGGAAGCTTTTGATGGATCTCTGCCAGACCTCCAGGATACACTTGCGCCACTGCTCCTGCCTCAGCAACTAGATAGGCAAGACTCAACAGCTCAGTCTATTTCCCTCTTGCTGGATATGGATAAGCATAAGAAGGTGGAGTCCGGGCAGGAACTGAGCCCTGCACGAAAGCCAAGACCTCCGAACGCAACCGAGGGTCCTGCATTGGCAGAACTTTGGCAGGCTGTGGAAGGAATGCGTCTATCTCAGTTAAATCTGGAAGCAACGGTGAACACCAGCTACCAGCAGCTGAGGAATAGTCAAGACCATAATATAGAAGACATGAGAGCTGTCAAAGAATGCCTCACACACACAATGACCACACTAATCGAACAAGTTCACGTCAAAATGCAGGAGGAATTTACCAAACAGCTGGACTATCTCCTGACCCAGTGCACCTCCACCTTCAATTGGAAATTGAAACACCAACAAGCTGAGATTCTTAGGGATCTGAACAGTGTTCTGGCCCCGGTTGTGCAGAATGTGGATAATATTCAGGCCCAACTAACGACATGTGTGCTTAGTCTGGACTCCCTGAACACAGAGGTTGTGGCGATAAAACATAATTCGCTACCTTTACATATTGCCTCCCTGGTCACCACAGCTGCGCAGACTACCCCACTTACCAGTTCTCCTTTCAACTCCCAAGACGCAGCTGGGCATCTGCTACGGCATAAATTACCATCCACACTGCGGACTAATTTGGACATGCCCTCAGCTGGCATACAAGGAGATGTGCGGGGAAGGATTATGGCAAAAACACCCATTAACCTGCAATTCCCCACCTTTGGACAACGTGACGATAACGCCGACCCCTTGCTCTATTTGGAAAAATGCCATGATTTCCTTGCTCTGAATCCACTATCAGATGAGGAACTCATTGTTGTCCTCAGGAATGTGTTACATGGGACAGCCCGAGACTGGTGGGATGTTGTTCGCTGGAAGACAGCCAATTGGGAAGATTTTGAAACCAAATTTATTGCAGCATTTCTCTCTGAGGATTATGAAGATGAGTTAGCTGAGAGAGTCCGGACCAGAGTACAAGGGGAAGAGGAGAGCTTTAGAGATTTTGCATACATGTACAGGGCTCTGTGTATGCGGTGGAAACCGGCGATTAAAGAGGAGGAAGTCCTTAAACTCATTCTTAAGAATTGCCAGCCCAAACTTACTAGCCAGCTCCGGAGCAGTGGAGTGAATACTGTGGATGGGTTGGTACGACTGGGTCAACAACTTGAAAAAGACCGGCATAATGAGCTGGTGTATGACCAAGGAAAAGCCCCGGCGACTAAACTACAAACACGGGCGGATAATTGTGCAAAAGTCACAGCTACTATGGATACCCCCTCTCATTCAAAACCTCCAGGCCTGTTTTGCTGGCGGTGCAAAGGGACGCATGCGCCTGCTACATGCCCGTTCGTTGATAATGGGAAGAAAGGAAGGGGAAATCCACCTTTCACGAAACCAGGAAGTCATCCTACTGTCAACACCATGTCCCACGGAGGGGGGAGATATTCCGTAAAAATAAGTTCCCCAGGCCAGCTAACCTCTGACTCGTGGCCACTCCCGCATCCAGTACCACTGCAGTTGATGGTGCCTTTGAGAATAGGCCCATGGAAAGGTAACGCTATCGTGGACACTGGTTCCTCCTTCACGTTGCTGAATCAGGACCTGTGGACAGTCATTAAGGACACCTGGAAACAAAGCTTGAGTCCATGGACTAAAGGTCCCATATACCTGGCGGATGGAGAAGCAAAACAACCCGTAGGTCAGAGTGAGGTGGAGTACACTCTACATGGGAAGACATGGAAGCAACCAACTGCGATACTTCCCGCTGAAACATTGGCATTTCCATGCATGCTGGGCCTGGATTTCCTTTTTCAGAGTGGTATACAAATGGATATTGCTAATAAGGCATATTGGTTTAGAACCAATAAACAAGAAATATTCCACTTCTTGATGGAAACCTTAAATGAACCAGAACCTACCCAGCAATGTGCATTTTTTTCTGCTGTGGCTCCTGCTAAACTTGCTTCTTCTGCCGCTGGAGGTGTCTTGGAAACATTCAGACAAGCAATAGAGGATGTTGCCCTCGACCATAATGGGAAAATGCAGTTGCTGGAGAAACTTCAAGACAATGCTGATGTCTGCACCTCTCAGTTGGGTTGTACAAACCTGGTTCAACACAAGATTTTTGTTACCCAAGATGTAGCAATTCGACAAAAACCTTATCGTGTATCGCCTACAAAATTACAGGTGATGAAGAGACTCATTGACCAAATGTTGACAGACGACATCATCGAACCCTCATCGTCTGCCTGGGCAGCACCAGTTGTTCTAATTCCAAAGAAAACAGGTGTGGATCCTAGATTCTGTGTGGACTTTAGGAAATTAAATGCTGTAACACAGGGTGATGCATATCCCCTCCCCACAATACAGGAGATCCTGGATTCCCTGGGGGGAGCCAAGATTTTCACCACACTGGATCTCAACTCCGGATACTGGCAGGTCAAGATGGATCTGGAAAGTCGGCAAAAGACAGCCTTTGTCTGTGGTATGGGCTTATACCAGTTCAAGGTCATGCCCTTTGGATTAAAAAACGCCCCGGCAACCTTTCAGCGGTTAATGGAGGTGACACTAGGAGAACTCAAAGGAAGGATCTGTTTTGTATACCTTGATGACATAATAATTTATTCCCAAGACCCCCACCACCATTTCCATGACATCCAGGCAGTCTTGGATAAACTCAGGCAAGCAAAGCTCACTGTGAACATGAAGAAGAGTCATTTCTTCCGCGAGTCCCTCAAATTCCTCGGACACATGGTGTCTGCGGCGGGCGTTCAGGTGGACCCTGAGAAGACCAAGGCCGTTGAGGAGTACCCGGTGCCAACCAACTTGAAATCTCTGCAGAGATTCTTAGGCATGGCAGGGTGGTACCATCGGTTTGTACCAAATTTTTCGCAAGTAGCGGAGCCCCTTAATGCCCTGAAGAGAAAAGATACAAAGTTCAGCTGGACCACGGGATGTCAAAATGCTTTTGAAAACCTCAAGCAATGTCTGGTGACTACTCCGGTGCTTGGACATCCAAACTTCACCCTACCTTTTGTGGTCTATACTGATGCCTGTGAAGTTGGTCTTGGAGCGGTGCTAGTACAACGAACGGGGATGGGAACCGAGGAAGTGTTGGCTTTTGCCAGTAGGAGCCTGAACAAGGCCGAAAGGAATTATTCCACCACTGAACTTGAATGCCTGGCTGTAGTATGGGCTATAGAAAAGTGGAGATACTACCTTGAGGGAAGATTCTTCACTGTGGTAACCGACCATTCGTCGCTTGTTTGGGTTTTCAAGACTCAAAAACCCAACACCAGACTGATCCGGTGGGCTCTACGCTTACAGGAGTTCACCTTCACAGTAGAGTACAGGAAAGGCAGATACAATACCGTGGCTGATGCTCTGTCCAGAGCGCCCGGCGAGGTTACTGGCCTGGCCCCTCCTATTTGTGCCATGATGCTGTCGGTCACAGCAACCCCTATAAAAGATCTTATGATCTCAGACGAGGTCCTATGGAAAGCACAGCAGGACGACCTGCATATCCAGGAACTGTACCAGTCGATCCAGGAGAAAGGTGAAGTTATTGTGAATGCTTACACCAAATTCCTTATCTTGGAGGACATGGTGTACAGAGTTGTCCAAATGGCCCATAAAACTATCTACCAGTTGTACATTCCCGAGGCTTGCCGGCAGCAACTCCTACACAGTTTCCATGACGATCCTCTGTCTGGTCATCTGGGTCGGTACAAAACCTACCATCGAATGCGAGCAGTCTTGTACTGGCCAAGACTAAGTTTGGCGATCAAGGACTATGTTAGAAGTTGTCAAGTATGTCAAGCCTACAAACCCGAAAGCAGGAAAAAAGCGGGAATGCTGCAACAGACCATCGTTCAGCGATCTTGGGAGATGCTTGGAGTAGATCTGATGGGCCCATTTCCAAGGAGTTCCCAGAGGAACCTGTACTTACTGGTTTTTGTGGACTACTATTCCCGATGGGTGGAGCTTTTCCCGCTGAAAAAAGCTACAGCTGAGTTAGTGTCGCAAGTCCTCCGCCAAGAAATACTGACCCGGTGGGGAGTTCCAGACTACATCCTGTCTGACCAAGGCCCACAGTTTGTGTCCAACATCTTTGCAGATACCTGCAAGGAATGGAACCTAAGGCACAAAATGACCACTGCCTACCATCCACAAACCAATCTGACAGAAAGAGTAAACCGGACCCTCAAAACCATGATAGCCTCCTTTGTGGGAAATAATCATAAAAAGTGGGATGAACACCTACCCGAATTCCGGTTTGCCCTAAATTCATCTATCCATGAATCTACGGGAGTGACGCCGGCCGAGCTGAACCTGTCCAGACCTCTGCGAGGACCCATGGACATCATATTATCACCACGACTGGCTTCCCCAGACTCACCACCGTATCTCAAAACTGCTCAGCTGAAGGGAATGCAGGAATTTGTGCAAACTAATTTGCACAAGGCCCGACAACGGCAGAAGAGGAACTATGATAAGCACAAACGGGAGTTGGAGTTCGAGGAAAAAGCGCGAGTCTGGCTACGAGCTCACCCCCTCTCAAAAGCAGAGAAAGCTTTTACCGCTAAACTTGCGCCAAAATGGCAAGGACCGTACCGGATTGTAGAGCAAAAGGGTCCGGTGAATTATGAAATTGTGCTGGAAGACACTGGAGAGGACCGCAAAACTGTTCATATCTCGAGGTTGAAACCTTGCTACCCCACCGCAGAGGAGGTAGAAGAACAACAACGGCAACGCCTGAGGGAATTGTTTGCGGAGGAGAGCGAGGATGAGGATTTTAAAGGATTTCCAGTGACAGCAACCCAGCAACCAAGTGTACCCACGGAAGTCCAAGTGCCCCGACCGAAAGAAAGTGATAAAAATCGTCTTCTGGAAATCTTTCAGGAAGGGAGTGACGAAGAAGATTTCCTTGGATTCCCGGATTAAAGTAAAAGGCCATTCCCTAGGCTAATTTTACAAGGGGGGAGGAATGTAGCGATCTGCTATCACTACACCGTCCCCGTCACAGACGCCCCACGTCACAGACGCACCCCCATTCAGAAACCAATCCACGCTGTGCCCTTGCCGAACGGCGGACAAAAGCGGAAATGCGGGGCGGCGCGAAAAGAGAAGCGAGTACCCGGAGCGTACGGGAAGCGTCACCCGTGAACGTCCGTCTTCTTTGTGTTCGAGGTTTTAAGTGCGCGCTACTCAAAGTTCCCCGGCCACCTGCGAGGCAGCGATTGCTGCAGCGTAACCACTGGATTATCTGACACGCTGTCACTCGGCACAAACCGTGGGGGATCTTTTTGGTGGACCAACGATTTTTCCTGGATGGGGTAATCTGAGCTGAACTGCACGGGGAAGCGGATGAGAGGGGAACTGGGTGATGGACTCAATGTGTGTATTGTGTCGGTACTGAATTGTAAATACACAAGCATCTGAAAAGGACTGATATCTGTGTGGTGATTAATTGTGATGAACAATATTCATGTGTAATGCTTGTGGGGAGGGACCTTTTGAGGGTTCAGTGTGTGAGGGGGGAGTGTACTCTCTACTGGAGCCCTGTGTGCGGTTGACCAAACAAATTACTAAATATCGACTCACACCCTGAGGAAGATATTGTTAGGCACAGACCTAGCTGGCACCCCAATCAAACCGGTCGTACCGTTACAGGGTGACCAATAGAACATAACTCACAATGGATGCGATGTTGTCGACTGTGTCTGCTGGATCTGTTAGCGCTAAAACGTTTGCCATGATAACTTTATATTGTGAGAAATATGTCTATGTTGTATAGCTGGTTGGAGCTTTATTGTCCAGAACATCAATTAATGCATGTTTAAACTAATAGTTGCAAAACATAAACATGGATTCCCATAATTCCAGTTATTCTGCAGCAGTGTTTTAGGCATCACATTGACTTTTTACAAATACACAAACCCACGAAGGAAAGAATGAAAACTAAGAGGTGTCTAATCCTCCTGGTAGCTGATATTTGTCATTCACTCTTCACTGATGATGCGTTCAGACAACTGTGCAAATATTCCTCCAGAGTAAAACACTGCGTTTACCAAAGACCTCTAACAAGGACAACACACTATAGTAGAGATCTCAGCTCATCCGGCACTTAACTACACTTCAATCAGGAGAGACTTGTATTAGAGTTTAACAATAATTTATTACAATTGCATATATTTAAATGGTGCAAAGTCTTTGGCGATTGGACTCCATCCTGAATTTGGATAAGCAAGGGGTAGTGATGCTGACATCTGCGAAGGCAGAATCCCCCCTGGAGTCCAGACACTGGTGGTGATGTTGAAGAAGGGAGTTGCTGTAACGCATTTTCTACCTAGGCCTGCTGTCTGATATCGTATACATAAATACACGCATGACGGGATGCTGTTCGGCGAGCACCCTGGGGTGGAGGAGGGTCGCATCGGTTTGAGCTGAAATGACAACTGACAGCAAGCAGAGCGGGGAAACTATTTCAAAGTTTGACAACAACGCTGTGATTGGCTTACGGAAACTGCGCCGACTCCGACTAGTTGATTCATTCAACATACACGCCCCCAATCAGCTGATGGAGTAATCGCTGTGAGACTTAGAGACCGAGCTTATGAATGAGTAAAGAGTGTCTTCCTTGCTGAACTTACGCTTGAGCTTCATTTGTGTTTCTAGCAAACCAGAGACATTTAGCTGAGTTTATGGCATTTAGTTCTCATTCCCTCAGATGTATTTCTGTCCCTGTGGCGCTCATACTGTATATCGCAACGATTATGTTTGCGGTGCTTTGGCTCACGCCTGGGAACACCACATGGCCAAGTTCCCCCCGGGAGAAAAATGTTGCACGTTTGATAAGATCCCATAATCGCACCTCACACTGCGTGACGAGGAGCAGCAGATGTCTCAACTCTCAAAAGGTTTGAACGAGAGCTCTGGCGGCATTATGGTACAGCTTAATCTTCTTAGATTCATGGACCAAAGAGGCAGAATGTGGCATCATTCCCGCTGAACTGAACCGTGCACTCGGGTGATATCTGGCTTTGCTATCACGCTGTGTTGGCGTTGAGAAAACACTCAAGACATGTCTTAAACGGACATCTCATGCAACGTCTCAGAGCGATTTCCAGCATTGTGACATGGATGACACAGAGAAAGGCCTTTGGACCAAAACCCTTTCAGACGAGGCAGTGGGAGTGACATCCCAAAAGGTGCTTTCTGCAAAGGCACCAAGATTGCGTCAATCTAGCAGACTGTATTGTGATGAAGCTCATGGAAGGCACCAGCCTCTGGGAAATAAAGTGTCTGCATTCAACATACTTCTTCATTTTTAGAGAGTGATCATGCCGGCTCACGCAATTAGCCTCACAGAATGGCACTTTTCTTACTCTACCGTATGAGCGTTTCTGCACACCAAAGCATTCTCTCCAGCCTGGGAGGTTTTGCTAAGTGAGTTGCATAACTTTAGATAAGTGGAGCGATATATGTTCATGCCCTCCGTGGCAGCGCACACCTCCTCTCCACTTTATAAAGACACACTGAGTAGTATAACACCAAATTGGTGCTTGCTACGCAATCAGAAAGCATCGCGTAGACCTCGGTGAATGAAACCACGCTTCATTTGTGCTGCCAGCAATGGTTTTAAACTGGGTTTGAATAATTATTCCAAGAACAAAATTAACTTTGTTTGTCCTTCAGGGAAGAGCAATCTCCAAAATGCTTTTTTAAAAATTTGTATTAATTTCAGTGTCCTGTTTTATTAGATGAGGCTACAGAAGGCATCAACAAAGCAGAGTCGATTCTGGCTCATTTGAAATGCAAAGACCAGAGGCCATTTGTTATTTTAGAGGGGCCAGTTAAATTAACATGTGTGAGGAAGTGAAGTCTAAACGTATGTCAGAGGTGGGACATGTAGCCTGCAGGTGTCCTTTCACAAGCAAATCTATTTATATTTGACGCACCTTTGAATAGTTAGTGGTTTACACACAAACAGAGCATCACCATGGGGTTGGACATACTTCTCTTTTTTATGTACACACTATATCAAATACATCAATGAAAAACTATTTTAGTTTAATTTCGAGATTTGGGGCTATTTTGCTTCAATATCATGTCCAGTTTTAGACGAGTGGAAAGAAAACAACCAAAATGTAAGTTTTTATCTTACTACTTTGTCTATTCGCGTCTGTAGATTTCTCCTTCATTCACCAAAAGTTAGCATTAGATAACACCTCATTAGTATATTTAAACATAACAATTTGTAATGCAACCATTGTTTTAGTCTATTAATCTGTAGCGGCTTGCAAAATGCATTGAATATTACAAAACACATCCAAAAGTTTTTCCTCAGACTCAGCCAGAAATCTCCACAAACACCAGACATCCCAGTTTAAAAGCTGTCTGTATTTGTTTCATATATCATTCATAGCCTCATCCATAGAAGAGTTTATTCCTAAAATCATGGGAAAAGTTGATTTTTGTATGACTGTTTTTTGATTTATGCAGTGATACAAAGAGATATCCAACATTTATTTTGGTAAAAACTGTTGACTCTAATATGTCAACAAAATGAAAGCCGCTCTAAAGCTTCATTTAATTCAGTGAAAATATCAAAAACACTGCTTTCCCAAGAACGCAGACGAATGACAGACATATTTCACTGCAAATCCTCCTAATAACACCAGATGGAAATATTTGGCATCATACAAAATAATGCTCTAAGAACAGATGCGAGTTTATGCAGCATGCATACTACCGCTGTTGTCCGAGATCGGAGCCTGATTGCAAATAGTATTCTGTTGTCTGCACTAACCAGTCTGGTAGCAGCGGTGTGAAAGGATTTATTCCAATAAGAATAAACCAGCGACACGCAGACAGGTAGCATCGTTCGTGTAAGGTGTGCTGTACGACTCGAAGAGAATAAAAGGCTTTAAGAAAAAAACAGACTGCAGCGGACATGTCTTTTCTCATTTTCACCATAATAACTCACACTGCAGAGTCCCAGTAATAACACAAACTACTAAAAGTCTTTCCAGATCATGCACTTGAGGGCCACAGTGAAACAAATACAAACACTTGGATTAGCCTCACAGTGACAGAGAAACACACACACACACACACACACACACAGATGAGGGCATGCATAGACAGAAACAAACAGCATCAACTGGCATAAAAAGTCAAAGCTTGAGCTGAATTTTTTTATATTATTTCTTGGGGCGAAAGCTGGAGGAAGCGGGTGAATATTCCCTCTCCACCCACATAGAGCAGTCTCATTATAGAGTTGCTCGCTGCACCCACAGACACAGTGTCATCCTAAGAATGTAAATTCCCATATACATGTGTTTTTTTCAAGTTTTTTTTTTATGTTCATACTCTGAACTGCTGCTGTGTGTTTATCTACTGTGCGCAGCGTCTCCGGGTTGAGCTCGGCCCACTGTAATGACCCGCTCTGGTAAACAATATAAAGAAGATATGGCATTTTTTTTCTCCCATTCACCCTTTTATACTGCACGGACAGTGATAACACACTGCTTTCGTCATGGCTCAACATGGAAGCAGAGTAGGCAGATACTTGCAAAGACACCAGTGACAACAGTTAATTTAGTTTAGCATATTAATTGCACCACAGGCACTGCCTCAGCTCCCAGAGAGGTCATTAACGGGGCTTTTAACATGGAGGTCGTTTTAAACCGCGCAATGAACTGCCGGGTTTCACCACCGCTGTATGAAGACAGTGCCGCGTAGTTCACAGAGATGGTCAAAGGTTTTTCCTCCACGAGGCGTGTGTTTGAGTGCTTAGTGGCTCAATGATTTTAGAGGAGTGGGTCATGTCTGGGACGGACTGAACTCGACCGCTCTCATCCTCTGCCAAATCGAGCTGGGAGTCAAATGGCTACAATGAGCAGGGCTTATCAGTCGCGCCACCTGAGCGGGACTGTGAACTGCCGAGCTGCACTTCCAAAACAGCTCAGAGCTTTCATTAAGACACCTTGAGGCCAGCGCCGCCGTGCGCGAAGAGATTTATTCGTCGTTTCATTGAGTACATTGAGTCGAACCAAACCCTGCATTCATGCCAAGCTTCTCTGGCTGACGCATGAGAACATGTTGCCCTTCCGTACTGTGGGGAGTCATGTTACAGCTTTAGAAAATCCTGCCAGTGTGCTGCATAATGCACAGCTGGTATGTTTAAAAAAAATAATAAAATCACACAATATCACTGTGACCTTTTGTTTTATTTACATTATCCAAAGGTATTGTTTAGTTGTGTCTCGTTAGGTCTATTGTTTTGTAGATTCTTCAGAGGCTCCACGGTGAATTTTGTGCCCCCCCCCCCCACTGTTGCATCCCTGCAGTGGGTTTCTCCGAGCCGTAACCCTCGCTCGGAGCAACGCCTTCATGATCTGATATTCTTGCTATTTAGAGTTGAGAGCCAGCTAAAGGAGAAAAGGGGCCTTTTTCTTTCAGCATAAAGCCTTACTTGGAGAAATTACATTCATTTGATGAAGGTCATCTGGACTCAACGGGAAAGGGCTTCCCATCAAAAGGCTTTCAACATGCTAGAGGGAACAACAAAAATCTCCCATTCAGTCCATGTGATTGACTTGGTTTGCATCCATTTCTGCAGCTTCAGAACGAGTGAAAACCAATAATAATCACAAGTTGCATCTCGGCCCACTGGACATCTGATTAGTCATCATGGAACTGGCTTCTTATCTGTACTTACACCCGAAGGCTCAGAATCACCACAGTAATCCCACGTAAAATCAACATCTTATTTTAAAATCCGCACACAACCCTTGGCTAAATTCCGTTGTGTGGGATGTGGCTAAAATTCTGTTGGGTCTCGAAATACAGGTTCCCACATCTGAGGCTCATTGATGCAAGCTTTAAGTTCATGCAACCCTGATGGAATGTCCCTCATCTGTGCTCAGAGAGGACACTTTGTTGTTCAAACAAAGGGTGGAGGTGACTAAAAGCACGAAAACACACTGTATGCATCATGTGATATCATGTCGGCAGAGGAGAAAAATATCTTGTTTATCCCTTGATCTGTAAATGTGCTCTTCAAGCAGGTCGTCATTATTGTGATGTATAATTCCCTCTAACAATACTAAGACCAGCGTGCAATTTGGAGCTCAAAACTATAGGATGTAATAATAAGGCAAAAAGTATAGATGAAACAGTACAAGACTATTTATTACCAAAATACACAAGTGTGTAGAGTGTTTGTGGTTGCAAGCACAGAGGTGGTTTAGATTATATATTTATATTGTTTTGACTTTAAATTTATATACATAATTTAATGGACATATTTTAGGGTTTATATAAGAATTATTAGTGGGCAGAATGGGACTTTTTCTTAACGTTTTATTTCCCATCTGGTCCCCCAGGAATGACCTGAGATACTAAAATCAGTACAAGCGGACGTTGTTTTTTATTAAGATTGAATATTTTGGCAGAAAACAAATGATTTACATTGTCAGTGGAGATTCTACTCGTGTCTGTATTAAGACTTTATTATTCTTATTAAAATCACAGACTTTCTCCCAGTTGTCTCATTTGGTGGCTGTCACTGTTTATTTAGCAGCTCTTCGTTCACAGTTTGAGGGTCTGGACTGTATTTTCACCATTTTTTGTTTTGTCGTCGAGAATATATTATTTTGTGATATCTGGGGGATGGTCCAAAAATTTATAATTTTCCTTCCTTTAGACAACAACTTAACCTTTTGTTTTTGTCACAAACAGCACAATATAATAAAGTTCGACCTCCACATATACCCCATCCTAAGCCTTATGAGCAGTGTGCTGCTGTAAAGCGCCCAGGGGTTTGGTGTCCCGCTCAAAGATGAGCCGGGGATCGAACTGCCGACCTTGAGATTAAAGGATGACCCTTTCATCCCCGAGCCGCGGCCACCTAGTATGCCGCTACATGGTTCTGCTCAATTTAACACATCATTTAAAATCTCAGATGCATTGTGTGACAACACAAGACAATATAGAGCTATTCTTCCCATGAAAGAAATATGCTTTTTCCATCAACAAATAAAACAGGATAAGAGCATTCCTTTCTCCTCCCGCCACTCAATGCAGTGTAGTTCAGATGAGGCGCTATGGGAGAATTCATTAATTTAACAAGTCAACGTTCAGATGCTGGATTTAGCGCTAATGTGTTACAGAGCTTTGAGTACGTGATCTGAGAGCTGCAAGTGGAAGCTGAGAGGAGCTCGGATCGAAAGCCTCACGCTGGTGAAAAGGTCATGTCTCGAATTTAACAGGTAAACAGCCAAGATATTAAACTCCAAACGAGGCACATGTTTAATCTAGACACTTGTCATTGGACAGCTTTAAGGTTTCAGAGCCAACATTTTGGATATTTAAGCACTGATACATTTACTGTAAGAGAAATATATACAAAAAAAGATATACTGTATATATATATTATATATACACTGTATATCTTTTCATCATTTTAATGAATACATGCAAATTGGTGAAAAGGAAACATTGTTTTGACACCTGATTTAAGAGTTGTATTTTGTTTTTGTCCATGGCCATCTAATGCAGAAACTGACAGATAGCCACTATTTGAAATATATGTTTATATGTATGTGTGTGTGTATATATATATAATTGTTTTAAATCGCTGATTACATTTCAAGTTCAAACACCAAATATCTGTATATATAATATAAGTGTTCAATCCATTGGATCCATTGTGTAATGTGCTGCATTCTATGGAGAGGGTTTTGGTGTAGAAGTGACTCATACTGAAACTCTCAAATCAAACAGAGTGGCAGGGAGATGGTCGGGGGCATCGCAGGCTGACAGACATTCCCTGGCTGCATCTGCACTCAAGTGAACCGAGCAGTGCATTGTTAGGGAGGAGGGTCCACTCAACCTTATCGTAATTTGCAGGTTTTTGGGGAAAAATGTTGAAGAGCGAGTGTCGGGAGCTCTGAATTTCATGCTAATTTCGATTGTGATCATAATTGTTTTCACATTTTGAAATCACAAGCAGGCCTTTTATGTTAAAGTTTAAAGCAATTCATGTACCCTTCACTTTTTAAAGCTAATGTCACTAAAGAGTGAAATCAGGCTCTGCTGACTGAGTGTGTGGAGTCATACTACGATAGGGCAGTCACATTATTTGTTGTGTGTGTTTCAGCATTGCTGATGGGAAGCCTTTTAAACCACAACTCGTGCAGAGATTTTATCCGTCATCCAAGGAGACTGCCCTCACCTCAAAAAATAAAGCAAAAAACATTGTCTGTCATTTGTTCGAATGCTTTAAAACAACTTACATTTATGTTTTCAGGACAACTGATGTTTTATGGTTGTGGAGATAATGGCTGTTCTGTCTTGGAAACAAAAGGTGGAAACAACATGATGCTATTTTGATGTCACAAAAAACACTTAAGGAGGAGGGTGAGGTGTATTAAAACCTGAGGGGCTGAATTCTTCATCAGGAGGTCTTCCTCACTATCCAAGTCCTCGTACTCCCATGAATCGA
The DNA here is from genome assembly GCA_038501785.1 of Myoxocephalus aenaeus. Classification (NCBI taxonomy): domain Eukaryota; kingdom Metazoa; phylum Chordata; class Actinopteri; order Perciformes; family Cottidae; genus Myoxocephalus; species Myoxocephalus aenaeus. The sequence continues at coordinate 2,578,342 of JBAMJR010000329.1, forward strand.
TACCAGAGCCACTGATGTGACTGCACAGCCTGGCCTTACAAGAGCATATAAGTCAATTTTACATGTTTATAACACAATTTAACCACCATAAATATGACTCGAAAGTGACTCGAGAGAGCTCCCCAAGTTATGGAAATATACATTTTCATATCCCTATCTTGATACCATACATGCTTGGCGCTCCTTTCTGGAAAACTTACGACCTACAGAATCCGCCAATACCGCCAAATCCCTTGTGAAACAAAGCCTCAGCAAGATATCAACCACATTCCAGTCAAAAAACTGAAATATGACTTACTAATGGATGAAACGATACTTGCTTGGTATGTATTGGCACATCTGCTTGAGCAGAGTCCCTCTGTTGTGGAACCAGAAGCGTTCAAGGTCCAGGAAGAAAGTTAGGGCATTTTGGCTCTCAGTGGACCTAAACCTACGGTACACGAAATGTGCACTAACTGAATAACTAAAAATATTTAACTTCACCTAATCAAAGTCACATTTCGCAGAGATACTGTTAACACATAGTGCTATTTTATATATTATTTTTTGGGGCAATTACTTTTCTTTCTTTTTTTCTTTCCTGTTTTCTATCATCAACCAATACACCAGTAACACATACTTTATGAACCTCTTAACTAGTCTCACAAGTGTTTTCTGTATATTATACCTTTTGAAATGATTCAAATAGCCCTTGTGGTTGAGGAGATATTCTGTATTTAGTATGGGTATGCAAAAACATTCAGAATTTTTGTGAAAAATGGCTGGGGCTTAACTGGGGTTAAAAAGGTTTTAAGCGTCTGACTCTGAGACCAGAAACCATAATCTGCCTGAAGATCACAATGGAAATTAGTTCTTTGGAAACTTTGTTGTGTTCTCCTCTGCATTTTCTCAATGAATATGTACTTGTGTATAACCTGTAATATACATATTGATATATGTTATATAAATCAAGGAGTGCATACAAGGTCAATATTCGAGGATTTTGACTTTGTCAAAAGCTTTTTGAACTTTCTGCTCTTGGAAATGTGGTTTGACCGGTTATGTCAAATATTCTCATGCTGTTTAACTTTACGCAATTGAGAAGGCACGACCACCTTCACCGGGGTGTTTTCAGGTAATCTGGCTGATTGGACTTCTTCACAGGAATCTGTGGGTGTGTGAAGACCATGCTGAGTGACATGCTCCCGAACCTCCTGTTTAGGCTTATTTATGGTTCTCCGTCAGGTCGACGGCGTACCTACGCCGTCGACCTGACGGAGAACCATAAATAAGCCTTTAGCTGTGTTGATCCTGTTAGAGCGGGACAAATTACACCTCTGCCATTCTTATTGGGAGTAGAGATTTGTGACCGAAATAATTCCCATCACAGCTCCAGCCCTCCTTCAACCTGAGCAGAGGTCTAATCAGACAGAATAACTGAAAACACCTCTGTGGGTGTTCAGCACCTTTACGGGAATTGTTGTGATTAGACCAATGCACAACTTTAATTAGGTTTGTGGTGGGACACGAACGCTGGTCTCAAGCATGAAAATGCATGTGCTCCACCTCCATCTTCCACCCTGGAGTCCACCCCCATGTCCTACTTCTCCAGATAAATGGCACACTATGCATTGGCACTGCATGCACAGCACCATAGGCGCCAGTTGTGCTCAAATCTCCCTGGGAAAATGGTAACCTATTATTATTGCATTTTGAGTGTGTGCGTGCGTGTGTGTGTGTGCGCGCATGTGTGTGTGCGCGTGCGTGTGTGTGTGTGATTGGCGATTAGAGAAAAAAAAAATCAGAGGCTCGCTATAGTTGACGATGATTTTCGCCAGTGTGTTATTGAAGTATTTTGCTTTATCCTGTACAAATGATGATTGTAGGTTTTTTACCAGTGACCAATGGATTAAAACATTGAAGACAGCCTGCATTGTCAGACATTCACAGCCTACTGCAAGAAATGTTCCTATGTTGTGCCAAATTTCCCTTGTGTTTTAATCCCCGCTTTGTACACATTTGTTTCTTCTTCTGTACAGCTTAAAAAAAAAGAAAAAAACTAATTAGAATTAGACCTTCAATCTCTGTCCACAGTGCTACAATACGGGCCAAAAGGAGTACAGTGAAAGACATTTTCGCTGTTTTCTATAACTCACGTATTACATGCAAAGATTAGGCATTGTGAATGTCTGTGAGGGAGAGAGCTGTATGCTTGTTAAAACAGTTTTCAAAAGCACAGCAGGTCCTTGGGTCACATTGCCACACTTTGAGTATTGTTGAAATATTGTTGCGGATTTGTCCCATATGGATGCAAGTCCTGGGGATACTTGCCTGCACGGCATGTTCATGAACATGACCTGTAGGTCAAATCAATAGGCTGCACACACACATTAAGTCTTCATTATCTCAAAATCGACAACTGCTTTGCCATGTATCTTGGAGAAAAACTTGAATTAACTTTTTTTTTAATATAGCCCTTATGATTTAGCACTCGCAGAAATCCCATGAACCTGGTTGACTTAATATCTTCACATTTTAGAGGTTTAAGTTACATAATAAGGACTGGCTGCTGGATGTTATGGTCTTTATAAACTTTTAGCTTGAATGGTACAATAAATCACATTTATTGCACTTTTTTTTAACCATGGCCTCGTGGTTATTTTTTGTTGTTGTACTTTGCACATGAGCTGATTAATTACTTTACCAAATCATAACATTCAGGCTTCAGGCATCCTCAATCTGTCCATGTTTATTCTACAGGCTGCCTCTCTGACTGCTGCATTGGAAACCCCTCTCCCCATAAATAAAACACAACCGGCGGGATGGGCAGCAGGTGTGTGGGATCCTGTCAGAGGGACAAAGCCCATGATCTGTCAGTCCGGTGTGTCGCCCCTCTTTCACCTGGTTGCTGCAGCACGTGGATGGATGAGCAATTGCGCGGCTCTGATTGGTCCAGACGCGCGGCTCCCAGCGGGAGCGCTGGGCTCTCTCCACTTGTCATGACTGTTGCTCAAATTCACATGCCCGTGAACACCGCTGGGCTCAGCGCGTCCATCTCTGCTCGGACTTGGAATTATAAGCTCGCAACATTTTAAAGCGCCGGCTCGCACTATGGATGCTACCATTTATCAGATCATATTCAGGGAGCTCGGGGACCTAAATTGTAGTTTGATAGTCGCGCTCCAAGACACTTTTTGGGAAAACGCCTCATTGTCATTGCTAAGCTCTGATGGTAAGATGGAGTTCCTTTTTTTTTTTTCTCTCTTTCTTTTTCTTGTTCAATATTGAGTGATGCTGCCGTCTCGGAGAACGGAAACTATAAGCGTCCGCTTTTGTTCTACTGTATTTCCTCCCCTCCCCAAGGTGTATATTGCAATGCCACAAGCGATGAGATTGGAACCTGCTGGCCGCAGACCAGCCCCGGCATGATTGTAGAGAGACCCTGCCCTGAGTACATCAACGGGGTGAAGTACAACACAACCAGTAAGATGTGCAGCTGTCATGGCAAAAAGTTGTTTTCTGCATTTATTTTTGGATGAAATGATTTTGCACGAACAAGAGTTTTTTATTTTATTTTTTCGTTCTTTTTTTCTTCTTCTAATGAAGCCAAAACGTGCTGGCTGTAAAAGTAAAACATGCTTTTGGGGTCAAGTATAAGCAAAACACACTCATCAAACACATCGCAGTGTGTCTTACAGACGTCTGGTGTTGAATCGGTCCGCTTGCGTCCCGCTGTGCTCTGATGAAGAGCAGCGGCCACAGTGGATCTCAACGATCATTACACTGATCACTGATCAGCTGCATGTGTGCTGTTCACGCAGATCACATCATTGATGTGGATTAGAGTTCTTGTTTCTTTTAGTTTAATTATTCAATCAGATATGGTACAAATGGCCAAATTTAGACATATCGATCTCTCTCTCTCTCTCTCTCTCTCTCTCTCTCTCTCTCTCTCTCTCTCTCTCTCTCTCTCTCTCTCTCTCTATATATATATATATATATATATATATATATATATATAATTCAAGTTTATAAATCCATAGACCAGAATGCATTACAGTCTGCTATTCTGTAACAAACATGATTTTCCGTCAGCCGGCTCCTTTTTTGTGCCACTGAATCTGGTACAGACTTGAGTTTACAAGGTCTCTGACCATCACGAATGTTTTTGCTGAATCCAGCCCACGAACATTTCAGAAGGCTGCATTAATGACATTGCAACTTCACCATAACCACACCTGTCACCCTGAAGCCTTGCACTCACAAGATATTTTCTGATGTTGTTTTCTGAAATTAAAACCTGCAATTGTTGTATGACTCTGTCAACAACTTCATCAGTCTTATGATTATTACACCAGCTACATAACGTAAAACGGTTAGCTGAGACAGAATAGCAGCTTTCTCTGATGTACCTTTATTAGTTGACAACTCCATGGATCGTATATTAGATATATTTTTGCTGGAGGTGATGAGGTAATTGCACTAAACTCTTGTTTCCTCCTGCTATATTAACAGTTTTGACGAATCAAATAGGACATATTAAGTACAGAAGTCAAAGAGAAATAAAATGTTGAGGAAAATGAAGTCACATTGTTGAATAGATGGCATCTCGGAGGTGAAATGATACAGGTGAAAGAGTTGTCTTTCCCCTTGTATAGACTCAATAAACAAGGTAATTATGTTTAAAAGTGTCGACTTACTCTTGCACTATGGAAGCCCGTTTCCGCGCATGTGATACAAAAATGAAGATCCTGTAAGTCATAATTATGAGCTACTAAGTCAAAATTATGAGATAGTTAAGTCATAATTATGAGATAGTTAAGTCATAATTATGAGATAGTATCTCATAATTATGACTTACAGCAATTACATTTTTTTATCACAGTGGCGGAAACGGGCTTCCAGATTGGACTGTGAACAATTCCTTTTATTTCTCTTGTCTAAACATAAAAATCACTAGCTTCGGAAAATTACCCCCCAAAAATATATGTTTAATTCAACCAAACTATTTGGCAGTGCCGCTGTGACTCACTAGATAGCGCTCTGAGGCACACCAGTGGGCCCATTGGCTGTCAATAACTGCATTAGAGCTCTCAGTGTCACTGCACTTTACAGTCATATAACTGAAATTATTTTCCAGCCCGTTTCACACACTGACTGCAGTATCTTGGGATGTTCTGTTGTCCATATAGCGGATGATAATAGACTTCTGCATCCAATGAGGCGGACTTGATCGGTTTAGCATGCCTGTGATCGATTGTCATATAAAACCCAGACATTTTAAGCGGTAGCAGGTGTGTGGGATATGTCACTCTGACATATCCCACATAACTGCTACCCACATTGTGTTCCACTAGATGCTCTGTGAAGCTCTTTAGGCTGCCAGTAGAGATCCATATAGACACCACCAAGAAACACTACGAGTGCTAATGTATTCCCCGGTCTTATTCACCTGCATTTCAGTGAAATAATGATGTTTTTTTTTTAGTTATGGACAAAAATGAAGCGGATTTTAATTATTGTCCTCCAAGAGATAATCGTCCACGTTCAATTGTAATCATATCTATTGTATTGTATTAGTGGAACAGTAGTGAAGCCTTTACAATACTCTTCATTGCCTAATTCATACTTAAGTCACAGGATGCTGCAACGCTTTCCACAAACGGGACACGGTTTCCTGAGACGACGGAGGAGAGTTTCTTCATGCTGCTGGGTCACATTGGCGTCACCCATTTTCAGCCACAGAATGATTACAAATTTAAAAATCACAAAATAGGTTAGACTAAGAATAGAAGTAGGAACATCACACGGAGAAGGTGTTAATTAAAATGGTGCAGCTACACACAGAGTCTGAAATCATAGCAAAAAGCACACTGTTTTGCTAACTAAAGCCCAATGGATGCATGTTTTTGCCCACTTTGGCTCCATATGGCATCAGACATGAGGGACCAACACTAGAGTATCTTCCATTTGCCTGCTTGGAAATGTCTCAGAGCTAAACATGTAATGCATTTTTGAAAAGCATGACCCAGAGTGGGCTCCTGATATCTTTGTGCTTTGTACTCCCAGTTGTGGAACACCATGGAGGATATAAACGCTATCTTCAGTGTAACCTCGTAGGCTTACTGCAGGACTTTAAAATGGTTGAGTAAGTTATACGGCAACAAAATTGTAGCTCTACAGAAATCTGACGTTTCACAGGGTTAACATGCCCGTTCAGGTGAGGGGCTGTAAATTCCTTTTCCATTTCTTCAAGCACATATAAATATTAATATTTGTGTGGAGTGCCTTAAGAGCTTTATGCATTTTTAAACCTTCCTTTATTTAGGTCTCTGGTCTACATGCAATTGACATCACCACAGTTGAGGCAGAGTTGTGCTAGATGTGGTCTTTTCGTTGTCACTCTCTTTGTCACCGTTTGATGTGTTTTCTGTCGCGCTTCGGGCAAGACCAAATTATTTTTAGATGAACGATATCAACACCAACGCGTCAGCCATATCTTGGTATATCTCGGTGTTTTCTCTGTTCAGCCTCTAAGAGTGTAACCGTAATTATTCCATGAATCACGGTTCTTCTAAACTCACCCCATCCCTGTGTGTTCCTGTGTATTGCCACCGACCCCGGCAGCACACAGTGTACCCTTTTAGTCAACACAGCTCAGAGTTAGAATCGCTGCTTCTACAATAGGACTTTATCCATTCTCTTATCTGGATTAATAAAGTCCGAGCCATATCAGCTTCGTGCTGTATATCCGGATCAGAGAGAGGAGCGGAGCTGCTGCATGCTGGGTAAGCAGCTCGGTGCTTTATTTGAAATCAGATGCGAGTCGGTGCAGCATTACCTCCTCTTTGAAACATGAAACACTAAAGTAGAGCGGTGACTAAACAGAGACCTACATGTCCCATCATCAAACATGAAAATGGCACGCTTTCTCAAAGATCACAGCGCGTCCCTTTTTTTTTTTTTTTTTTGTCATGTCAAACTATTCTACTGTAGTTGCAATCATGAGATGCTTTTTTTTGCAAGAATAAATCTCTTACTAAAATTGTTAAAGGACCACTTGTTCTGCCCTGTGGGCACAAACAGGTTCACTGTTAAAAGTGACTGAAGATGTAATGTAGAAGAAATCCGTTACCCTTTTGTACCGTCAGCATATAAGCTTAATGACTCACCGATGTTTACCGCTCAAGTTGGATCACAGTCGAAATATGTCCCCATAGTTCCCTTGTGGAGAAATAACAAGAAACCCACATTTTTCACTTTTAGAAGCCATACACACACTTCCATGTAAAAAGTGCACAGTTTAACACTTCATCTTTTGTTCAACACTCATCCTACGGATCCAATTAACTTCCCATGTGCAGCTCCTCATGCAGAGAATCACTCACGTCCCAGTGATTGCACCGGAATCCTCTGTAAAGCGCCTCTCCTGCGGTGAATGTACCCCTTGAAGACTTTGGGTATAGTCGATCAGCAATTTCATCAGTCAGCATGTGTGTGTGGAGAAAACATTTCACTTGCCATTGCAGACCAAGTGCCCAGTGGGGGGTAATCAGCAGCTGTGCACCCCCCCCCCCCCCCCAACACTGGCTACACACACTACTGACACGCTCAGCCTTCTGCACACATACATGACATCACTGTCTCCCAAACACTTTTTATGATTTTTAAATGACAAACCCAACACCACACATACCACAAACCCAGCAAATTACTCACTCATTCATTCATGTGCAATACCAATGTATGTATGTGCAATATACATACTCTGTGCAACATAAACACTATATGTTTCCTACCTCATGTGCAATAATGGGCATCCAACCACTCAATCCATTCATGTTGTTGTATTTTGTTGTTTTGTTCTCTACTTGTTGCACTACCCACATTGCTGCTGTAACCTTGCCAATGTCCCCACTGTGGGACTGATACAGGATTATCTTATTGTGACCACTCAATAGGTCTTATCTATAAATCATGAGAAGAGTGGAAATTTACTGCCATTTTCTCACCACCTTATATTATCTTGAATAGGTAAACCAGCCACTCCGTATAGATATTTATGTTCAACAACTCACTATTTTTTTTCTTTGTCTTAATGTTTATTGTCACACTTTTTTTCTTGCAAAAAAAAAAAAGTATACAATGGACTGTCCATCATCCGGCAATGAATATTTACTGCTGTTTTGCAAATTATTACTTAGATGATTAAATTCCTTGTCTCATACATTAAGCTTTGACAGTATCTCTCATCTTAATTTGAAAGCCACTCCAAACGTCACTGAAGTACCAACCCTGTGTGTGCTGTGTTTTCATTAGCCCGGTTCCCATTCGCATATTGTATTGCATTAGAATGATTCATATACAACTCATTCGTATTAACACAGTTCATTTGTACCATTGTTTTCGATTGTTGTTGTGTATTTCATAGTTGCAGTGAAAGTTCATTCTTGATTTGGAAAGTTTCAAACTACAATACTGTCTTCAGTCCTCAGTGACTTGGCATCTCAAAGTGCTCGTTAGAGAAATGTTTTTGGTTTACATTTTGAAAAGTAGACTTGACTTGAAGCAAGAGACTGATTCTTTTAATAATTAAACGAAAGCATGATCTTCCCTAAGGTTTTTTTTTCTTTTTCGCTTAGACACGCATTACTGCAACCTCCTCCTCGTGGACTTTGTGCAGTATAAGGCTGTCATAATTCCTGTATTGGAACAATGTGTTGAATTACACATTTTTGGCGATATAAAAAAATAAACTTTACAGCTTTTGATTGAGGTACTAAAAGTCCACAGGATTGAACTGCTTGGTTTTAATGATGAGGGTCAGACAGAATTGTTGTTAGTCATTATTGCAGTGACCTGCTATGAATGACTTGGATAAAGTGCTCATAAAACGTGACGCTTGCTTTTTAGCTGTGTAATGTGGTGGCATAATATGCTGTCATTATCCAAACGCACTTAACTCCATGTTCGGCTTGTTAGTTTCCCTCAGGGCCACAGACTTGTAGCACACATCCGTTTGCTCATTTCCTCTCACCAACTGACTTCAGCGTAGCTGCGAGCGTTGACAGAAAACACACGGGGCAAACGTTTGAATCTATGACCTGCAATTGTAGTTATTACTAATGTGTCATAGGGGCATGCAAAGAAACAGGAACGCTTGAGAGACACAGCTGTGAGTAGAAGTTACCCAGCAACTCTTCCTCAGGCTGTGTTGGGCTGTCTGCTTCAATGGTTATCACTCACGAGTCAGTGTTCCCTGCTAAACAAGAGGAGATAGACTGACAGTTACCCCGGCTCCCCCATCCACTACCGTTCACAGTGTGATGCATCTAGGACATGTTCAGTGGAGCTACAGTACCAGTCACACTTTTACCCAAACCTGAAGTTGTTCAACCTTCCAAATGATTAAACTAGATGCTGAAGCGCCTAAATCCATCAGTCAATCAATAGAACATTCATCTGCAACAATTGTACTAAAAACTACTAAACTAAATATCCTACTAATTATTTGAATTAACCTTAAAACGCAATGTGAAAGGGTCCCAAAGCGCACCATGCCCCGATAGCGACCTTTAAACTCAAGGTAGCCACGCCCTAAAGCATTCCTCTATTTTACTCTGAATGGGATCATAATTTACAAAATGAACATCATGCTGTATTGAATAAGACTTTTAAACTATCGATTGATATCATAAATTCATGTAATTAAGTGAGAAGTAGGGTTCTTTTCTTATAGACTTCTATACAACCTGACATCTTTTTTGAAGATGTACCCAGAAGATGTATCCTGCTGACTATTCCACCACGACGCTCTCATTTGTGGTTTTGAGTGAACGTCTCGACAATTATGGGATGAATTGCCAATGCCATAGGATTTGATATAGATAAGATAATGAGTGTGGTAAACATTGCTTCCTAAAAAGTTTCATTTGTAAGCGTGATAGCTTGCTGACACTAGTGTTTAGCTCAAAGCACCGCTACTAAAGTAGCATTCAGCCTCACAGTCTAGCATGGATTCAGCTTCTCAAATGTGAATATTTGCTGGTTTCCTCAGTCTTGTGATTTTTCACTGAATAATTCTGGGTTGATTACAGTATGCCAATAATATGTATTGAATGTTCTTAATTGTTATTTATTAAAATAGCTGTATCTGTGACCAGATCGGACTATATATTTGTGTCGGTATCTGATTGGTATCAGTATCAGTTTTGGTGCATTTCTAAGGACAATAGAGTACATTTTTGTTTTTGTAACTTTAAACTTTGGCCTTTTGTTAACCCAACAAAAAGAAGTGCTGCATAATTCTAAATATATTTAACAATCCTCACCTTGAACTGTGCATCATGCGTCTGACATGTTCTCCTGCTGGTTTCATACACTTAATTTTAAGCAATGACCTTCCTCAATCAGCATATTCGGGAAGTAAACATGGAATAATAACAGTAGGCTCTCTCCCTTTCTGAGTCCGGTGTCCTGAAGTTCCAGCCGACTGACTCTGAAACACAAACAAAACCCGCCCCCCTCATCCTTTGAATCTAAATGAGAAAATCTGCTTAATTTTCACTTTCAATTCTCCTCTTTGAGGACAATAATCACCCTATTATACATCTGAGTAATACTGATCAAAATTCTAAAAGAACACATCATTTCAGGCTCATTATTGTTTTACAAGAGGGGGTATTTAGATTCACCATGTCTCTAATGGCTCCACAAGCTCAGAGCAGAAGCACGTAATACAATACAACCTATGTCATGTATATAGTCACACTCCATCTCATTAGTTCATTCATGAAATTCAATCAACCATCTCAAGTGTAATGAGAATGCCAATCATAGTTCTTCCCTCACTCCGCTAACCATGGGAAATACATATTCATGTCCATTTCTACCAATGATTTGTTAAGAGACATAGAATATCTTCAAATTACAGAGAGGTTAAAAAAGAAATGAATCAAACATCTCACAAAGGTATTCAGTAACCTCAAAAACCTGTTTTCTGATATCAGTGTGTTCAAATGTGGCCTCCCTAAACTGATCAAGCTATTCTTTCTAAAGTGGCTTAATTCCCACACGTTTGCGTTTGTATTTGGCGTCAGGAAATCACCTCTATGCAACACAGTGGAGCAGCGTCCCGGATCAGGTCACCAAGTTACACAGCTGCTTTGTTCAGAGTCCATCAGAAGATATTAAATATCGCAACAATCACGACGATCTGTGACAACCCAGAAGGCCAAAAGAAGTGTTTGTTTTGCAGCTGTTTTATTGATCTCTTAATCAAGAAGGTGTTTTGAAAGGACAAAGGGCTAAGTTTGTAGAATACATTTCAACCCCTTTAAAAGGAAGTATAAAATGTCAATAAAAATGTATGATCACGTTTTCCATCCTGCTGGAGTAAAGGCTGCACTCTCAATTCATTTTACTTACAGAAATGTTTAGTGTTGGGGTTGAAGCAAGTGGAAAGGGACTTGTCTTTGGATGATGAGAAGACTAATGCTACGTGATGCTAGACTGACATATATAACAACAACAAACAAATGCTTTAACTTTCCCCTTTGCATTTTACGGTGTCCCAGAATTGTACCAATCATAGTGGACACGGAGAGGAAATGCACATATTATTGATTTATACTCTAGTATATGTTACATGTAATGGATCATCACAATTAGTCAACACTTCAGGACAACAGTCAAGAGTTGCTGACATGCAGAGTGCATGTGAGACTAATATTTTACTTTACCACTGATGCATGTAATCCCTGGTTTGTAACGGAGCTGTCAGTTATGAACATATTCTATTCCTGGGTGATCTTTTTAGTATTCAACTCCATTGACAAAGATCGTTGGATGACATAATAATCTCATTTTTGGGGAGTAAAAATGTTATACAATTATATTATTAAATTGTGTAGGGGTTTTGGGTTGTCTCAAAACGTTTCCAGTTCAAAATACGGAGATTAACAACACGAAGCTACGCTTTTGCAGGGTTCATTGTCATAAAATCTGCCTTTCAAGACCCTCGAAACAGAAAGAGAATGATGATAAGAATGCGTTTGATTGAGCGGTTTCTACATGTTGCAGCTGGCTTTTCTTAGTGGCTGCTGTGGCACTTTTCGTTTCTCCTTGATCAGCAATTCCAGACCAAGAGCCTGTGAATCCATTGAAACATAATTGTTGCCTTTGTTCCTTGGCCTTTTAAAAACTGTGTATTAATGCTTTTACAAGGAGCAGTTGAATGCCTTTCCATGCCTTTGCATGTGGGAAACTGAAGAGCTAAAGTTAGGGGCTATTGTGTGCAAAATTGCAAAAGGAGTTTCTCCGATTTTTGTCTAACTTCCCTGCTGACATCGAAACACAAGAGAAACTGCATGACATGCAGCACGGGGTATTTCTCAAGCCACTTAAAATGACCCACTGTGTTTTTTTTGTGTCAATTTGTCTATCTATCTAGAGCTATATCCCTGATCTATGCAGTATGGATGCTAGAAGAAGGAATAAGCAACTGTATGTCACAGCAGCTGCTTGGGCAGTCAAGCAGCCAAGGCTGACTAACCCCATACGTCTTCTGTTGATTGGCTCGGTTGACCTGAGCTTGTGTGGATTGCTGTGTCCCTGCGGGGACAAATGCCTCTCTTTAAACCTGGTGCAGCATTTCTAGAGCCACCTCGCCAACTGCCATCTCAATTGTCATGTGTAGGCAGACAATGACACAGAGGCTTACAGTCACTGAGAAAATAATAAAGCAAAAGTGGGATTTCTGCTATGGCAGGTCCATTGCACTATTCTACCCCTTCGTTTTGGCTCCTTCTTAAAACTGTCTCCAACCAAAAAATCGTCACGTTACTTACGTTCCCAAGATCTATTTTAATCTACAAGAAGTATCTACAGAAGAAGCAGATGTCTAATTTTGGCATTGGAAAATGTGTGTAATATTTCCGCACAAGCCACAGATGTGCTTGACACAGAAAAAGCTCAAACGTCTTCTCCTCCTGCCCTTGGGCAGTTCCTTTAATAGAGGCTTGTCATCTATTCCCCTCTGTGAAAATGTTAACACAAACAAAGATATTCAGCACCGTTTGTCAAATGTGCATTTGAGTTCTAACGCCTCTTAACACTCATTTCATGTGCAGTTTAATGCAACGGCTTGATTTTCCTGGAGAAAAGCAAAAGACATAATTAGATGCTTGAATAATCCATGAAAACAAACAGATGTTTTAATTAGGCAGGATAGGCTATGAGTGAGCAGGTGTTTTCCCTTTTGCAGTCAAATGCACCTGAAAACATAAAAGTTCAGAGCAGAGCTTAAATATTTCTTCATGCACGTGTGTGTGTGGGCTTTCATTACCTCCTCAAGATAAACCTCCCAGAGATGTATTTTAGGTAATTCAGTCACTTTTGGACTGTGGACTGATGATGCCAGAGAGCCGGGGACTTCGAAAAAGATCAGCACCTCTGACAAAATGTATAACAGAGCAAATGTGACAAGAACAGGGCAGTAATATTTTTTTTTTAGTGTGAAGTGGTTTAGCTGCCATGTTGTGTTTGATCAAACCTGGGTCAATCAAGGGCTTGGGAACAATGCTGTGAATGATGATGGCATGTTTGCACCGACAGGTTAGACTCACTTGAGACTAATATTTTATGATCTGAAACGCTGGTCGTCTGGGTCATAAATATGTGCTATTTAGAGTTGAGACAACAGTTTGAGTTTCCATTTTACTGCTCAAAAGGAGCGCCTTTTTCCTGCTTTTATGTGATTTACTAAATAATAATAATAATACATACTTACGTATTAATCTGTCCCAACGGTCTTCTGTGTTTTGGGCAAACATATCACTTGGGGCAGTTCTTTTCCAGCTAGACTATAAATACAAGAAATATGCGAGGAAAAGAAAAATATATTTATATATTTGCCCTTTGATAAAGGACACTTTCATCTAAGACAAAAAGGGCAGGGGAGGTCGCTGACACACACAAAGGAATAAAAAAACAACAGACTTGGAGATGAGATATAAGGCCCAGAGTGAATCACTGACAATGTAATACAAATCATGACCCAAAAACTAAAAACAGACAAACATGAAATATTCAGTGCTTGAGTGGCGCCCCGTGAAAAACATACACACAGCTCACACAGTGACAGAGATGAGATTAGTTGTGTGTATTTTCTTTCACCATACAATATGATGAAGATATACTTGTTAGCAAAAGCAGGTTATTGTCTGAAGTTATTAACAACCTAACTGATTGAAGACGATTAAAACGGAAAAAAAACAAGTGAAGAATGTTTTCTAGCAGCATGAATTTCCTGAAACGCTTGTACCGATTTCCCAAAGCAGCTCTTAAATGCATCCACTTGCCAGTAAGAGCTCTTAAGGTGCTGAGAAGGAGACTGAACACACTTTAAAGCCGTGTTGTGTTAAGAATACATAAATTAAAAAGCATGAATGTAAATGGTAAATGGTTCCAGAGAACTCCTACGGAAGACTGGTTGACTTGTTACCAATTATTTTTCCAGCATGCTGTTGATATGTCAAAATACAAATGAGTGTTTGTAACCTCTTGACTCCTTTATGTCCTCTCTTAAACCCTCTGACGTCGGCGTAGATGAGCCAGCAGCTTTGCTCCATTTCCTGCTGATTAAATTTAAAAAATCAAAGCCCAATGAGCTGCCAGATTGAGTGTCGTTCAGGTATGGCCTAGTTTACGCTCTCCCCAGCTCACAAAATTACATTCTAAGTGGCTTGAAGGAAAGCTGCTGTAACTGGCTCAGGTGCGCGGCTCGCATGAGCTCTTTTCATCGTTCGACTTTGAGATATTGTACCCTTTCATCTTTATTATAATTTGAAACTCATCCGAATATTGACTCTCTCTCAAAACAGCTGAAACAAGTCGGTAATATACAACAAGCCAAATTGCTCGGCGCTTTGAAGAAATCATGTTATCAGGAACCCCCCGGCTCAAAATGTGGTGGAAAAACAATTAGAATAGTTCTTTGAAAAAAGAAAATGTGTCTTCCGAGTATTTTATTCTCTGCGCAGTGAAGGTACAATGATCATACAGAGTGCAATGAAGAGCAAAGTTTACAGAGTGTGTGCTGCTCATGAAGAGCAGAGCACAGCTGTCTGTACGCACATTCAGTTGCTTCCTTTATGGAAGCGATAGCAGACATCCTGTATTGTCTTGTTATACATTCAGGCACTTCCCTCTTAGCCAAACAGGAATACCATATATCGATCATATCGATGGCCCAAGAGCAAAACCTCCTATCTGAAAAATTCACTTTTTTGAGAATAATAAATTTAAAAAAACGTGTGGTTTTCTTGCAGAATGCTATTTTTTAAGGATACCCAATACATAAAAAAAAATAAAAAAGAAGATAATTGAAAAATACACAAAGTGTTCCCCTCATTTTTCCTGGATCATTTGATTTTGCAGATAGGAGGTTTTGCATTTTGGCCATCGATATGAGCAGCACAGATGACGAACTAAAGCACAGAGCAATCAAATTCAAGACAAAGAAAGAACCATTTTGAACTGTATTATTTGTGTAGCAACGTTGCAATCAGCTGAGAGTAAAAGCTCAGCCACAATGAAGAATGCATCAGACATGCATAACACAAAATATAAAAGTTGTTAATCCCCGATTGAAGATCCAACATTTCCTGATTTATCTCGGCAAACAAGCTTCCAACCGTCCAATCCTAGTGTGTTTGTTTTGCATGCACGCATATATTTTTGCAACCAAGAAAAGCAAGAGAGTTCGGCACGGTGGCTGGCGGAGGAAGCAATATTGGCACAGAGTAAGCCAGTTGGAAATTGCACATTTCTTACATTTTCTTTCAGCATCTTTACACAAATGGAGTGTGGACCGCGTTGGGACCAGCATTGTTAACATTACATTTCATTTAACTGACGCTTTTATCCAAAGCGACTTACAATAAGTGCATTCAACCATCCCATGGCAACCCTGTCCCTTACCCAAACACAGCAAAAATGTGAATATAATGCACTGGAAAGAAAAATGTGAAGAAAATAGCCTCACCATGCGTAATGTACAGATGGTTAGTCAGATATGTGCTTTCCCTGCACCAGTGCCATGAATCAGTCCTGCCTCAGCGGAATAGCTCACAGGGACAAATCGGACAACCTTCCTTTATTTCTGCAACAATGCTTGTTTCACAAACAGTGAGATAACTTTATCTGGGAAGCACCATGTGCTGCTACTGGAGTAACAGCTCAGACAACCTAAAATGTGAGTCTGTTTGCAGATATGATGTCTCAGGATTAGAATAGTCTTCTCCATAACGCGTGTGTGTATTCTATAAGATGATTCAAATTGCATTGACATGGTATAGATCAGTTATGAGCTAATAAGAACAGTGTTTGGGTTGCCAGGTTGTGAACATTTTGTATCCAGTCTACTCTGTAATAATGTAATTTATCTCCGCCAGGAGAGTCATGCGATTGCTCGCGTGAGTGAATATGCACCTTTGTGTCTGTCCACGGCTAATCTTGCATTCAGCTGTAGCAAAGTGCATATTTTAACAAATTTCCCCCTGAGGATGAATAAAGTATCTATATATCTATCTATGTATCTATCTATTTATTTTGGGTGGCCAGGTATGGCTGCATGCAACAAGGCTCAAGGACCTCTGCTGGTTGCTGTGACTCACACTTTTCTCAAAACACCTATTATTGCCTGTCTTCTACTGCCATTGACTGCCTGCTGACTAATCACTCACCACTCTAACCAGCCCCAGGCCACACTGCTTTTCCAAAACCCACTGCAGTCAGATTTAGGTAAAACCACAGACTGTACGTCTATGGGGAAAACAGTTTGCTTACTTTCAGGTCTGCAAATATACATTTTAATACGTCCTTATTAATAGGGTTTTGTTAATGATAACAAATAACTTCTCTAGCTTTAGTTCACGTTCAAACCATGAGAGAGTAGCTGTCCTCTCATGGTTGCCTACACTGCACAGCGACTCTATAAATGCTACATGACAACTGATCAATGAACACGGTGGGCTCGTCCAACAAACAAGCACAGTGTGTTTAAGGATGCGTAACAAATGACTGTTCTACTGCGTTTTAGGGGATATAGCTCCCACTCAATCAGTCAGCTGCTTGAGGGATTTATCCGACTGATTGATCGACGTGCTAACAGCTGAAAACTGTTTTCAAAATTTTCCTTCATGAGCAGCACAAGTCTAGTCACAGTACGGTACGTGCTGCTCAGCTCCTTCTCTGTTTCCAGCTGCCACAAGCAGTTTTCTGCACACCAAATACAAATGTCACATTACGTAACATTACTTTGAATGCTATCTTATTCTGCTGCTGCCACTGCTCCAAGGATGTTTTCCTCACATGCAGGAAACACACTGACTTGCATGCGTTGTAAATCATCTCACTTTATGCTACTGAGCAAATCAAATATGTGTATTCCGATACACATATCTAGTGAGATTTGCACACGAGATTTGCACACGCGGAGGAGACGCCGAATAGTAGGAGAATGACGCGAGTCAGAGAAGTTATTGCACTTGACGTTCTCCAAGAAAGGGAATGTGGTCGGCGAGACCAGAGCCTCGAACCAAGAATGGACATGCTGTTATATGTTTAGTGTTCCCACGGTTTAAAACCAGTGTGTCTTATATGTTCAGAGACCGTGGGGATTTTTAAAAGCGGTCATGTGACGCGCCACTACGAGACAAAGCACCCACTCACATCCGACATAAAAATAAAAATAAACCAGAACATGTATTTATTATTAATCCAGTTCAATTTGAAAACTGACAATACATATTGGTAAGATATTATTCAATGTATCTTTCTTTATTCAATTTGACAACCAGTCGTTGACTATATACAGATGTTAATACAACTGCTATACTTTATTATAAATGGGACTAAATCATATAGTGCAAGTTAAACATTACTGTAATGAATCAAATACTCCTGGTTCAGGGTAATATCATAGTGGCCCGAGGACTATACTCACAGGAAATATTATAATTGGAAACAACTTAAGGACATATTTATGTAATAATGTTGAACACTTTGATTATTTAGAACTAAACTGATCACAGTGAATTAGTTGATTATGAAATTCATACTGGATATCTTGACCTGTGCATCATTATTATTATTATTATTATTATTATAGTAGTAATATTTGTATTAGTATTAGTATTATTTATAAAAGTATAAATCACAGTTGTAGCAAACCCATAATTGCTGTCAAAAGTTGCCATTCACAATAATGAAAAAAGCCAAACATCAAAGATGTATATCTCAGCATCAGAGTGGTTAAAGTGGTCAGTGGCTGATCATAAGCGAGCAGCAATACAAAGTGTTATTTTCTTCTATTCTGTTTCCACCCAATTCCTCAAACCGTTTTCTGTGTCAAAGAGATAAAGGGGCGAGGAACAGCAACATGAAAAATTCAGTTCAAAGTTGATTATGGAAAGTGGGTTTTGAGATATATGCAAATAAACTAAGAGGCTTTGCAGTCCCCCGCCACGGATAACATGCGCATTGCTGAGTTGGTATTCGGTGTAAAACTCAAACAGATAGTAGTGCTCAACTTTGGACTGAGCTCCGAGAAATCACAAGGGTGTTTTTGCCGACATACTTTGGACACTTACAATAATCACAAACCTTTATGTTGAATACAGATGTGAGGTTTCAACAGGGAAAAACTCATCTTAGAGATCAAGCAGAATTTTAAAACATCTATGTTTGCAACAACGCTATACAGTACACTTCCATTGTTGTCTTCACCGTGCTCCCCACTCTTTTCTTGCAGGGAGTGCTTACAGGGAATGCATGGATAATGGGACCTGGGCGTTGAAGAGTAATTACTCCAATTGTGAACCTATTTTGGAGGAGAAGGTTAGTAAAGCGTCCCATGAGCGATCCCGCTATGTCCTTCATTCTGTTAAGCATCTCAGATACATGCTGTTTATCATAATTACACTAATGGCACACATGGGATACCAATCATATGTATGAAAAGCAATGCGGTGCTCTAGCTCAGTGGTTCTCAAATAGAGGTATGTGTAAACAAAAAATACCTTTAAAATTAGCATCCTTTCAAAAAACCTTTAAAAAATGTTATTTAATAAATGTTCAATAACATATAAGTGTGTGTTCATGAACTTAATTTGATATATTCTATATTAAATCATACACTTATGGCACAGCGCGGTGTATTACAGCTTTTTTTCCGGGTTAGGGGTATTTTCCGGGGGTTACATCACTGAAAAAAGGTTGAGAACCACTGCTCTAGCTGCTTCACATTTATTGCATTTTTACAGCATTTGCATTGTTCTGTAGTTAAACTGCTTAAACGTTTGTTCCCAGACTACGTGACAAATACATAGGGTATGTATATAAGCAAAGCCTGGGGCCAAACTGAAACGCTAATGTGTAATGAGTGTTGGCCTTGTTACCTCACATCATGTCTCCTTATTTCTGGAACTTGCTCCATTTTCTCAGATCATTTTAAACTGTGAAGTGTGTCAGTGACATACATACTGTATGTATGTTTTCTCTCACTTTAGTTATACCTCAAAACAACACGCCTCGATAGATGAATAGATATACTGTATGCACTTGGATTCTATTCGTGCATTTTTGTATTCCTAACCTCTTCTCTTTGTTGTATTATCAAGCCGTTGCATTCAAGAAGTAACTAATGTTTTGTCTTTGCAGAGAAAATATCCAATGCATTATAAAATTGCGCTGATCATCAACTACCTAGGTCATTGTATCTCTGTGGGAGCTCTAGTCGTGGCCTTCATTCTCTTCTTGTGCTTAAGGCAAGTACAGAAATAGTCCCTCTCTAAATGTGTCCTGTATGCATGAGACCTCTTAGAGGACAATCAGGGAAATTCACGTAATATCCTCGGACTGCACATCATTAACTCACTTATGTAAAATGAATAGATGCAGCTCAGCTGGAGCACTCAGGCAAAGAAAGAAACAGTGGGCATTTTATAAGGAATATGATTTCTTCTTTTCCTGGTTTAAACACACTCACACTCTGTGTGGTGCACTACGGTTTGATTAATGTGAGCTTCTCAAGTATTGATTTCTTTAGATTAAAGACCAACATAGTCAATAGTTTCTTCTAAGAATAATCTCCTTCGATTTCATTGTACAACCTACAATCTGGCACATCCATAAATCTGCTTAGAAATCACAAAGAATAAAGGACTCCCCTCATAACTCCAGAATTGAATTTGCTTCAGTCATTTAAAGTAATCCAGAGATAGTTGTCTGTACATCCATGGGAATAGTGCAATCAGGAAGTAAGGGAAATTAGTGGATACATGAAATAGTGTAATCAATAAAGGAATAGAGGTTTTACAAACTGTTTGCATGTAATATTGGAGCCTCTATCTGTGACGTGATCGGCCCAAAACTCTACGGATTATGTTACTTTGAATCAGCTGCTCCTCCATTACATCCTGATAATAACTTGTGTTTTGCATTTGGCTCGTGGTAAAGGAGCATACGATGTCTTCGAAACATCATCCACTGGAACTTGATCACCACGTTCATACTGAGGAATGTTATGTGGTTTTTGCTTCAGCTGATCGACCACAACATCCATGAGAGCAACGAGGTAAAAGCTCTGTTCCACTGGGTTGCACACGCACATACTCTACATATACTTTATAAAGTAGAAACTTTAAGATAAGCCATACACACTTTGGTATCAAGTATTTCTGCTGAGACTTGTGCACTTGTTTGTTTTTTCAGCCTTGGTGTCGATTTATTACAACAATATACAACTACTTTGTGGTGACAAACTTCTTCTGGATGTTTGTTGAAGGATGTTACCTTCACACGGCCATCGTGATGACTTATTCAACTGACAAGCTCAGGAAGTGGGTCTTCCTTTTCATCGGCTGGTGTGAGTATGTCCATGTTGAAGGTGCATTAACACTTCACTCTGCTCTGGAAGATACCGTTTGGGAGACTAACAATATATTTTGTTTTGAATGCATGTAGTAAATTGCAGAAGTAGATGTGTGAAAGAAATGTATTTGCAGTTAAACCTCATTTTACTAATGGATTTTAATTCAAAATGCAGCTCAAATCTAAAATCTTAATCTGTTATCAACCAAATAAATTCTTATCAATCATACGATTCGGTCGACTAATGAATTCGTTGATTTATTTTTTTGACAGTTCTGTAAAACTGAGTTTGTCCACAAAGAATAACCACTTTAACTCTTGTGTTTACCAGAGACTGATAAGGCTGATACGATTCTATGAAATAACTCATTCAGCGTGAAAAAAAGCATGAAAAAATGTTTGAATTTGAGTTAGAAGCCGAGTTGGTCAGGCCACAAAACCCAATTTATGTCCATCTTATCTTGATCCTCTCTGGACCTCATAGGCATTGATGTTGTATTTTGATATGTATTTGGTGAGAATTTAGTGATTCCAAATCAAACTTTGTTCTTGACTTTGGAAAACAGTCACGGTCCATTTAGTTGCTGTTTTAAAACTTTCAATGTTTAAAACATGATCTTTTCCAACAGCTCAAATGTCATGTTTAAATGTCCACGAATGATTCATTTCGAGTTCTGGTTTTAAATGAGAACCCGGTTGTGGAACAGTGGACCCACAGTTATGTGCTGTGTGGCATTTCAAGTGAACTTTTGCTTTACGGAAAGCAGTCCAAGTGAAGTCTAGTCAGCCAGAGACCTTTTAGTGCTTCAGACTCAAGATGGTACTTTAAATTCATTTCAAGAGAACAGAGCTCCACTGAAGTGTGAAATTTTGTATTGTTTGTGCTTGACTTCCAGTGATGGGATGAGCTTTGAACATGCACTGTAGCAGATGACCAAATTAATTATCTATGACCACCTTGACTTAAACTACTGTGCAGTATTAACAAAGCGTGGTGTCAAAATATTCCATCTTGAGGCAGAAAAAACATGGAAACGTTTTTGTATGCTTCCCTGAGCCAGTCTGACATTTCCTCCCTGTCTGTTTATGTAATGGACATTGTGTGTTCTTGCAGAAACTACACACACACACACACACACACACACACACACACACACACACACACACACACACACACACACACACACACACACACACACACACACACACGCACGCGCACATGCACACGTACACGCACACACTTTAATGCATTGAGGTCAAACTGACTCAGAGATTTATGAAAAATAAAAAGATGACCAGCAGATGATATATGAATAGTAATGACACATGGGTGACATGTTTGGGAAGCTCATATTGGCTTTAAAATAGAAATAACCAGAGGCAGATGTCAATCATATCAATGTAGTTTCATTAATTATTGTGATTAGAATAGGAAGTAACTGACAGCTTTCCCTTGTGATTAGTCACATTGATCTGTGCAGCTTCCTCTTATCCCTACAGGCTTATATTATACGTGATTTTGGGGTTTCAATCCAATAAATATGAGAAGCCATGTACCCAGTAGGGTATATTTTCACACTATATGGAAAAATTATATTTTCATTTTTTGTAATCAATAACCGTCATTTGTGATATCTCATTTGTGAAAAGTCAACATCATCATTTGCCCGTATGGGGGGACATTTACACGTCGGTGCAGCCAAAGAAACATGGTTAAATAAAGGTTGGAAGCAGATAAAGGAATAATGCAACTAAAACGTAATAGAAGACATTTCAATTAATTGTTGGAGTTATACTAAATCAGAAAGAGGTAGCCAAATTGTATGGACTATACAGTATATAATATACATATAATCTGTACACATTATATTGTTCTCTCTTTCTTACAACTGCTGCATTGTGGAAACCAAGAGCCAGTGATGAGATGAGATATCTCATTGTGCCACGGAAGTCTTGAGAGATTGTTAATAAGAATGCATCGAGGAAAAGATGGAAGTGGGGCAGATTTAATCTGCCTTCCCCCAGAGGCCTGACAGATGGCCTTAAATAGGTTTAGAGCTTTCCAGCTCCATTAAAGTTCATTTTAACCTGAACATCTGATCCACTTTGTCTACACAACTTGACCAGTTGCGATTAGTTTTCTGTCACCATCTGATTTGTGCAGTCAGGAATGATATTTAGCTCGAAGTTAAATTAGCTTGTCGGCACAGTGACAGGGTGAAAGTCAAGAATGTATTGCTTGTTGGAAAGACTGTCCTTCAACCAAAGTCCTGAGTGCTTTGGTGTAGCTGCTGCACGATATTCTAGAGGGCTTTACTTCTTTCTTTGCTTTTCTTTTTAACTTTCATTTCAAGATGCAGCAAAAAAAAAAAGGTGCTGAGGCGGATCGGGTCTTTGCTCCTTCTACGGATGTCTAACGTGTATATCTGTATGTTTATGCAACGCTGTGAGGATGGCATGGGATAACTGATAAACTCACAGAAAATAAGCTTTGAAAGGCAGTCCACGTTAACATGAGAAGTTTAGACTGCAGTAGATACAAGTGTGCTAGTGTGAACAATATGAAAACCTGAAGAGGAAATCTGAATTACATAAACAAATTTAAATAAAAAATGTCCTTAATATCCCTAAAAGTTTTGAAAAGAGGATGACAGCACCCAAAGTTCAAATGGATGCTTTTAAAAAATATATATATATATATATTTACAGATGATTCAAGCACACTCAGTCTTTTTTTTATGATAACATACAATCCCCAGATCAAAAAGTATGTGGCCATAAATCATGTTAGTGCCAGAACCGGCAGCTCATATTTGGGTGTGCGTTCCCCAGACGGCTCCGGTTCATGTGACAGATCAGCGTTGAAATGTTGAAATGTGGTCCGTGTTCAATAGAAAGTGATCGTAGGCTTAACGTGAAAAAATGGAGAATTTAACATCCACCGTTTCTTTTCAAAAATGAATTTTTTCAACAAAGTCGCTGTTTGCTGTCCTGGCTCCTCAATGGTGGAATGAGCTCCCCATTGACATCAGAACAGCAGAAAGTTTCTACATCTTCCGCTGTGACTACGCCTTGAATAAGGAAGGTAGCGCCGTAGAACTTTAGTAGCACTTAAATGGCACTTACTGAAGAAATTGTTCTTTTTTGATTCTTGTTGTTCTGAGTTTGTACTCATGGTTGAATGCACTTATTGTAAGACTGACGCTTTGGATAAAAGCGTCAGCTAAATGAAATGTAATGTAATGTAATTATAGGCATTTCACAAAATGTATCATTCACGTTGACGCGTTTCTGTGAAGACCAGCACCTTCAACATCTGTTTTTTTTAGATACATACATCCATAATGTCTCTGCTGGACCTCTATGAGTAATCATGGATATGACTGTGAAGCCACTTTAGGCTTAACATGTCGTTACTTCAGAAGAGAAAAAGTGAGAGCATGTTTCTTCTTCTTTTGGAAGGAGCCTGATCTCCATTTTGATCAAAAGGCACAAAGTGACAAGGTTCTGTTGGTAAAAAAGAAATAAAAAAGTATGAATTATTCCGACTCCCTCCAGTGACCAAGAAAAAAAGCTGTTATAAATAATAATACATGTTATTTGTATAGCGCTTTAATTAAAGGGTACTCTAGGTACTAGGTTATGTAAAGATAAACAATAGAAGCAGCAATACAACAAGAAGGATGACTATAGTTATCAAAGGTGGATTGCCACATTAATACATACAATGTTTCAGAAAAAAATGTTGTTCCCTTTATACTGCAATGTTAAATAACTTACATGAACCTTTTTATATCTCCACTCCAGGTATTCCATGCCCTATAATAATAGCTTGGGCCATAGGGAAGTTATATTATGAAAATGAACAGTAAGTATCCAAACAATTACTTTGTTCGACGATAATATCTTTTGTACATTTTCCAGTATTGATTATTTCTTTTCTGCTGTCAACAGATGTTGGTTTGGTAAAGAACCTGGAAAATATATGGACTACATTTACCAGGGACCAGTTATTCTTGTGCTTCTGGTGAGCGGTAACACAGAAACCGTACTTCCACTGCTTGTTAGAGCTATTCATTCACATGACACACAATTTACACCAACATTGAGATCTGTCACTTAAGCCTGCTTGAAGGTGTGAACTAATGAAAAAAATATGCCCTGAGATGAAAATGATTTAATAATGAAAGCTTTTTTGGAAAGGTGGAATACATCTTCCTGATGGGTTCAGGCATTTCTACGCATACAAATAGAACATTTTATTCATAGGAAAGCATCCGCTAATGGTTTGGTACTAGCTGTTCCAGGCTTGTAGCAGTGCGGCGACCAGTTATTGTTGAGAAGTTAGTTGGCTTTGACTTGTGTCTGCCCTCTATTCCTCTATTCCTCCTCCTCCTCCTCCTCCTCATATTAATGAGCAGAGTATGGTCGCTGCAGAAAATTGCTCTTGGTGTATTGCAAAGTACGCCATTAGCACTCAAAACTAATTATTTTGTGTGTTTTTTTTTCTAGATAAACTTTGTTTTCCTCTTCAACATTGTAAGAATTCTCATGACCAAACTAAGAGCTTCAACAACGTCTGAAACAATACAGTACAGGTGAGTTATTGATTCAAGAAATACAGAAATGACTCTCTCCTGTTTCTAACAGTATCTAATTTAGAAAGTGGACTAATATTAACCTTTATAATTACTGTCAGTTTAACTTCTTCAAACAAATCCTCTCAGAGAGAAGATATTTGGGGATCAAAGGTTCCAATGTTCCAATCACTGCCAGAGCTGATCAATTATCGTTCTTATGGCTTCAAGCTTTCACAACATTGTGCCGACTTCAGTCAGCACAATGCAATTTTTTATTATATAGTATTTTGTGCAAGAGTCCATTTATTTTTGCTCCAGTCATCTTTAGAGGTGGGAAACCTCTGTGCACGACTTTGATTACTGTGTCAAGTGTATTTTGTTCTCCTTGGGGGATTATCTTGAGTCACAGCGAAGACAACTTCAATTCCGGCTTCACAGGCTGCAGTGGGATTCACATGGTGTGACAGATATACTGACGTGACTCATGCGGCTTTAATAAGTGAGTGGAGGACCGGAGTGTCAGGCATAGATTGTTGAAAGAGAAAATAGGATGTCTCCTTCAATAAGCTGTCGGCATTTTCCAGAATTACAAGAACATTATAAACAGTGCGGTAAAAGAAAAAAAGGGATTTTCTGTGATGTGTAAATTGCTTTCTTTGCACAGCTTGTCATCATTATGGAGCTGCAGAACCTCCACGGCACTGCATATTGAATGTAGAATTGTAAACTCAGACTTAATGACATGACTACAGGCTTGGTAGTTTATAATCAAGTAAACAAGGCATACACAATTAGAAATGCATGTTTCTTCTTCTCCCTAATAGAACACAGTACTGTTGCCATCTTGCAAAGGAGGTTTCATCTCTAATCACGTGTTGATATTTTGAGACGCAAAGAGGTGGTGTCCAAAATCAACCTTGGATGAAATCCAAGTTCTTTTTCGAGAGATTCCACAAATAAAGCTGCAGATTTTTCCGTCCCCTGTCTTCACAGGAAAGCAGTGAAAGCAACGCTGGTCTTGTTACCTCTGCTGGGCATCACCTACATCCTCTTCTTTGTGAATCCGGGGGAGGACGACATCTCGCAAATCGTTTTCATCTATTTCAACTCCTTTTTACAGTCTTTTCAGGTGAGACCAAAGAAACCGATGTTGTGCGACGCAGGTCAGCGCTCGAGAACCCCCCCACACACACACACACACACACACACACACACACACACACACGGTGCACAAAGTGGACAGTGCGAGTCATACACGCATTGCTGAATGTGTTTTGGTGTTGTATCACTTCTTTTGCCGTTAATGATTCTTCTCGTGGGAAGATGATCTGAAGTAGCACCCCGGCTTTGCCTGCACACAATGTGGCCCTCCTGCCTCCTGCTCAGTGCTCTCAGATGACAGGATTAACGGGGGCCACGTGGGCATGATTTCTGCTCTGTTGCCATTTTGTTCTTTATTTCTATCTTCTGTGCTTAACTGTAAGACAGAGTGGGTGGGAAAAAGGGGGTTTCATGCAGAGCTTCTTTAAATTCAAGAATTATATTTGGCACGAATTTTTATTCTCCTGATTCTTCTGAATTCTCTGATTCCTAATTAATGCTCCCACACGCAACACAGCTGCATTTGCCTCTTTTAATATCCGTCTTTGTCCTCCGCAGGGGTTCTTTGTGTCAGTGTTTTACTGCTTCCTAAACGGAGAGGTGAGTCACTGGAGTTTTGCAAAAGACTCAGTATTTATGAATTTCATTTAGTTGTCAATGTGTTTCTTGATAAATGATCTTAATAGAGCCACACATGGATTTTCTTCATTAGTTTAGTTGAGTGTTTTTCCACTCACTATACCCTCTAGTTACATTTATTTTTGCTAAGTTCAAACAGGGGGCACGATCAGGTTGCTTTCATAAGGAAAACAAAAATGCTGAAAGATGTTCTGTTCTACGAGGGAAATTGTAGCATGTTGATTAGATATGCAAAGAAAACCTTTGCCATCATCTAATTACAATGACAGCAAATTGCTGTCATTGTAATGCCATTACAATAATTACACCTTTGTCAGCAATTGTGAAACATTAGAGTCCCTTTTGCCGCTCTTTTTACAACCCTCGAGTGATTGAAATCAGTGGGGGAAAGGTGGTTAATTTGATGAGGAACTGTAAAGAAAGTGAGTGAACCATTTTGGTTTATAATTTAATACAAGTTCAAAATTGCAACAGTATAATTGTGTGGTATAAAAGGGACAGCTTTGAGTCTCGGACATTTAGATGTTTGTGCTCAGTGCCCACATAGATGAGTTTTCTTGTTTCCAGTAAATTGTCTTCTTGTCTCTGATTTGAAAAAAAGGGCAACAAGTGTTGTTCGGGGGAGAGCAAGCCTCTTTTCTCCTCATATACATTTGAATTGACAATATTTATACACAATCATTTTCCTTTTAACCATGATTAATTCCATCAGCCTAAACAACACTTTTGGAAGCATTTTACCTGTACACATTGCTCTTTCATAATCAAAAACTTTATATCATGTATTCTGTCTGGATTGTCTGTAGGATGCGACACTATCAGAATAGTTTGACATTAACACGTGATTGTTTAGTATGAAGCTCGAGCCAGGGGACAGTTTGGTTAGCTTAGCATAAAGACTGGAAACAGTTAGCCTAGCTCTGTCACAACTTGTTTTTACACTTTGGTTTTTGTGCGGGTTACACAAAAGTTGATGTAACATGTTTATTAGCAATATTTAGAGGTGCTTTTTTTCCACCTTTTGAATAGAACTAGACAAGCTTCTATCCAGTTGTTATGCTAAGCTTACACAACCTTCTCCTGGCTGTAGATTCGTAATTAACAACAACACAAGTGTGACATTTATCTTCCCATTTAGTAAATATAAGAAAAAAGACTTCAAAGTGTGGTGTTATAACATTCATTCGTCTTTGCATAGACAACGTATACATAATAAATACAATAATATCAAATTAATCCGCAACATCTTAGGTACGTTCTGCAGTCAGGAAGCGGTGGCACCGCTGGCAGGACAACCACGAGCTTCGAGTGAGAGTGGCACGAGCCATGTCCATCCCTACGTCTCCAACCAGAATCAGCTTCCACAGCATCAAGCAGACCACAGCTGTGTGACCAGCACATAATCTCCACTGCAACATCCAGGGAACAGACTAAATATTTTCCCCCAGTGCAAACAAGGAAGCGATGTACAGAGCAGACTGAATCCTCTAACAAGGCCGCAATGTGTCCAATGTTTACTGAAGAGCGCGGCAGTTCCTCTTGTCTGGTGGGAGCTATGTATTGACAACTTCTTCCAAATTCTTGGAAGAAGAAGAAGAGATGCGTGGAAGAGTGTACATGAGGTGTGGGGTTTTGTATTTAAAAAGAGAGAAAGATGACAAGTCTTACGTTACAGCGTTCTGATCGCTGTCATCGTACTGCTTAGTGGTTGTTAGTGGAGCCGGATAATCTTAAAGGATTTGCAACAGGAAACTTCAACAGCTGACGCACTTACAGACATCTGCTCCCATTGTTTCTTCGTGGTCGGGCAACATGGCATCCGTGCAATTTAATTAGACACATTGATCAAGATGCACTCAAAAATGTTGCCTTGGATTGGAGTTTGGTGCGATCAACAGCTGCTATTGACAGCTATAAGAGGCTTCAGGGAAGAAAAGGGTTCACCTGAATGTAATATATAAAAAAATACTTTACTTTCAAAAGAGGCACTGAAAGATTAGTTAAACACTTTGTATTCACCAAAAAACAATCTCAACAAGTGGTAATTACCTTCTGGTCAATGCGATCTGATTTTATACAAGCCATCGTAATGGACGTCTACGGAGCGGTCTGAGCCTTCTCCTTTAAGTCTGTATTCTTTTATACCGTGTTGAGTTTTTTTGTCGTGTACTGTACTGTTTGTTGTAAACATTGTTAAAAAGACTTCCGCTTCCTCTTGTTTTGTTGTCCCTTCTATTGTTTTCGCTTCCACGTTATCGGCTTTTCTCAGAGAGGGATGGTGTGAAGATAACGAGCAATTTAATGTGTTGTGTGTTTTATTTCCCTGAGGCGGATGGATGAGCGGGATGAAATGAAATCTCTTCCAGATGAGTAAAGATAGGATTATATATATATATATATATATATATATATATATATATGATATACAGTTGGGATTCATTTATGTAATTTATGTGTATGTGAAGTGCCATGCGTGGATTTTTCACGCGGGCACAGTGGAAGCAGATTACATTCGTCTGGCTTTATGAAATCCTTGTGGTATCCAGTAATCAGAGTCACAGCTAAACTGCTGGTTTAAGAGGGAAAGCTTGATGAAATGAGCACCAACCATTTGCCTGTAATGCCAACGCTTACATCTGCTCAGGCCGCTCACACAATAATGGGAACCACCACCCATCCTCATTGTCAAACTCCAAAAACACTTTGATTTCTGCCAAAAGAACAAATAGTGAGGTAGTGTTAGCTTTGAAAAGGATTAGGAACAATAAAAAACAATGTGAGTTATGTTGCAAGCTTAGCTTTTGGTGCAGATGTTCCTTTGCGTGTCCCTATTAACATCAGCAGAGTATTTATGTGTGGTACAGTTAAGAATGTTTAAAAAGTAATAGTTTGTCATTTTTTTGTAAAGTATTCGCATTACTGAGAGTTAGATGAGAGGATTGAATCCCCTCTCATGTCTGTCCCATATCTGCCAGTTAGCTTAGCACGGCTAGCTTGGTTCTGTCCACAGGAGTCTTCAAGTGGATCTTCTCATTTAACTCTTAAGAGAGAAAGCAAAAACGCATATTTCCCAAAATGTATAACAATGTTCACAATATGTAATCTGGTTTTTATTTCAGTTCGGGTTTCTATTTCATTATTATTTATATTTCTGTAGTTTGATACTTTCATCAGGATAATATCCACTAGTTCTACATTGGACTTTGGATTTGAAAAAGAAATAGAAAATATACATAATTTCTCCGATCAAATTTGGGTGAAGGTATTATGTAGTACATATAATATTTCAACATTCCATGTAGTAAAATGTACATTTTCATATTTGCATTTTGTGTGTTTTTGTTACATTAAAGCAGACTTTTGTTGTTGTTGTTGTTGTTGTTGATGGTGTATGCCGCTCGACTGGACTGACATCAAATCCAGACTGACATCCAAATGTTGATGTAAATATGTTATTATGACATTTACGTACTTGTGGCGCTATAACGCCGCACACCTCTCGTCATGTTGTGTAAATATAAAAAAGGACCTGGTCTAATATTTTCATACAGAAGTAAGACAATTCATTTATTCAAACTCACCAAAGAGACAAACCATGTTTACCAGCATCCAGATTTTGTATTGTCTACATATGTCTACTGTTACCATTGCACTTTGTTGTAGACCAAATCGTGTTGAGTTTATTTTGTACATCATTTATTCTACATAATGAAATGCATTCAATGCAGTGTGAATTCAGATGTGTTAACTTATTACTGTAGTGTACATGGACACATTGGACTTACTGAGTTTATGGAAAACTATTTGTTGAACCACCCATGTTGCCTTACACAAACACATGAAAATGCTTCTTCTTCACGTGTGTGAAAAGGAAGCTAATGTCTCTGTATGGATCATTGTGTAACTGTTACATTTGTACATGCACACGTGAAAGCGAAAATACTGATTGGAATTAAAACTATATATATATACATATGAATTTGACTCTTTGACTTTTCATGTTAAAAAGGTATTGTATTTTCAAGGGAGCTTGTAAACAACGATGATCTGTGTGGACAGAGTATAGGATGCATTACATCTTTTCAGTAACGTTGGGCAATCTGGCATTAGTTGCAGATTGCACTAATGGGATCTGTTTAGCTGATTCATTTGCTTTTCGCTCCCAATTATCTCCAAGCAAGAAACGAATGCAGCTGTCTTGTGATGACTCAGCCATACAGTATATATATTATTCGTATAGAGTAGACTATTTTAGCTTCACTGGCACTGGAGCATTAAGTAATTGTCTGGATGGTAAATATAGTTCTCAGTGATTGAAGTGTCCTGAGAGTGCCTACTAGGTTATGTAATATCCATGTAGATGCAGTAGCAGTGGAGCAAAAACTACCGCCTGTGCCCAGAACCCTCAGGACTTTATGAGTTATACATCCCCAAACAATTAGCTGAGACTGATGCAGCCTAATAAAAGGCTTATTGTGACAATTGACGCTGTTGATGGTTGACAAAAGCACGAAAGGCACACAACATCGTATCCACTATACGATGTTCTGAAGTAAACCGGCGCCAGAGGCAAACAGCACATGTGCTCTGCATTTAGGATCGTCTGCCCTGAGCTCCTTTGTGTGGATACTAAACTGCAAACTGCTGTTTCCCATAACATTATGCATTAATACAAATACAATAAAGTTAAGATTGATTACTTAATGTGTGTTTCTAAAAATGTATTGAATTGTTGCTTTTAGATAGATTTATCTCCTCCAGATTTTTGTTTTTTAAAGGCACCCTCTCAATAAAAAAAATGATATATATATTTCTATAAAGTACGAGACTTCACATTTTGTTATGTTGCAACTTCAAATCTATTCATGTGTAACGTTTAATGTTCCACTCAATAACCCTGTGATGACGAAGCAAAAACTTGATTAGAAAGGTTTGCAAATGCATACAAAAAAACTGAAAGATCATACTTACCTAAGTATTCAGACCCTGAACTCAGTACTTTGATACACCTTCAGGGCAGCAATACAGCCTTGAGTGTTGGTGAGCAGTGTTTCAGCTACTTCTAATTTAGTTGTGCTGGGAAAAGTGTTTAGCTGGTAGATGAAATATGGGCTGCGTTTGTCGACATTTAGCATGCTATTGAAATACCTGCAGAAAGAATTGTATCAAACAAGCGGTCATTTTATGGTAAAAAAAATAAATAACAGAACTTTGTCACTCATATAATTGACTAATTTAATGACACATTTTACCTGGGTTATATTCAAGCGTCACCTTCACGTCTGACTGCATCCTTTTTGGGTTGTGATAATCTAGTATTTATCATGCAAATGTATCTTCGGTTCTTTGATGCAGATATGAAGCTTTGCATGCTGATGTGTTCTCTATTGCTCATGTCATGGCTTTTTACAGTTTTGCATAGGTTTCTGGCAGGGTCATGATTTGGGCTTTTTTTTTTTTATTGAAATGGGCACGTTATAAGTTGTGATTGTGCTGGAAATCTGATCCGTCAACCCTGTTTTCTTGAGTGTGACGCGAAAAGCATCCTTCACTGCAGATCTTCTCACGCTCTGTCGGGTTGGACGGAGGCCACCAGCCATTTTCTTATGGAGGACTGGAAATGACATAATTATAAATAAATAAATAAATAAATGCAGGAATAAATACAGGAATAAATAAATAAATGCTTAAATAAATGTATAAATAAATAAATGCAAGAATAAATAAATAAATGCTTAAATAAATGTATAAATAAATAAATACAGGAATAAATAAATAAATGCTTAAATAAATATATAAATAAATACAGGAATATATAAATATAAGTTTAACTAAACAGGACATCATTAAATAAATCTATTTCTACATTTCTGTATTTCTTCATTTATTTATTTATGTATTTATGTATTTATGTGTCCTCACAGGAATGTGATCGCTCCTGCTATGTTGTGCTCTACTACTTCTGCCTTGCACATGTTGTTGAAGTTGGCAAGCTTAGCTAACTATTAGCATAAGTCCGGATTGTCAATGCCCTGTCCGGCGTCTGGCGCAGCATCAAGCCGGACGCGATACTTCGATACTTCGGCCGTGTGTTCTCACAGTGTTGTGTTATGCAGACGACATAAACAACCCGGTTCAAAGTATTACTTTATTAACAAGAAGTTAAAGGAATATAAAAGTGAAACCAAAGGGTTGTCACAGAGCACAAAGCTGTCTCATTGTCATCTGATCATAAGAATATGCAGACAATAGTTTATGAAACATCTCACAACCTAGAAGTGTTGACTCAAATTTTAATGTGACAAAATAGTTGATTCAAAAGATGATAACCAAAAACATGATGAGACAAAACCCATCTACCCAGCTGTTTAGTATACATCCTAATGAACCATTTTCAATTACCGGCCAATAAAAGGGCAGCTGGCCTCCACCTCCTGATGAAGCAGCTTCACCTCTTCCTCGCTGTCCTGGATTCTCTGCTGCATGCAGAGGCTCATGGCATTGTGTCCACAAGTGGTAAGATGATTTTAAACATTGACCACAGAGCTGAGCTTAAAACACTTTAAAAACTAGGCTATTTTTTTTTTTAGGCATCCGCTCGAAAATTGCATACCCACCAAAAAGCTATTTGAATAATGTTGGTGTTATAATAAAGGGAACACTTGAGATGTGTCCAGATGTATATGTTTGTAAATGGCACACAAAATGAACTATACAAATAAAAAAGCACTTTCAGGATAATTATCTCTTTGGAATGATGCAGGTTTAAACCTCTACTAAATCATAGCACACTATGTGTATAGTCTCTCTTCAAAATCGGTTAGTGCATGTTTATCACGGCCTATGATAAGTTCTATCCCAAGCCCCCTTTCTAAAGGTGGCTCTCGGCCTTAACTGTTAAACTATCACAGGATTTATTAAATTGTTTCACGATGCCTCCATGTGTTTAAATGGTTTAAATTGGCCTTCAGGGTTTTTGCATGAAATCGCCACATTCACGTTCAGCCAACAAGCCTATTTGGTTAGGTTTAGAGAAGAAAAAAAAAACTCAAATAAATAATGGTTTTGGTTGAAATACCTTTTCTGGCAAACTTCTCCCATGTGTTTGGCAATAATGCAACATTACTTTTAAAAAGTACAACTGATGAATAGAACAAAATCAATAGTTTATATAGGCCACCCATGTCCCGCTCTTCTTTATTTTTTTATTAGATCCCTCAAAAGACCGGCGGAGACGACGATGTTTGACATTGTACATCGCGTGTGTGACGCTCTCGTCTCTCCTGGATAAAGTGGTCCGCTTCCCCACCCTGATAGTGCGTGCTGAACTCGGCCATGGTTTCCATCTTGCCAACAGCCCAGCCTTCAGCCACTGTGTGGGAGCCATTGATTATGTCGCGTCCGCATCAAGGCTCCCCACGCACAGGAAATCTTTCCACTCAGCTTCAGGTAATCTGTGACTGCACTAGCAAGGGTTCAGGGACTGTTGAACCAGCTGATACCCATGTTTGAATGAACCAGTCACCCTCATCAACCCATACTGGTAACCAGTGCGGAGGAGGACTGGAAGTGCGCTTCAATGCTCACCATACCAGAGCTCGAGCCATCATAGAGAGGGCCTTTGGCATGATGCGAGGGATCTTCTTTAAAGCTCTGGAAGTGGATCACACCTTTTCTGCCAAATGTCTGTTGTCTGTTTTGTGCCTTAAAGGGGACCTGCTGGCTGAGGAAGAGGCTCCAGGGCCGCCACCATCACTTGTGCAAGCCAATGAGCATGGAGGCCAGCAGTACAGGGACACATTGGCAGCACAAGTGTCAGCCCTTATAACGTGTCCCTCGCCAGGAACACAACTATTTCATTTTGTAAATGTCCTTTTGTTGGCTAGCCTTGAACTGTTTAGTCTATAAATCTAAGAACTTTCCTTTCACCCAGTATTTGTCCTATTTATTAAATTCAATCTGTGCTCGATGGCTGCCTCAGACTCTATTCAATCCATGTAAAACTACTGGTGACGGGGCTTCCAACAGGGCAAACTATTCCATGGTGTAAAGAATAGGTAATATATAGGACGGCATTGTATTTCACACAAGAAGGTCGGTCGGTCGGTCACTTTGGCTATTTATACTTCACCAAACCACTCTGAAAACTTCGATATGCTGCATTAACAGACATGTAAAGGTTATACAAATGACCAGAACAGTGAGAGATGGACAGCTGACAAGTGGCTATAGGCATTTGGATTGCAGGAGTGTTGCCATTCACTTAGTATTTGCCCTTCAATTCATTCAGTCATTGTATTTCCCACTAGTTCTGCAAAAACCCTGAACAGTTAGATTTCACAAAGGGCAGCATCCATAGCTTCCTCCTCTGACTGCCTTGAAAGGCCAACATGCCCTCCCCCCCAATGTTAGTGGGAGGACTGTCTTTAACAGCAAACATTGGATGACGAACGTGGTGAGACCTCAGCAGCAGTGTGACCATGGTTTGACACAGAGCACGAGGCAACAAGGATGGGACGTTGAATGGACGACTTTTTTTTTCCAAGTGCCTCGTGGCTGCTGTTGCCTCGCCAGTCTGTTCCGGTTCCAGTGGGGAGATTATTCGACTCTTATAAAGACAACAGAATGTTACTGAAAGGGTAGTTTAGGAACAATGCACGTGGACTTATAATAGTCAAACTGATAATTGTTTTCACTTGTTAAATGGTTAATCAAATTTGCAAAAAACATTTCCATACAGAAGGCTGTGACATCCAGTTTAAGCCAGCTTTTAATCCTCTACATAATATCCAAAAACGCATTATTTGCTTTGTGAGGGCATATCAAATGGCAAACGTTAGTTTGATCACTTTACAGCAGTTTTCAGCAACAGCAATGTAACGTTCGTATAGTTTGCCAGAAGATTTAACAGATTGTTGAAAACTCACAACGTCTAAACGTTTTAAAGTCAAGTTATGGCAACAATTTCTTACATGGTCTGCGTTTGTCGGTCATGATCGTTTGTTCTCGTGGACGGCTGAATGGTGCGTTACTTTAAATGTTGCCCGCCGCAAGGAGTTGTGGGGCGGAATTGTATCCTTCCCCTTCGTTAAAGGAAGGTCTAGTGTTTCCTATGCTATAGGAGCGAATAAAGGAAGCATTGAAGCTCCTTTCCTTTGAATTTAGAGGATTCCAACGGCTCGTAAGTCGGCCACTTAGATACTTCCGGGTCATTTCACTCAGTTTAACTAAGCAAAAAGGACTATTTGACCACAGCCCGGGTTTCCATTGAGAGCATCTCTGTCCTGGGCTCCATTTAACTTTCCATTAACACTGACCAGCTCTACAGTCACTGCTACACAGCCCAATAGTGCCATGTGACCAGCTGTCAGGAGAGTACCGGTTATTTCCAAACTCCCCCCTGCCCCTTCTTCTGTGCTCTTGAGAACTTTAAATGCAGCAGAATATTTTGCAGCCTTCCCTAGATATGCGCCTCAACATAATCCTGTCTCTGAGCTCAGCAGGCCGGTCCTTTGATCTCATGGCTTGGTGTGTGGTGTGTTAAGCTTTGTCAGCTGTGAGACCTGATATAGAAAGCTGTGTGTGCCTTCCCAAATCAGACCCATCAATTTAATGTGCCGCAGGTGGACACAATCAAGGTGTAGAAACGTCTAAAAGGTGATTAAGGTAAATGGGAGACACCTGGGCTATTTTTCAAGTCTCACAGCAAATGATCTTGTGTAATTTTGATATTGCAGTTTTTTCAGACAATTTTAGATCCTCTTTTTGTTTTGTCAATGTCATATTAAATGTCCAACTATTTTCACAAGAAACTGCGATCAAGTCAGACAGTAGTTTACAGATCACATTTGGATTTATTCATAAGTGTTTATAAATATAGATTTATGTAGAAATGTGTGTAGCTGCATCCTTTGTTATTTTTATGTCTGTGCCTGTGAAATACATTACTAGTAGTTTTGATGTGTGTTGTATAAATACGATTTTGTATTATCAACCACACAAGATATGTTTTTAGATTAAACCTGAGACAAATAGTCAACAATCAAGCAGTAGTATTACAACTACACTTGATTTTCTAGAACACGTGGTGTTTGCTGTCAGATCTAAGAGCCAATCAGCTCTCTGATGTGGCGACAGCCAGGCGTTTCCCATCATGCACTGCGCCACGCAGTCGGTGGAGAGCTACTGCGGTGCCTGGCTCTCAAATCGATGGCCGCCTCGCTCTCGTGAGATTGTCGATGACCACGTGTGCATGATGTCAGAGCAAGTCGGGACCAAGTCGGACACAAATCTAACCGGCATGCATTGCGCGCCGATTGCCGGCGATCGATTCTGCGCAGAACTGGCTCATCTCGAACGAACCTATTTTGGAACAAAAGGAACCAAGATTACAATAAAAAGTTCTTCTCCCCATTGGCTACATCAAAGCAACTAACAAGAGCCTGATGCCGACCAATCATTCACTAATGGGAAACATAATTAAATTGACTAAATAATAAGGCGTATTTTATGGCTGTGACGCTGAAGATGAATTCTACTGCCAGTAGAATGAAATAATATAGTTCAAACCTTCGGCGTATAAATTCACAGTGAATGCTGAGTATGTCTCATTCATCACATTAATCAAGGTTGTCAAATGAGAATGTTTTACTTCAGACTTGGGGAACTGAAGTTGAGCACCGATAAAGTGCACTTTCACAAAAACAGCATTGCTCACATGAGAGAAATTATTCCATTATGATACCAATGGTTTACTGAATTACTCAGGCTCTGCAGTTGAGACAGAATTCCCCAGCAAATTTAAACTGGAGGCTGTCCTGGAGGTCCAGGGGGGAAATTCGCTATGCACAAATAATTGCTAAATGTATAGCCTGACGCTCAGGCTGGAGGATTATGTGATGTGATTTCGGTCAGCAGACCAGAGAAGGAGAACTGCTTGAAAAAGCTATTCGTGGTGAATTTGAAGGTCATATTTAGAGAATTACAATAGTTGGGGTGGAGCTCTAAACAAGATGGTGGGCTAATCATTACAATCGTAACCTTAAATTGTTGAACCCGACAGAGCCCACTTAGTTTTAAATATGATATGAACCCCCAATGTTTCCAATGATAGCACATATCTGAACACCAGAGATACATGGAGACATTTGGAGTTATTTCATCCCAAACCACAATCTTGTCTAAACCTAACCAAACCGCTTTGTTGCCTAAATACCGCAGGGTTTTCCGCATGCACAGTGATCGCTCGTGTTGCTGGACATTGGCTGGAAAACATAGCAAAATAACGCACACGATATCATTCAAACCGTTGTATGAGGACTGACAAATGAGATGCGTCACATCAGGAGCTGCAGCAGAGAAGAACAGGTGTGTCTTTACTCCAGAGAGGTGACACTTTAGTGCGTAGGAATGTGGGAAGGCATTTACATGACACTTTTAAGGACATAAAAGGTTATAAAAGGTTTTTTTTATGTAAACAAATATTGTTTAAAAAAATAATACTGCTCTTATAAATAAATAGTTTTCTTAAAATAAAAAATAACATTCTGTATGTGAATTAATCATAAAAAATAAACTGTTGACAGATACAACATTAATGTTTTGTTTTGAGGAAGATATCTGACGTTTAGTTGTCACTTCTAACGAGGCTTGTGAGCCACGATGATGGTAGAATTTGGTATCTCTTGATCGTCATCGATCAAGAGTCTTAGTTGTAAGTTAGTAGTGAAAAAATAGATACATGCTGCGTTTGATGGTAAGGGCCCGGCAACAAAAGGAGGCTACATGTCTGGCGCTACAATAGCAAAGGCAAGACCCACCATTCTCTGTCTCTGATTGGCTTATCCTATCTTATTCCTTATGCCTAAACGCCTAAACTTTCGCCATAGCAGGATTTGTACCAACAGCCGTAGTCTTTACAACCATAACTTATGTGCTGTCAGCGGTTAGATTGTTTAAATGAGAAAAAAAATAACATCTTCAATCTGTGTGGAGCTACGTTAACATTAGTGGTGGTGGAGTCCAGTTATAGTTTTATGAATTTTATTGTTGAAGCTGTGACCAATTTTATTTATTAGCTGACATTTGTATGAATCACACACACCATATCAATCTCGCTCATACATTATGTGTTGCCCCCCCCACCCCTCTCCCCACACACACTTTGTGCCCTGGCCTTTGGCCTGGCAGCTGGTGTGATCACATCTAGTTTGACGTGAAATTAAACTGCAGTCGTGAGTGATTGCTGATGGCTAATTTGCATGCAAATGTGGCGTGGCTGATGTTTGTGCAGGTTGGACAGGGCAAAGGTTGAGTGAGTCGTGATTGTGCTTGGAGGAGTCGGGGAAGGCCTTGAAAAAGTCCTCGTGAACCGTGGTACTCGGTACATACTGTATGGCCTTGATTGTCGCAGTGGAAACGCCAAAAAAAAACACAAAAGCAAACAAATGGTGTGATTCCACGCTGAACGCTCAGCACTCAGTTGACGCTCTGGAAATCACACATGTTCTAATTGTAAATGTCCACTGACCTAAGCAGTTTAGCAATGCTGAATAACCCCGAGCTTAGTTCAAAAAGGTTGCATACTTTATTTAAACAGTGATTTGTAACGCTCCATTCAGCGAGCATGTCAAGCGATCCAAATCCAAACACACCCATGGTTTTGCATCACCAACATGTGCATGCTTATTGTAGCTAACATGTTAAGCGCTAACATACGCGTGGTGAATCCACCAGGTGACCTTTGCCTTCACTGAGGAACTTTTACCTTCAGTGTGTGAGAACTACTGCTGTTTGTGACTGTTCATTTGTGTCACATTTTCTCTACCCTCCATCCACCCCATAAAAATTCCTTAAAGTATTACTTGAGTATAATATTCTAGTACCAGTGGCGGTGCGTCAATAGAGGGCGCTAGGGCGCCGCCCCTCTTAAAATTTTGCGACGAAAAAAAAAAAGAAGAAAAAAATATATAATATATACTGTCAAAAAACATTATATACCAAATAATTTAAATAAGAAATATACCGTGTTGACGCGCTAAATGTGTGTGGGAGACCGTAAGCCCCTGTCAACAACCACTTAAGATATACCAAATATAATATATCGCCATTCATCATCACTGAGAAAAGCCCCTCCCCCTGTCGGGGCGCCGGCCCAATGTGAGTCTATGGCAGCGAACAAACATTTCACCCTCGTTGCGGCAAGGACAGCTTCTCATTGGCGGATGAAACGTGAATCTTCGGGGGCACAAATCTGCGCCCTAGCCAATGACATCGTTTCTTATTGCAACGTGGTTGGACTATTCGTCGAATCAGAGACCTTTATCATTCCCTCACATCCCATATAGCTCCCACGTAGCTAGGCGAGCAACATAGCTAGCAGAGACTTTGATTATGTTAGTATGGCGACTGAAAACTCTGTGGTATCTCTACGCGAAACACCTTTCAATCCACGATCAGATGTTGACAAGAAGAGGCTGAAAGAGTTGGGACCCGAACGTCCGGATTAAAATATTCAGCAGCAAAGCACTGACCGCGGGAGGACGTACACCTGGAGCTTCTCCTCAAGCTACATGCTAACCGGAGCTGCTAGCTGGAGGCTCCGTGTGCAGCGGCTCTGAGCAGCCGAGGAAGCGCCGGGCTGTGAAGGAAGATGAGCTTGAAGGATTGCTGCAGAGGTGAGTGTCAAAATCAGCAGATGCCTGTTAGAGTTTAATGTTTTATCTTTCCCACAGCAGAACACATGTTGGACATTGTTAGATTTGGGTGGATATCATATCAGGCTATAACTTTATCTAAAATACCAATTCAACCCCCAACAAGTTAGTGTGTGTGTGTGTGTGTGTGTGTGTGTGTGTGTGTGTGTGTGTGTGTGTCATAGCTACAGCCATCAAGGTGGCTCCTGGCCTTTTGTCTATGTTGCTGAGCCATCAAGACACACAAAACATAGTTTTTTTGTCTGTAGTATGAAGCCTGTTTGTAGTAGATATTTCCCCACAACTTATCTGTCTGTCTCTGTCTCTCTCTATATATTTATCTGTAGGTTATTGACACCATACTTGGACACACCAGGGAACGCTTTGCCTTCAAAGACCACCTCACCAGTGCCACCTTACTGCAGGGCCCCCAGTTTGAATGCTACGTCAATGTATTCCCTGAAGTTGCTCTGGCCACCACATTGAATGTTTCTTAAACCATTCTGCTCTGAACCTCTCATGCCCAAAGTTACAGTTTGTTGATAGTTGTTATTGGACAGTGTTGAGCACTGTGTTTTCTTGAAATAAAGCTTTGTTTTTTAGAATATTCTACTCCAAACCTCTTTTCTTCTCATTGTGGAGTGCTATTTAAACCGCGCCGCTCAACTGCGCCCCCCCCAAAAAAAATGTCACCAGCCGCCAGTGTCTAGTACCGTAATCTTTCCAACGAAACTGCCAGGCCGGCCTATTGCAGAGAAACTGATTGTTTCATGAAACAAATCGTGTACGAAACACCAAACTACTGTGGACAAAAGGTTCAAGCAGCAGTGTAACGGCACAACATGAATCATACTTAATTCTCTGAAAAGGTTGTGTCCTTTCACTTTAATTAAACATGTGGGTTTGAAAGAAGGACAGAAATAAAGAGGGATTATTCATTCAGTGAATGTGTCTTTTTCATTTTTTGAGAGGAAGAGCACTCATTGTTTTATTAATTCATTATGAGTCTTCATTTGATGTGTGTTCATCAGCAGTATGAACGTAACTGACATTGATTGGATCAAATGGAAATTTTAATTAAAATGAAGTTCCAAATTTGGGGCACAGTGGGATGGTTGGGTTGTGACAGGTGAACTTTAGAGATGTATAATGCTCTCATGTGTATGATGAAAACAGGACTGGAGCGTTAAATCGGTAGACACAGTGGAAAACAACAATCAAGCTTTCGCGGTTCATTTAGCAAAGGAATGGCATGCAGTTTGTTCCCACAGTATGTCCTGAATCCCACTAATTAGAATAAGGAAGACATCATGTTGACAATAGTTCCCCCTGCTGGCTAAATACATTAATTACCACTAACATCTTTACTTGAGATGGTTTCATACATTCTAATCTCCATACGGACATACACATTTTGATTTATCTTTTTACTCTGAGTGGTTTTCATTTCTCCATATTTTATGTTTTGCCATCATTTTTACCCTGGCTCTCGAACTTGGAATCTTGATCTGTCTTTATTCCAAAAATTAAGGGATTTCTGTGAGTTTATACATTGAATACAGAAAGTTAGAGACCCTAATTAAATGATGCCAACACATTTTTCCCTCTCTCTGTCTATATATATATATAATTTAGTTGTTCCTGGTTTGACCCTTTAATGACGCAAACTCTTTATTCTGCCAATTTCTTTTCCTTTTTATTTTTCAGTGACATGACAATGAGTGCTGTCTATTGTACACCTGTTGGAAAGGTATGTGAGAGAATAAAAATCACCAATTAAAAAGTTTTAGTTTCTGCACAGACCGTACACCCCAGCTCGCTCGCTCCGCTCGGCTTCTGCCAATCGGCTTGTAGCTCCGTCACTGCGAGCTAAACGCTCAACAAAGTCACGACTGTTTGCTGTCCTGGCTCCTCAATTGTGGAATGAGCTCCCCATTGACATCAGGACAGCAGAAAGTTTCTACATCTTCCGCCGCAAACTAAAAACACATATTTTTCGACTATAACTTGAATAAAGAAAGTAGCACCGTAGCACTTAAATAGCACTTACTGATAGCACTTTGTAGTTTAACTTTCTTGAAGAAGTTGTACTTCCTTGATTCTTGTTGTTCTGAGTTTGTACTCATGGTTGAATGCACTCATTGTAAGTCGCTTTGGATAAAAGCGTCAGCTAAATGAAATGTAATGCAGTGTTAGCTGTCAGAGTTTTTCAGCACCAATAGGGATTTTCCACAGCAGACCATTGTGGCCTGTCATACTGGAGTAGGCAAAGTGCAGGTGAAATTGATAACATAAATGGTGGCTCAGCCTCTTTCCCATTCAGTGTCCAGTAAGCTTTTCCAGCGAGCCAGCATAATACCAGACCCTCTCGTGAGGGGTCTGCAGCAACAATTTATGCTATTAAATACAATTGTGTCTGAAGTGAAAAAGGTGTTTTGTGCATTCTGGCTCGCTGTCACTCTCATTGATACACCTAAATAGAGTAGAGCCACCTTTTAGTGTTAGAAGTAACAGCTGTGCTTTTCCCCGCCACAACATGTCAAAATCCTATGCCTGACAAAGGTCCACGATGGATGGATGTTTTTCGAATGAACTCATTACTGACAGCGTGCTGGAGTCCCGAGTGAAATGACTTATAACCTAAAACTCTCTCTTTGTGGTGCAGTTTTGAATTATAGCTTTGAAAAAGAGAACACCATCAACATGTATTTATTTAGCACGATCTACAACATGAACAGGGGTATGGTGCAATATGTGCACGGCATTCAACACAGGCGGAAAAACAAGGTGAAATATTGAGGAGTTCCATCTGCGATGCATGGAAATATACAACATACAAGATCTTCTGTGGCGAAGGAGACACAAACTCATTACCCAATACCCACTCACATTGATTGCATGCAGAGTGACGTAGCACCAGAATGACAATGCGGTTGAAATACTCTTAAAACTCCTTTTTAAGATGACATAATGTGTTTCACAAAAGCTTCATAATTTATGCAACCATTAGCATCCTCCTGGCTTTGCATCAGCTGCTCCACCTCGTCCACCCTCAACTTCTCACCTGCAGCCCACGAGGAGGAAACAAGAGGACGTTCAGCTTACACATCCTCAGAATGGCGGCTTTATGAAATCGGTTCGCTGTCAAACTGTTTTAACTCACCCAGCGTTGCCAGAACGTGCCTGAGCTCAGCACCCATGACTGTGCCGTTTCCCTCCTTGTCAAAAACCCTCAGACCCTCCACAAAGTCCTCATATGTCCCACGGTTCTTGGTCTTGCAAATGTGCTGGAGCAAAGGCAGAAACTGGTCAAAGTCAAGCATCTTGGTCTGCATGTCTGTGGGGGGGGGGGGGGGGAACAAGTGGTTGTACCAAAGAAAAAAAAGAGAGTGTACAGGCTTCAGTCATGATGACCTTTATTTCAACCTTTCTATGTATTCACGCCACTCTGACTGTAGACAACAGGGCGATACAACCCACCTTCAGGCTTGGGCTTTCCAAGAACATACATGATTTCAGTGTTGGTAGGATTCTGGCCCAAACC
The DNA here is from genome assembly GCA_038501785.1 of Myoxocephalus aenaeus. Taxonomy (NCBI): domain Eukaryota; kingdom Metazoa; phylum Chordata; class Actinopteri; order Perciformes; family Cottidae; genus Myoxocephalus; species Myoxocephalus aenaeus. The sequence goes on from JBAMJR010000329.1 coordinate 2,622,813, forward strand.
CCGGATCAGATCACCGCACTGGGCATAAGTGATTTTCATTTCACAATTTGGTGTCCTGTCAAACAGCTGAAAAGAATCTTTGAAGTCTGTGGGGGGGGGGGGGGGGGGGGGGGGGGGGGGAACAAAGAAAACAACAACGTGTTATTCTATTCAGTTCATTATGATCATAGAGTGCCTGCATAATCTTTGAGGAGAGGCCTTCAGGATGCTTCAAAGTAATGATGTATAAAAGCATCCCTCGGATAAAAAGGGTCCTCTGCAAAAGACGAAGCCGGTAATGGTCAACACCTCAGGTGTCGCACTCTACCTTGATTTACACGAGCCTTCGTCTCCTTTTCAAAGGGATCAACTTGGACAAGTTTGCTTTAAAATAATCCCCCTCGTCAGCTGCTGCCGAACATTTGTCACACACTAATGGACAGCTTGATCCAACAAACCGCAATCCTTTTATACATAGCGGTCAGGCCAACCTTACCCTCGATTTGCTCCGGGGTGAATTCCAGCTGAAAAGAGATGAAGCAAATAAAGCGGTTAGATCCCGCTGCTCATTCAGGATTTAGTGCAGTTCACAAGGCGAGGGAGTGGGATTAATTAATTACCAACTAAAGAACGGAGAACAAACTGTTAAGCGTTGCCTCTATCCTCCATCTTTATTGTGCCAATCCAACAGATCGAGTTACAGTTCTGATCACAGTGCATTGTTCATCAGTGACCTTGCCCACAGCCCGTCTGCTACCGTCAGACCCATTTGAGTTTATTTTTAGTCTCAATATGTGGCGAGGATTGTTTGATACTGTAAACACAATCAGCATCTGAAATACAGTCTAAACCAGCTCAAGAAATCAATGTGCTGCTGATTTTAACAACCACTTGTCTTTAGAAACAAGAAGGTGGTTAAAAACCTACTTTTATTGACTTTATTTTCACGGTGTAAAAGAGGCTTTTTAACACCAACACGATTTAGGGATGTCGCGTCATAATGTGCGGTCTATTGTACACTGTATTTTGTAATATAGCATATAGTTATATAGTAATATAGTCCTATATAGCAGTTTAAATAACTATATGGCAATTCAGCTGTGAGTCTAAAAATACATCCCTGTTCTGAACACCCATGACAAATGAAGACTATTCATACTGTATATTCTGGCCTCCCACCATAGTTTCTGTCTGATGTATGGATATCTAAAAACATCCATGAAGCTTTGTAAAAATGTTATCCAAGCACTTATCTAAGCAAGTTTAAAGACGGATGGTGATGGATGTAATTATCTATATTTTTCTTCCTCCCGGTTTTTCCACCCCTTTGCCCTCAGAGGAATGGTGCGGGTGGTCCGCTATACACAGACATAATGAAAATCATATTTTGTGGCTTTAACCGCGCCTCCTCATTGTAACATGGCGGCTCCCTCAACCAGGAAAACATTTATCCATTGAGAAGGGGCCAAGTCAGCAAAAGATCTTTCCATGATGTCTGGTATATCAGCGAGTTTGCTTCTGATCCAGCTTCTTTAACTGTGTGACACAATTTATTATGCACGTTTGAAGTTTTAAAAAGACAGGAAATTATTATAAATATTAAATTGCCACCATAATCATAGCCCATTTAATTAGCTGTACAGTCCTGGTTTGCTTGCACTGCCAATATTGGGTCACATGGGGTCTCTGGTGCTCTTTAAACTCCAATGAAAAAAAGTCTTTGCGTGTCTCTTTATTAGTAATAATCTTAAGTTAAATAGAAACGCTACTATAATAACAATAATAAATAATAATAATTTGAGGTTTCTTTTCCAGTGTGAGTAATCATTGGCCATTTAACTCATTAAAATAGTCGACAGTTTCTCTGCATTGGTTAATATTGCTGTTTTTTCTTTTGTTTTACCGTTACTGTTGCAGGGTCAAACGCCAGGGTCTTAGGCCCGCTCAGGCTCTGGGGGTTTGGGAGCTGCTGCTGCTGCTGGTTTCGGCTCTTCCTTCTTCTTTGGGGCCATCGCAAAAAGCTCTCGGGAGGCAACGTGGAGGACCGACACAGCAGAAAGATCCAGCACACTGCGGATCAGGTCCCTTTTATCCGCCGTCCACAGGTGTCACGTCCTCCACGCCCCCTACAGCACAATATCCAACCACACTGCCAACAATGGGAGGAGGACTATAAAAGGATATGGCTTTCTGCTTCTATTTAAGACAAAGGTTGTTGTTGTGGATGTCCATCATCAGCACACAGATGATGGAAAACTATATTAGCTGAAATCTCATGCCTGGGACCTTGTAATCAGGCTATTTCCATCAATAAGAGTGAGACCTTTGTGGCCCTTATCTTGGACCGTTTGAACGTGTTCAGTGAAGTGTGACGGTTATTAGCGAGAAGCGGATGAAGACTATCATTACTCGACAGGATCGGGGTGAAGTTGTTTAAATTACAAAACTACAATGCTGTCTGATGGGAAGTGGGGAGCTGCAATTTTCCTTGATTATTATATTACATTGCAGCCAGTGACACAGTAGCACATGCCGTGTCTGGTTCTGATCGGAGGGATTTGCGGAGCTTTTAAAACTCAAATCTGCTGGCTCAAAATATGATTCACAGAACGTTCCCGCTGTCTGATCTTCGAGTGGCGTTATTTGAACAAGCCGCTCTTAAAAGCACACAGAAGTTAAGAAAGTAATCTAGGTTGACACTAAGTGCCACTTTGAGAAGCTGCCATTCACACTTGAATGAAGACGAGCTTCGTAGACAAACCGTCGGCCATGGAGTATTCGATGTTTTGCATCGTTATGAAACAAAGACTTAAGATGTTCATTTGAAAGCCATCTTTAAAAAACCTCCTCTTTCAAATGACATTTATTACACTGTGTGCACACTGTAACCTCCACCTATAGAGCTACTGTATACGCACTCTATGCATCTCTCATGCCTCCAGCAACAGATGTCTCCGCTCAAAGGACAATCGAGGCAATAGAGCATTCAGTGTTTATGCTTTGAAAATATGGGACAGCTGTCCTGCTGATTCTGGGTTTCCACCTACACTGCCTTCCTTTTGCATTGATGTGTGTTGTCTGCATCATTAGCTGCGTATGTGTGAGACTGGGCTTCACAAGCAACCATGAACTCAATGTTTTTTGCAATTTAAATCCGCAGAAGAAAGTCTGAGCATGTGAGAATAACATTGGTCAGCTCATTTAAATTTCATCATGGCAGCAGTGAAGTCATAAATTCCCTTAAATAACCATAAATAACCATAATTACCATAATTACCATAATTATGAGGGCTGATTCATTTAGTGAGATTGACTTATATTGTTTACTCTCGTTAAAGTTTCACAGTTTTTATCCAGTATTCAGCTATTTTCTGCTCTTAAAAAGGACGTTTTGAACTGTGCGCCGCTGATACGATCTATTTTGAGTTTGTATAGTGACATATGGAGAATGAAATATGACCCATCCATAAGTAAACAAGGAAAATAAGAGACAACTATTTCTCCTGCAACTTCAAAGGCTTTTTTACACACATTTTTCAATTCTTATAAAAAACAAATCTTCCCTCTATCTATATCTTAATGTCATCGTCTTTGCACTACAAAGATGTGAATGAGTTTTGACATCTCCTGCCATAATGAAAAGCACGGACATATAAATCAATGTGACATCACATCTGCTCTGCAACGATGATGTTGCAAAAAAAAAAAATACAATATTGTGGGAACCTGAACATAATAATGTTCACGTGGTGATGATAATCCAGTTATGCATGATTTAAACACAATCTACCAACTTTATTCAAACACAAATCTCAATGAACAAACTGAAGGAGATTAAATTAAAATCATTTGGGATGATGTCAGAGATAAGAAGGTAACGCACGACCCGTCTGATATTGTGCATTAGGATTGTTGCCGACAGAGACACTTTTTGATATATTGCAGTTAGATATCGCTCACTGATGTACGATAAGACACTAAACCGTAAAGTTATTTAAACATAACGAAGAGAATCACACTCAGAAAACCATCAGGCTGCCTCTCTCGGTCTCGCTCACTGTGGAAGAGTTTGGCCATCGGAGCGTAACACAATCCCCAGATCAGTGCGTGCTGGAGAAATAATAAGTCATGGCTGCATTTTGTTCCTCATTCTTCTTCTTATTATTATTTCAAATAGCACATGACTGAAGTGGTCAGTGTCTGGCTGGAGCTAACCTACAGAGAGGCACAGACGGAAACTGTGTTTGTCAGGCCGACTTATAAACGGGTGCAGCCTGACATAGCTCAGCACCCACTGATCCCACCAGGTGATTGTCATTGACGGGCTGCGACAACAATTCACGACATGACCGACCGCATACAGTCGAGCTCTTAAAACATCCAAGACATGTCCACTTTGCTATTCTGGAGTTAGTTTGTTAATCAGGTTGATACGTACCCTGGAAAGGTTCCATTCATTCTGTGGACAATGCCAATTGCTACTTGGACCCATCAGATGACCTTCAGTGCAGCTGTAGCCTTTGTAGTCCAAGGAATTATGGGCCTGGATGAAAGCAGGTATGTCATTACCCCGGGAAAAGAGAGTTAAAAGGCAAATAAAGAGTGGTTCTACAGGGGATGGCAACTACTTGGGCGGCTGTAGCTCAGGGGGATGAGTGGTCGTCCCGCAACCAAAATGTAGCCGGTTCGATCCCCAGTCCCCCCCCATAGCTCACACGTCGAAGTGTCCCTGAGCAAGACACTGAACCCTCAACTGCGCCTCACAGGGCTGCCCACTGCTCCCTATCCAGGGATGGGTCAAATGCAGAGAAGAATTTCCCCAAGGGGATTAATAAAGTGCATGTTTCTTTTTTTTCTTACTTTCATGCATTTCCTACCCCACATTTATCCCCAGAGAGAGGAAATTGTATGCATTTATTTATAGCAGTGATAAAATGAAGTGAATCTATAGGTGGACTTGACTACAACACTGCTCGTAGTGTTGTTCATTAGAATGCATCCATTGTCATTTTGATGTACAAAATGTAGAAATGACCATACATCTAACATTACCATAGATGTAAACACAGTTAAAATTAGCATTCATCCGTTGAATGCCATTTAGATATTTGAATAATATGATATCTTGCAATGCTTTTTGTGTATGTTGAGTTATGTTTAGGTTACGGATCTAAACTCTGAATGTTGTGTGTTTCTCAGCTATCATTATCAAAATATAGGTTGCATTTCTGGTATTTACAAAACATTATTATCACGGCTCAGAAGTGGCAACCCTTCTATTTACACTTAGTTTGCTTTAAACTGCCGCATTAACTTGTACAGCTCTGTAGTTTACATTGACAGACAGAAACTCCCGCATGGCTCTGTATTACTTCTCTGAGGACACTGTTCCACATCATCATTTACCAGCACTCAGGATATAGTGTGTCCAAGCCAACGCTAAAACTAATAAGGTGGTTAATACACCAGCTGTGTTCCTGGTAGATGTGACGTGTTCATTATCAACTCCACAAGGCAGTCAGTGAAGTGAGCAAGCATTTAATTAAGCTGTGCCCTGTCCAGCTAGGACCCGATGAGGTATCCAGTTAAGTGTGCAGTGCCAGCCCGAGCAGGCTTCACTCCAACATTGACTCCGTTGCCATGTTGTTTGGCAGAATTTCTTATTCAGTAAAGATAAACATGTTATTTTTTGCGACTCACAGCTGGATTTCCATTAAAACGTGTTTCACATCAAACATTTTAGTCTTAATAAACAAGTCATGCTGCTCCTGTGTGTGTGTGTGTGTGTGTGTGTGTGTGTGTGTGTGTGTGTGTGTGTGTGTGTGTGTGTGTGTGTGTGTGTGTGTGTGTGTGTGTGTGTGTTTTGCGAAGAGATGGCAAACAATTGAAAGAAGTTTTAACTATTCTTGCTCCATTCTCAAAAGAACATAACTAACATCAGCATGTATCCTCAGTGTTCCCAAGTGGAAAGTTCATGCATGAAAGATAAAACTGAGAAAGAATAGTTTGTTGTGGGCCAGGATGTCAGTCTGCTGGCCTAAATAATAAATGGTCAACATCTATGCTGTGAAACACCAACAGCAGTGCCATCAGCTGAACCACAGCGCCCTCCTTTGGTCACAGGGGAACTAGCTATCACTGTCAAAAGTAAACCTTTTAGATCCTCAATTTGTAATAGTTTTTTGTTTTACTCATTTCATCTTTTCATTCTGGACGTTCACACACACACGCAAACAATGTGGGCTTTTTGGAAAGTTGGATGCTGAGCCCCGCATCACTGAATCATCCTGACATTCCTAAGATAACCTTGTGTAAAAGTATGAGGTAGGTGACGATAAAACCCCACTCTCCCTTGTTCTCTGTTTTATCACCTGCCAGTGATTTAGTATTAAAGAGATTTACTGACGTGTATTAATCCTCGTGGAAGACCTTCTTCTGAATTCCTCTGAATTTCACTCAGCGGAGCAGTGGGCAGCCTCTTTCCGGCACACGGTGACTCCGAGTGACTGTGACAAGTGCCCGTTCACATAAAATGTAATTCTCTTTTCACAGTGCAGTGCCAGTAACAAAGCTAGAAATGAGCCTCAACCCCGCGGCTGTCAATCAGTTGCATTTGGCTGTGAAATGTAATGTTTTTTTTCATGCACTTTGATTTTCTTTGATCACTGGCTGATATGATTGTTCCAGTGTTGTTATCTTCGCCAGGAGGACCATGCAATCGGTCTGGTTTGAGTGTGCACCTTCGTGTCCGACCGCGGCTAATCTCCCATTCTGCTGCGGCAAACTGCAAAAAGCCCGGTTATGGATGCATGCTCCGGGACCTCTCATGGTTTCGGTGACTTACACTTTCTCAAAACACCTTTTTATAGCCTGTTTATACACACCTTTGCCTGTTGACTCCTCGCTACTCTCAACCTGCCCCCAGCCGGCCGCTAGTGATAACACAGCTAACGGAACGACGGGTACACACTGCTGATTCCCGCGTTGCAACGCAGCTAGGTGAGTTAAATTTTGGTTTCGGCAAGATTGTATGAAATGTCTTCTACGACGCCTTACATATCATGTCATATCATCATACCCAGCAACATTACTACGGTTTCAATTTCATGTCTGTCGTTCATGTCACAGACATGAAGAAATGGTAATAGTTAGGTTTACACACTTCCTGTGTCCATTTCAAAATAAAAGCCCTCTTTCTTCATTCGTTAACACATGGCTTTTATTCAGAAATATTTGCAGGACAGTGTTGTGGACTTAATTAATAGAGTGTCAGCATTTAATTGTGGATCGCTATCATTATGTACAAATTAGCACACGCTTTGTAATATGCAAGACGGTTTATACAGCGGTTTATATGGAAGCTAGGCTGCTCCAATTCTTTGCAGTGGCAAGAATGTCCCCCACAGTTCATTCTTGATCAGGGAACAATAGTTGACACAATAATCTCTATTAGGCGGTTTTGAAGTTTTTAATTGATTTTCTTGGTAATTTAAGGACTTCTAAAGCTAGAAAAAAAATAAACAAAAACCCATTGACCTTGTTGTGAGATTGTTTTTCAATCTCAACTTTTAGGGCCACATAGATGAGAATTCCACGAGCCGCCAAACAATTGAAATTGCATCTGAAGATTAAGATTGTCTGATATATGTGGAGTTCATGGAAAGCTTTTGGACCTTGTGGTGAGATTGTTTTGTCAACTATACAACCCTGTAAGAACTTGTTTTCCCACATACTGGACTTTGACATTAGTTACACTCCCCCAGTTCTGTTTTTGTATTTGGTTGAGGACATTTCTTTTTCTACCACTGCTATTTTATTGCAAAACACTTTGGTTACTTTTAAACTGTTGACACCGTTGAACATTGTTGACAGTCTTACATCACAAAACATGTTTGCATTTACTGTAATTGTATTACTGTAATTGTGAGTTTCAGAACAATTTGTTCAAGGTCCGCAGTAAATCTTTAGTCAGGTTTTTGCTTTGCAAGCACTCTTGTTTGGGTTTTATCAGGTTGACGCAAACAAAATGTGACATTTAGTGACTAAATGTAAACTTTCCCGGGTGGAAAGAAAATGTCTGGCTTTAAAAAAAAAACTTGTGTAAAAACAACCACGACTTGTGTTCAATGCTATTCCAGTCACAGTAAAAATGTGTCAGACACTTGTGGACGTTATAACGATTACTCAGTTGTGTGTAAAGGTCACCGTATGGTCATTTATTTACCACAAGCTCCCTTATCTTCCTGAGCCATATGTTTGATCAAAGTGGCCTTCAATAGCTATAGACATGAAGGTCTGTCACAATAAAGACATCGACCTTTGTGAAGTGTATGTGTAACTCTTGTTCACGGTGTCAAGGACGGAGTTTCTTCGACCTTAATTGTTCCTTTTCTCTATGTATGTGGTAAACCTTTGGGAGACATGAGTGGTAGAGCTGTCAAAACAATAAGAGTTGCTTCAGATAAGATGAGCTGACCCCGATCCAACTGGAAATAGCTTCCTCTGGAGGATTTCACCAATTGTTTCGGGACAAAGGAAGAGAATAGCTTGTATTAAATGTGACGTGTATTGTCTTCGAGCCACGACTATAGTAAATATAAAGCGCTCGCATACAAATTGAATGTGCCGTTGTCAGGCTTTTGTCAGTGAAAATGGGGGTGGAAAGGTTAAATAAATGCTATAAGAAAATCAAAATATGAATGAAGTATGAAGTATGAATAGAAATCTTCATGCGTACTAAACCATAAGGACAGTACAAAAAAAGGTTCACACATGAAATCCATCATGTATCCAAAACATACATGTGCTTTGAATTTATATGTGTTTTTTGTACATGCCATTTGGGAAATGCGTCACGCAGATATAGGGTTTCAGTGTAACCCACTCCTACATTATTGAAAACACCAGAGAACGCTTATTGTCAGTTGATGGGTTCCGGAAGAAATCTACAGCAAGAACATATGAACCAGTGGCAATTTGTCACAAATGAAGCATCGACATATCAATTTACTATTGAGCGTGAATCAGGCTGCGATGGCAGCTTTCCAGCTATTTCTAAGGAAATTACACCATTATTTAATTAGCCTTGGCTGCCACAAATGGCTCATTGAATGAACGACTCTTACACCCCTGAAGATGTTTAGAGTGTGTCTAATGTTATCAAGCTCTCATCTGTTTTGCTGCCTTCAATAGCATTTTCCAAACAGTTTGGATATTATTAATGCCGGATGGATGGCAAGATAATAATGATAAATACGATGGAGGTTGCTGCAGGAGTGGGTCACAAGGTGAAACATGAACATTTCCATAACTTGAGAAAAGTACAATAAACATAGATGGCGTCATGGAGATACAGTTACTGGCTTAAAGGCACATTGTCCTATTTTATAATTGTTTTTTAAAGGAAAGGAGTGATAGACCCTGACAGATTGAAAATGCAGCAGAGATTATGCATATGTCATGAACACCATGTCCTCTGTTAATCTTCTGCAGCTTTCAGTATTTTTAGTGTCCCATGGAGAAGCAGCAGGGTGCAATCTTTCTCTATGGTTGATGTGGAAATATATGGTCACAGGTTTATGACAGCTTTCATATTGTATATTGCCTCTCACCTCAGGATTAACCTATTCCTGATTGGAAAGAGGCCTGGGCTAATTAAGGTTGATGATGATATATTGTTAAATATATGTTATAAATAAATATTGTTCCCCGGGCGCCTCACAAGGCTGCCCACTGCTCCTTAAGACATTAAGGATGGCTTAAATGCAGAGGACACATTTCATGTATGTATGTACTATGACGAATAAAAAGGATTTCTTTTCTATTTCTAAATAATAATACATTACCTCGGGAAAGATGCATGCACAGAGTTAAAAAAAGAAAAGGAAGGAAGGAAGGGAAGTGGGAAAATGAAAAATCTATTAATATTCTGAGTACTGTAAACACAAATGTTCATGCTCAAGTTTGCGAGACAGGCATTGAATATGTATTTCATTTCCTGAGCAAACAAACACAGCATTATATTGACATCAAGCACACATTAAAGGAACTGTGGACCCCCGATGTATCCCACTATAATTATCTGTTCAAGCACAAATGTATTTAGTAATATAAAGCTTAAACTACATTATAGCTCCAGGGCCAAGGACTTCGGTGGTCCCGATTTAATTTCATTTGTAATACTCCTTGATGGTTCATACAATATCAATTCAATTAATTTGACTGCCACATGGTGAAGTCTTCAGACCCCCTTAGTGTCTGGGGCAGTCGCCTGCTTTTCCCTGTTGGTAATCCAGAACCAATCATTGACTGAGTCGTTGAGACAGAACAAACTGTAGTTTGACACAAAGTCGAATGGCAATGTTTTTCCGTAGCTTTTAACTACATCTCATGTTCTTCCTAACGTACATGGAGGCTCAACAATCTCCATCCACTAAGGAAGACAATGAAGAAAAAAGGAGGAAAGAGGTTATTGAGTTATAGTTGTTCAAATCAACATTGATTGACACTTATAACTGCTTACAACTACATCACACCATTTATCCTATGATCACATACTGCTTATGAATGCTAAATAGTAATACTTGGCTAATAATGTTTATGTGCACATTAGGTGGACATAAGGCCGTACAGCTGCTCGTGTAATGAGTGCAGGCGAATGCATTTTTTATTTGGTGTCATATCATATGATGACACTGTCAATAACATGCGATTCCCACACGAGGATAAATTACACTTCTACAGTGGCTTTGTGCCAAATCTGGGCTCTCTGTGTGGCGGCAACATATGGCAGTGAATGGCTCAGCTGCTGAAACATCATTCTCTCCGTTTGATAATGCATATGCTCACAACAGCACTCCACAGTGAAAGTGTTCACAGCACAGCTCTTTTCAGTGTGTCTTAGTTTGCTGTGCTACAAACAGCAGAGCCTGGGAGGCGACTTTGAATTCTACTGCTATTATAGCTGCAGCCCTGCATGGTTTAATAGATGGAACGTTCCACTGTTTTCCACAGTTAATTGCTCCTTCACTAGTGAGACCACACATGCATACCACTGTATTGTATCCTCGGCTGTTAGAGTGCAATATAGCTAGATTAAGCACTAGTTTTGCACAGTGCTATTTTAACATTGTATCGTCATCAACCTCTGCAGAATTCAAGATGCGCTTGTTTCAGGGTTGTGTTTGAGAAATGGCCGTTTTATTGTCAACTGGTCTGATCTTTAACAACTCAAAAAAACATTCACTATTGTTTTAACTGTATGTGTTTATATTTCACACGCTCTGTACCTATGACTGCCATCGACTTTTTTATGCTTAGTGGCGGAAGAAATAATCTGAGCCTTTACTCTGTTTAAAACTATTTAACATGTAAAACAGTGTTATAATACAGCATAGCATAGTAAAAGTCCTGAATTTAAATTCCTACTGAAGCAAACGTGCGTTACCATTATCAGCAAAATATAAAAAAAAGTCATATTATCATATTGAGCTCGTTAACACTGATGCAGAATTGTACTGTTGTCTAGTTACGGTGTACGGAAAAGCCAGCACGAAAGTAACACTTTTCATATATTATTAGATACAGAGATCCTATTAAAAGATAACGTGAAATACATTGTCATTATGATCAATAACTTACATGTGTTTTTATGACACTCTAGCAGCGCTGCACAGCTCCTTCAGTCACCGGCTGATTCATCCCCGGTGTCTGAGGGAGAGGTACCGCAAGTCTTTTCTTCCCACTGCGGTCAGGCTGCACAACCAGCTGAGCTCCCAGTAGACCACTCTGACAACTGAACACTTGAACTGAACTTGGTCACTTTATCATTCACCTTGTGCAATATTATTACGTATATTACGTGTATTTACGTGCAATACGTTTAAGTACTTTTCTATTCAGTCTGTATATTAATATTTCTCTACTGTTTTACTGCTCATTTATATTTATTTATATTACTTGTTTCTATTGTATTATTCTTTTTATTCACTTGTGAGCAAGGCTGCTGTAATCCTGTAATTTCCCCACTGCGGGACTAATAAAGGATTATCTTATTATCTTATATATTAATATTTCTCTACTGTTTTACTGCTCATTTATATTATTTATATTACTTGTTTCTATTGTATTATTCTTTTTATTCACTTGTGAGCAAGGCTGCTGTAATCCCGTAATTTCCCCACTGCGGGACTAATAAAGGATTATTTTATTTTATTTTATTTTATCAGTACCAGGTGTTGTTGTATGCCTTTTTACTGATAACACTTTCATTACGAACATGTTTTTCTTTTCTTAATTACATTTTCATTTGATTAATTGTCACAGATGTAGAGCTTGTTGCCCTAAATACAAGCATCATGGGACCAGTGCAGACAAAAGAAACACTGCACCCACATTTCCCCCGGCATTTTCTGTTGATGCAATATAGCATATACATTTGTTTTATAAATGCTATGTAATACACAGTGTGATCATAGCAGCAGAGCGAAATAAATGTCTGTTATTACTGCAGGCATGACACATCTGTTGTTTTTGTTCAGACAATGAATCTGTACACTTAAAGACTTAAAAGGACTTGGATACATGTCAAAAACATGGCAAATTCAGGATGTGTTAAAGTACTATATAGTCTTTCAAATGATCATGATTATGACATGAAACAATAACGACATTTTGTCATTCAAAAGGGAATTTACGCTCCAGGTAAAACACTGCGACAGCATGACATATCACATGGATTAACGTAACGGTTATGATGAGTTATGATGTAGACACATTTGTATTTTGTGGGCTTTTGTCTAATCTTGGCTGTTTTTTGTTTCACCTCATTGGGCGTCGACAATTTATTTCAATGAAACCATGATGGATCTGCTACTGGTCGTAGATGCGCAAACGCACTTTATTACGAAAGCTGTCAAATTAATGATACAGAAAAAAAAAGTAAAAAATGTCCCTCCAAACCTCTGGTTGAGTAGAAGTATACAGTGGAAGGAAACCGAAATACTCATACACTTTTTTGGGGTCGTCGCCATCTTGTTTTTTTTCCCGCCAGACATGAAACGAGAGAGTGGAGCTCAGGACAAGCGAACGCTGAATAAGACATTTTAGGGCTAACTAAAATGTCAAAATGAACTTTCACATACAGAAAGCACACTGGAAAAAGAGTTAAAGTTATAAAATAAAAGCACGGACAAAACCCAGATTGGACAACACCGTGGTAGTGACCTGTCAATCACAAGGTAGCCCCGCCCTAAAGCATACCCTGCTTTATTCTATATTTTACTCTAAACAGGACCACAATTTACGAAATGAACATCATGCTGTTTTGTTGAAGGCTTGAAACTAGCGATTGAGAGCAAAAGTCATGTAAACAATGTTTTCAAGTGAGGAGTCTCTCCAATGTGAAATAATAAGGCACTTCACTTTGCAGACTTGGAGGTTGCTGCCTGGTCTGAACCCTAAAACAGTCTCTTGAAGATCTGTCTCAAAGGTAGGGATGGCCAAAATGTCCTCACTTTACAAAATGTCCACACTTTGAAGGTATACAACTGGAATTGGTCCCCACAAAGATAACTATACACTTGTACACGTGTGCACTTGAACATGAAGTTAGAGCTCTCTGGGGTATTGACCCCAGACATCACTCCTTTGTCTGTGATTGACTTTGGCAAACAACGTGAGCATACATTTATTCATGAATGAACACAACTATAGTAGTATTACTCATACAGAAGCGACGTCTGTAGAGGCTCATTAAGGATAAGGAAGTAAAGCCAATGTCAACTAGCTAAGTTAAATAAGGTCACTATCATAAAAAAGTGTATATATATATATATATATATATATATATATATATATATATATATATATATATATATATATATATATATATATATATATGGGAAATGTAGGTGTTACTGCCATAAGACTCTTCACACACTCAACACTGTATGACACACAATCCACTGGTTTCAGTTTAAAACTTGAGTAATGTGTCAAGTTCTCTTGGAGCCTTTACAGTGGATTTCAGTAAAGCAGCAGTTGTTGCCTGAGATAAAAATAAAAAAAACGGACATCTTCTGCATTATGTCTCGGTAATTCAACCCTACTAGATGCAACTTTTTGAGAGACTGCAGGGGGAAAAAGTGGTTTGGCAAATGCCCTGCGATCTGTTGAATGTAGAGTTTGTTTGAGGGGTGAGAAAATATGTCATTTCGGAGTCGTGGTTTATTCCAACGTAAGAGAGTGCGCACCAATGAGAGGCTATGACGCTTCCACCCTACCTGCCTCCTCCCTTTTCCATCCACATACTCACTGCTGAACGCGACCTGCCGCTCGGCACATCTGGAGAGACGCTTCCCGACACGAGAAACTTCAACTTTGTTTGCGTTTCTTCTGCGCAGAAAAACAATCAGGCGTTCGCGAACTGTCAATCCGTCATTGCGCATTTTGCTTTCTCGAGATAGTAAGTAGACATTCTTTAAGCCGAGTTGGCGTTTCTCTCTTTTTCTCTGAGCGTTTTTTTTTTTCTTCTTCTTTTTTTTCTTACTTCACCATTGGTAAACAGAGCCCGTTTCATACATTCAGTTGCTGGTGTAATTGCCACGCTAGATTGTGTTGTAGTTGAACGCGGTTTCTAGGAAATAACATGACACATTTCCATGTTGTGTTTTCATGAGTAAAAAAAAAAAATGAAGGAAAGCGCAGCGCAGCGGTGCGTTCAATGAGTTGATTTACGCAAATTAATCCAGAAAATCTATGACAAGTTTGCTATTACACCCTCTGCTCTGTCACACGATTATTTTATATGATTAAAATATATAATTAAACGCTGCTGCACGGCAGCACATGAGTGCGTTGATGCTGACATGAGTCAGAAGGAATCACAGTGTGAAATTCAACAGCGCCTGGTGATGGAGTGATACATGTCAGGCTTATTTGTGCCCAACGCTGATCTAACATTTTGGAAGAGAGGACTGGAATAAGCCATAAGGCGCACGGCTCCATACTGAAGTGTTTAAGTTAGTCTGAGGGGAAATTTAAAAGACCTAAAAATACAGCGTCGGTTTCTTCCCTACAAAGACTCATTTGAACTTCCCACCGCAGAGCGAGAGCGACATAAATAGTTCTGACATGTGGATGTAATTTCAGAAGAGGAAAAAAAAAGAAAAGAAGACAGATGCAGAGAAATAAAGAGAGCGGGGCTGAGCCTGAGCATATAGCAGATTATAGGAAATTAAATCGAGGGCAGAGCGAGGCGATTACAGAGTTATGATTTCACAAGCAGCCGTACACACAGAGCAGCCAGATGGAGTGAAAACACACAACTCGCTCCACTTTGAAGAGAGTTAAATCGATTAAATCATTTCATCTGAGCATCATCAGCATCTGTTGGAGCCTCCGCGAGGACCCTTTGCCTCAGGCCAATTATGAGATCCGCTCTCCTCCACAACCTGGACTTTCTGCTCATCTCACTACTCAGTGGTTTATTTCTGGTAAGTGTTTTGATCTTCTTCTTCTTCATTCATGTCATAACCAAAATGTTATTTTGATGTCGCATTTGTGAACCGGTGGAGACTTCTCTGTGCACACATCACTGACAGCATGTCCAGGAGATGTTGGGGATAATGCAAAGACACCTAAATCAGACAAAACGTGCACGGGGGGGGGGGGGGTCACTGGTCATATCTACACAATCCACTGTCCGCTTTGACATCTTTGCAATCTCTTGGAAAAGATTAAGATAGCATTGTGTTTGAGTTGTTGACCTCCAGAATAAAAGACAGACAGAACTCCAAAGCGTCGAAACACACGTCACCCTCACACCTCTAATTGTCTCTGTGCTGCACATCACGCTTCTCAGTGGCCAGTGAACACAGGCCAAAATGTGTGCGAGCATCAACTGGCGACAATGTCTCGTATCGACACTCGTATTGACATATTGGACTGGGCTGACGGGGATGAGCACAAGCTTCTGTTATGAGTGATTACACTCTTGTTCCATTAAATGCATCTTCTCACAGTTACAACAACACGGTGTTTGTGTAAAGCAGCGCCCTGGAGACCTAGTTGCTGTAATAGGCCCGGCAGTGTGTTTTACTGCGGGCCCGTTTCAAGCTCTCACCTGACTGAGCCCCACTTCTTGCAATCAGAATGGGATTGAATGTTTCTTTCGGGAACTCCAGCAGGCGCCTGAACAATTCCACCTCTCCGGTTCACAGCTGTAATGATTTACTTTTGTCCGACATTGTGATTTATAATTGCGCTCTCGAATATTGCCATAGCTGTATTCGGAGGGACTGCTGCCATCACACACACACCTACACACACACACACACTCCGACACACACACTGTACAGGCAGAGCATTGCACCAAGTTGGTTCTGTGTGTTTTGGCTGAGGCTGTTGTGCATTCAACAGGCAGTCCGCCCAGGCTCTGAGGTACAGTGCCTTTTCCCAGTGATGTGGTCCATCACTGTACCGCGGTGGACCTCGAGGCTCATTGGTTCAGATGGCAGAGGAAAACAATTATAACATTGCAGTGTATTTATAGTTGATTCAACATTCAGTCGTTAAAAGGCTGTGTCTGTGCGTGGTGTTTACCCGTTTTTCTAACTTTGGTGTTTGCTTAGTCTTCCTCTCCACAAAAAAAGGCCATTTTTTTTCTTCCTAAACTGTGACCAAACCTTATATTTCACTGAAAGCCAAAGATGACAGTGGAAAGTCTGTGTCTCTGTTTGAAGCAAGAATACATTTTAAATTGAGACATACAAACGACAGGATTGTGCGATTTTTCCAGAGACTTTGCATACAAGTTATGATATCAAGGTATCGTAGATACAAATATTGATGGATGCACTATCTGACTTTTCCAGCCCCTATACCTGGGTTTTAGGTATCGACCAATTAAGGGCACCGAGGTGTTAAATCAATAAGACGTATGCCTCACTGTGTAGACGTGACTGGGGTCGATCTCTAGGCAACATCAGGTTTGAGGCTTTGCAAAACAACATACAAATAAATACATAGATGCAAATGCACTGAATAGTTATTTACTGTTAAAACAATACATCTTGCACTAGCAACTTTGGTAAAACAATTCAAACTGTAACCTTTTTTAATGCAGCAACAATTTGGCCAAAACTTAAACAGGAATGACAACTTCAGTATATAATGTACAGTAGATAGCAAATAAACATATCATCTAATTTAATAGAGTCAGTATCTGATATCTGTATCATTGCATCCCTGCAGATATTCACCAACAAGTTGAGGTAGTTGAATCCATAGGTGTTACATTTTTTTATCTGAACAATACAACAACTAATAGAGACTCTCTGCATTGTGCTGCAGTGACACTCATTACAATTTCCGTTATTGCAATTATTAAGTGGAAGCACTGCTTGAGCGAACCTTTGTGAGCATTTCATTTCTCCCTCTCTGATGACTCGCATGTGTCTGGATCCTCACTGGATGCACTAGAGCGGTATCTGTCCGATACCTAAGCATTATGTCTGCACTGTGAACACGGTCATGTTTTGTAGTGCACTAGTCAGTTTAGTCTAGTTTTACTAGACGTGGAAAATATTTGTTGTCGACCACTTCAGCCAAACCTGCAGAGAAACAGCGGCTCGGTTCTTCAGTGTGGCGGAAATGTCTATATTAGGTTTCTAGAATACTTAAAACCACAGGATGAAGATTGTAGTCTACAGTTTCATCAAAATGCATGTTTGGGGATAAAGGTTCCATAAAATGCAATTTAAAAAAAATAAAAAATAAACACTTTTATCCAGAGTTCATCATTAAAAAGCCTTTTAGGGTTGATGACCTTAAAACAAAACACACACTGCCCCTTGGAAGAAAGTGTTAGAATAGTGATATCCATCTCAAATTACCCTCAGTGGAATTTCATAACAGGAGATTAGAGTGCGAGATAATCTCATCTCAGTCTGTCTCTAGTAATTAGGGGCAGCAGATTACTTCTCTCTAATTCATGTGAACTGCTGGTGCATTTGTGAAACAGGCTTTAATATTAAAATGTATTTAGCATGTCCTGTTAACTGATCTCTGGTATGACTTATAATTATTCATTTTGTACCACTTTTGTCTTGAGTTTATATGTCTGTGTCTGAAGGAGCGTGAAATTAAGCATGTCCTTATTCTCTTTGAATTAGATTTACTCTGCGACGTCATGCAGACTTCATTGCCATAAACGTTCCCCAATAAGACTGGTGATACTTCATTATATTCAGTATTATTCTTTATTTTCTCTCCGTGTAAACATATTGAGGCAACACGCTCATATTCATTTAACACATTTCATCGACTCAAATACTTCAAAGATTCTTTTTTATTCTAAGATGTTGTAGAAAAGAAATTGACTCAATGTGAACAATTAAGTGAATTATTCTTTGGATCAATACTTTTTTTTTTCCTACGGCTGTTTTGATCTCATGCTGGGTTTTAAAAGAAAAAAGCTTCTTGGTTCGTTTTTTTCCCGATCGAAAAACCCTGCTGGACACCAGTTTATTCACCATCCCCTTCGATGTTTTCATTATTTTACTCGGGAACTTCAAACTGTTTGGGAGTGTGCTTGATTTCGAGTCCCTCTCTGATCAGACCCCATTAAGGCCCAGGGGGACAACAAAGCCATGCAGTAATTAACTGTAATTTCTTCCCCACCTACAGATAGATATCCACTCTTTGATTATGATTTTGTATTGTTTGATGCATGGCCAGGCTTTATATGATGACCTATACTGTTCTTAATGGGGAGAAGAGAAGTAGAAGGTGCGTGATTTGGTATCAACGTGTGAGCATTACCAGGATGTGTAAATGTTTAAAACCCCTTCAAAAGCGTAAGTGCTTGTGTTATTTTCTTTTCCACAAAATGAACAAAACAGGCTTCAACTAAGGCTTCTTTTAAAGAAAATCCATTTGTCCTGGGCTTTTATGCTCAGCTTAACCAATCACCGCTGAGCATCAGAAAGGCTTTTACCGTATTGACCTTTGTCCCTTTTGCAGTAAGTTGCCTGTTAATTAATTTTCCAATCAGAGCTCATTGCCCCGCTGCTCACAAAAACAATGAAACAACTGTCAGTCTTAACACAGTTATATGTTTTTACTTTATCCAGTTAGTTCTAGTTGAGCAGCGGAGGATCCATGGAGGGGAAAGCTAATTGTTGCATACCTCGAGCAAATTGGAGCCCTCACATGGCAGGCAGCTACAGTCCAGGCCATCCGGTCATGTGAATCCACCAAAGTTCACACCAGAAAAAAAAACTAAAACAAACAGACAGACAAAATACTCATGACAATCTACCATCTGGGCTGACAATCATCATCATGAATGCATTTTAAACCTATCAATGCCATATTTGCAACTGGATTTCTTTGTAACTTTTAGGTATTTGTACAGTGACAATACATCGTGATCAGCTTTCCCTCATTGCTTGTACTGGAATTCTTGCCTATTGCTGAACATTACTTTGGTTTGATAGCTGTCACGCTGTCACAGACGGAACAGGAAGTGATCTTGAAATGAGCCCCACGATTGAGACAAGTTGTGACATTGGACTCAGGATGAAGCATTTTTTGATTGCTTTAATTAGGCGCAGAGGTAATGCTTTTCAACTCCCACTGTCTTTCCAAAGTACAGGGCCCTAATACTAACGCTGACGTTGTTTGATGAATTGGTGAGTTTCTTGTGTTCGCAATAAATGTCTCATTATGTCTCATAGTTATTACTCTGGCAAAATGAAGGTAAAATAGAATAAAAGCTTGGGGCTGGTGGAGGGAGCTAGATATCAGAAAATATCAGTCTCTTTGCCCGTTCATTTGTGGTGGATCTCTCTCTCTCTCTCTCTCTCTCTCTCTCTTTCATATATATATAGATATATATATAATTACCGGACTGCAGTTTTGATTTGCGGGTTGATTGGTAAAAAAAGTGCCATGATCGTCCAGTTGAAAGATGAAGCTACTACTTTTAGGTGCAGCAATATGACTAGCTAGTCGGGCTTTGCAATAATTCCATCTATGTACTATCGTCTTGTTCGGGGCCGGGTCATGAGGTCAGCAGGCCTAGGAGGGTGTTCCAGACATCTCTCTCCCCAACAACGCTTTCCAGCTCATCCTGGGAAACCTCAGGATATATAAACCCCTCCAGCGATATACAAAACCCTCTTATCATTGTTTCGGTCACTACCCAAAGCTCATGACCATCGGTGAGGTTGGGAACGTAAATTAACTGGAAAGTCGAGAGCTTTGCCTTGCGGCTCATCTCGCTTTTTTCCCCACTTTACGACCAGTTTCATAACAAGTGACTTAAAAAGAAGCTACAATTACACATAATTACATTACTTCCTGTTGGCCATGTTTGAACTCCGAAAACGCACTACTTTATATATCCTACAGGTTTTCGGTTTGTGGTCTTGGTATGAACATATACTGTATATTAAACATATTTTCTGTCACATTCAAGGTGGAACATGACTCAGAAACGATATACATGTATCATGTCCACAGGCTGGATGGGAGTTTATATTCATTTATAAGAGGTGACAGCAGGTCAGGAAAGCTTTTAAAGTTGTGTTCGAGGTATAATTATGGATAGTGCTTTAAACCACTGGAAGCCTACAGCTCTGGGGAGACACTTGCACTTACTTCTCCAGTGAAATGTCACATCACAGAGTCACCAAAACAAACCAAAAATAACATGCTTACATTCTCAGCTTTGACATTATCATGTATTTGATGGACTGTGGAGAAATAGAAATCGGCAGTAGAATATTAGGTTGGAGGATTTGAGAGGGAGTATTCTGGTGCACATATGGTATTCATACCCACCTTAAAATGTAATTTCTCCATCCAAATGAGATTAGGTGGTTGGTACATCTAAGATTGCCTGTTTTGCAATGTAGTTTTACAGCACGTATACTGTGGATTTAAGCAGCTCGGAGGTGTAAACTCTGTATCGGCTGCTGTACTTTGCTTGTCGCTGCAGATTGTGAGTCACTCGCTGTCGTCACTGGTCAGTTAACATGTTTGCCTAAATTTTCCTGGGATCAGCATGGGATTCAGCTCACAGAGGCAACTTGTAGTGGGGAAAATACCCTTCACACACATATCATTATGCACCGTATTTCACTGCAGAGCTTTACAGTAGCCGAGAGGATTCCTGAGGATAATCTAAAAGCTCTTCAAAACGCACACATCTTGTGCCACGGTTATCTTCTTTTTTTCTTCTTTATTGACTGACACATTGCTCAGTCTTTAGAGGGCCTGTGAGTCAGACTCATAACGTGTGTGTTAATAGGAGAGTCTTCAGTTTCACCAGCATGGTAAGGTTATACCATGGCTCTGTTTGGCTCAGGAAGAGGCTTGTTTTCTTGACTTACCGTGACCTCTGCTTCTTTTTTTTTCTTTTTCTTAGCTTTTCCACTTGAAAAACGAGTATGTGTAACTGAATGCCACTTTCACACCTCACTGAAAAAGTTACACTTCTTACAGATAATGACGTGGCCTAAGAACCTCAGTATTTCATAAAGATCTGCTTTTTGGCTGTGTAAGAGTTTGAATTGGTGGCAACATCATGGTATTTTTTGTTTTTAACCTTGATGACTTGCACGGGACTAGTATGCAGGAGACTTTCAAGCCTGGATTTTACGCCTATTTACTGACAATATACCCCAGGTATGATGTCAAGGCTCTAACATCATCTTATAGAAACATTATACTATATGATATACGTATATGTATATATTTATTTTATAGATATTATATGATATAGGTCTCTTTATGTTTATATAATACTTACAATGACCTCTTGCTCTTGTGGGAATGGGTCTCCATGCTGTGTAGCGAGATGAGCTTCCTGAATTTGCACCCAAAATGCTGTCAAAACTACCAACTCTGCCTCCACAATGCTCGACCAGGAAAGAGTCTGAAAAACACAAAGAGAGAAAAAATTAATAAGATGCATATTTGCCACAAGACCTCTGGTGAATGCAATGTTTACTTGACAAATTATGGATATGGCGATTTGTACGGTAATACTCCTCCTGCGCGAATAGGGCTTTAATGATGCCTTTAAAGCAGCTTCGTAGTACCCAGTGGTCCTGCGAGTGATCCGTCTTCAAAAGCTAACAAGCGTCGGTGAAGGCAAAAGAAGGCATTATTTAATGGGGTCTTTGGTAAACTACATCTGACATTTTCTTTCGCAAACTCAATTTTCTTTTTGTCATCGTGGACATTTTCCTGACGACGGGCAGGTTCCAAGATTCAGCTGATTACCCGAGACACGCTGTACTTATCTCTGAGAAGTTGAAGGCCCGTCCATGTGTGAAACATTTGACACATTTCGGAGTGAAAGGCTGCCTCTCCTTTGTCAGTCATTGATAAGGTTGTCTGACTTCCATCTTCTTGTTGAGCATGTCCAATACCAGCATTCTTTTCATTCAATCATTGCACCAAGATACTCTTGGAATAACAACATATCATCACTCAAACTATTCAAAAAGTCATGGCCGCACTGATTGATTGCCAGCGCAGTGATAAGGTTGCGTCCTATGTGGTCCCCATTTCATCAGTTACCTGCTGTATCAATATTGTGGCGCAGACTTCCTCGCAGGCAATATGCTTGGAATCTCAGAATACCTCAGTTGAGTTGACATGTGAAAACTCTCAGCTATGTAGATGCCTTTGCCGTTGACCCATGGTTCTGCTCGGCCCTACCCCCGCTGTTGGGGAAGGGATTGAGTTTCAAACATACAGAAGCTCCCGGACTCATTCTGCTCACCTAAATTCAACGCAAATTGAGTTATTATTCAATTCCCCAAATTATCAGGAGCAGGGAGAGAGGGATTTCACACATCTGATGCAGTTGTTTACGCAATTTGGAAGCAGCTCAAATCTCGGCCAGGAATACTCCCTCAGTACATGGCTTATGGTTGAGAGGAGGCCAGATTTATGAAAAAGGACCTTTATTAGTTTCATTGCAAAAACTCTGGGGCTTATGGGTTTGTATGCACGCCGTTCACAGCTCCAGATTTTCCAGCAATAAGTAAGACATCCTTACACTGCAGTTACAGGGAAAGTCTCAGCCAATTTAAATTCAGATAACGGTACGACGTTTGGTTGGACTTTTCCGCGTTAGCTCCACGGTTTTTAAAACACCAGCCAATTAGCAGAAACTGTGACCGTGGTTGTAAAGTTAGAGGATTTTAATGAATGTTTTGGGACTGACATTTACAAGTGTAATGCTTTTTGTGTATAAAGGTCAGATAGATGATAAATCCTGAATGTTATTGCAAATGTGTTTGCATGAGTTCTTCCTCCAGCGTTCGAAGGTATTGCTCACATTTTAAAACTTAAAATCAGTGTTTTAGAGTCAAACAAGAAAAAGCATGTTAGTGAATTAGTGTCATGCAGTGCAGGATGTTTGTCACTCAATTATAGCTGAACTCAAACCATATCTGCTTTCATGTGTGTACAAATGTGCCCTAAATACAAGCAATTTGAAACGCTGCTGTTTCGTACTGTGCGGTAACCTGGCAGTGTTTAAATATTGAGTTTGAATAATTTATCAAAATCTCCATTTGACCCTCAAAGCTGGAACATCCGTTAAGAGTTTGTGGCTTATTTCGTCAATTATTTTTTTTGCTGATGTAATGTGGCATGGTAGTTTTTGGAAGAGCCCGACCTTTGTGTGGAACTTCATGTGGTATTATTGATGAGGTTTTTTTCAAGGATAATTGGCATCAAGAGGGCTTCAGTAAAGAACCGTAAAAGCCTACCAAGAAGCTACATTCAGCACATACGGTTATAAATATTGAAGGATACTATATCGGCTTGAAAGGTTTTCCATTCTTTTTTTTTATTACTACAAAGTTTTATAATGTCATGTCCACATTCTACTCGTTTGAATATCTAGACATCTCATACATACTCAGACATATTGATTACCAATATTAGTTGGGACACTAAAGCCCTTTACTACCTTCTCCTGTTTACTATATGCGTCTAATTCTCCTTGAAAAACCACATTCACAATGTTTTTATGGCCATAATTAAGATGTGAACATGTAGCTACTACTTGTTAGGGACTTTAGACACCGGGGGCGGGACAAAGAATTGATAAAAAAAGGGAGCTTCAGACTAGCACACCGGAATCGCAAACCAAACTGTCACCAGTTGAGTTGCATTGTGGGTAATGCAGGCTCCGGGTTTTGTGTGTAGGTAGTTTGGTGTCAGTCTGTGTGACAAGACAGATGATGTGTTCTCCGCGGTGAAATTGAAAGGGATTGCAAACAATCATGCATGAGGAAACGCTCAGAAACTCTGGTACTTTATGATCCTTTGATGTGTCAAGGATCAGTCAGTTCTCCACTGTTTTAAACCATTTATATAGTAAAGTATCTACATTTAAACCCAGGGAATGCTTTTCATTAGGCAACGGTGCAAACAACCAACTCCATATACGGTATGAAACAAATACATTTTATAACATCTAGTCCAAAAAGACGTTGTTTTTTTTGAGTGGCTGACGTTCAATGTAGATTCACTTACACTATGTTACTGTTGTATTTACAGGGAGCTGAATGTGTGATATCGACTTGCAATGTTCTCATCCGTGCACAGTGTTTGCCTTTCGCCACAGACTCTGCCTTTTACCCAGTTCGAGACATTTTCAGTCAAATAAAAACATGGTTCAAAGCCCTGAGCACCAGCGGCCTTGTAGCAAGCGGAGAGTGGAAAGCTCATGCTGACAGGCCAGTTGCAGGCCTGTCAGTTGGAGCACACCATGAACACTGTATGCTCCGTGTGTGCTAACATTATCTTTACTCACTAGACAGTGCGAGAAGCTTCATCCCCTGATATGTGCATTCAAACTGTGTCTTGAATATACATTAAATCCTTTCAATTTCCTGTCATTATATGATGCATATATATTTTTTTTATCTTCATTCCATTAATGGCTCAGAACATCTTCATGTAGTGGCTTTATGGAAACAGATTTGTGGAAGAACAGCTTTTTTATAATCATTAATTCTACAATGAATATTAAAACTGGACAATATATTGGAAAAGGACAAAACACAAGTAACATGTTTCCCTTTATTTAAAGGACTGTAGAATGCACAACAATGTCCTCAATGTTTCTATTTATTTATTAATTTTCCTTAAGAGCTTTTCTTTCAAATGGACTTACTGAATGTCGTGGGAATGCTTTTTCCTTGAAGTCAGGCTGGACATTATTCTGCGTGTTATGCATGTTAACCCTTTCAGCATTGCTTTAGGGAAAGACGCAACATGCACGTTTTAAATATCATATTGAAGGTCACAGTAACGTGGTCGCTATCATCAGAAAAATATGTTGACGAGTACAAATATCAACCACGTGCTAAAAAAGAAATTGGAATAAATGTAATTTATTTGCTGAACTTTATTTATAATTCTTAATGATAATAATGGTTGTCAGTTTATTCTTTTTCCTTGCTGTACATGTAGAGAGGTGACTTTGACCTTGCGTGATGATTTTGAATAGAATGGCTACACTTGAAAAAGCACCTCAATCAAGGTGACCAAGTGCACAGGGTTCACTCCCAGCAGCCTCTTCAATAAGCAAATCAAAAGGGTGGAATATTAGTAGGCAATGAGAGACACCTTGAGGTGATTAAACAGTGCCTAATTTGGCTGCAATTTCCATGCTTTATTGGAAAGGCAGTCACAATTAAGGTCTTATCAAAACAATGTCCTTGTCCTCGGGGCTTCGCAGCTATAGGCGGCTTGGTGCCCCTCCGGTTAAAAAGAGGATAAGAGGCTGATTGCGTGGAGTGTTGCCCTCTAAGCGTGTCACTTTTTTTTTTTTACACTCGGCTCCTTCTTCACTCAAATGTTAAACCATTGTCCACAGCACTGATTGCTGTTTGTGCTCTGATCTCGCTGGTAACGGCACAACATGCTCGCTGCAGAAATTATTATCATCCGTTTCCTATAAGGTCAGAAGGACAAGTGCTGTCACATTGGTTTGGCTTCAACGTGTGCATACTTGAGCTCAGTCTTACTGGTCCAACTCATATTCTTTGCATGTGAGCCCCCTCCGTGTATCTGATCGCCTGTGTACCTGTGTTGAACCCTGGACACTGGACAGGCATTCTGGTTCATTGACTTCAGTTTTACGCTTTATCTTTTAGGCACCTGACTTAAAAGCACAAGATCATCCACGACCGTCTCTGATAGTTGTAGGGCCACAACTAACGATTACTTTCATTACTGATGAATCTGCTTATTATTTTCTGAATTATCACTTAATCGTTTAGTTCATAACATGTAAATGTTGGGAAACGTGGCCGTCACAATTCCCATGATTGAACATCTTCAAATGTTTTTCGAAATGTCAAATATTCAGTTTGACCATTGGCATAACTGACTCGATCAGAATAACATTCTTATTTTGCTCCTCTATATGTGGACATAAGAATCAAATATTACCATTGTGTTTCTGCTGATGACTCAGTCTTTAGTGCATAAAGTAGCAAACTTGAGCAAGTAGAGTGAAATCAGTTGAAAAAACGCCCCGCGGGCATCTTATTCACAGTGAGATCGAGTGTTCCCATTCTGGAACAAGGTTTTGCAATTGAAGCGGATTTGCTGCTAATTAAAGGCAGAAAAACATTTGTGGCGGCCGTGAAGACGCTGATGTGAATGAACAGAGACGAACCTTTGCAAGCTGGAAACACCTGAACCACTAAGTCCACCTGGCCTGGCAGTCAATTCCCTGTCATTATTCATTTATGAAAGCTGTTGTGTAGAAAGAAATTACCTTTGGGAAGCTTTCAGACATTTTAAGGCTTATCCAGTATTTCTTTTTTTTTTTTTTTTTTGCATCAGTGTGTATTTTCGTGAAAGTCTCTTTTAAAAATAGATGAGTCCATTAGAAAGTACCTGCTGTCAACCATGATAAATATTGTATTGCGTTGAGCCCTACTTTCTGCAACCTATTTCATATTTACAAGTACTCTAGGCCAAGGTGATTGGTAGGTATGTAATTAGCTTAACCAACAAACTTGACACTTCATTCATTATTACAGCTGTTACGACCAAATAGGAAACCTAACCCAGACACCATCTTGCCCCGGTATCGCACCAACCGCGACGACAAATCATCCGCCGTCGCACACCCACAGAGGGAAGAGGAGAGGAGACGCTGAGGCGCGTGTGCGTAGTCCACAC
This sequence comes from Myoxocephalus aenaeus, assembly GCA_038501785.1. Classification (NCBI taxonomy): domain Eukaryota; kingdom Metazoa; phylum Chordata; class Actinopteri; order Perciformes; family Cottidae; genus Myoxocephalus; species Myoxocephalus aenaeus. Next base: position 2,650,026 of record JBAMJR010000329.1, read on the forward strand.
AAGAAGTGAATAAAGCACTTGTGGACTCTTCACGAAACATTTTGTTCATGAGAATGTTGCAGGTTGAATCACCTGCCACCTTTTAGAAATACAATAAAAAACATTTCCTCCATTTGCTGGTGGATAGAAATGCGTGCCGGAAATTAAGTGTTTCACGCTCAAAACCTTTTTTTATCTAAGCACAAGCAACGCCTCCCAGTCACCCTACTGGAAAGCCGTCGCCTTGTTAATGGAGTCAAACATTATCTCCAGCTCAGACAAGCGTGATCCGTTTAGTCCAATCAGATCGCTGCTCCTTTGTAAACAGCCTCTTAGAAGCCATGCGTCCCGCCTCTATTAGTTAAGCCCTTACTGGTTGTATTTGATACCTTTTCAACGAGAATTGATCATGGCGTGAAATATATGATATATCTCCCACAATTTATTTGAAAAGTACAAAATAAATAAATTTGGCGACGGCCCAAATGGTGAATTCTAATGTAAACACGTTTCTTCCTCGGCTGTGATTTAGAGGATTACTACTGAGGTTGCCATGCTGTGACTGAGAGAGTATCACATGCCATTAATGATACAGCGTGTGTCGGAAAGAGAGAAAAAAAGCTCTAATGGATTAAAGATCTACTTTAAAATGTATCTATGAATAGATTTGTAACCTATAATCCTCATAATCTATATACGAAAAATGACTAGATGTACATTTATGTAACCTATTGTCCTTCTAGCAGTCTGCCACAAGTACGTTAACTGACACTTTAGTGACATCCATTAAGATATTACGATATGTCCAGTGCATTTGATTGCTGCATAAGCATTAGTAGTTTTTAAGCTTCTGATGAAAATTAAAATGCTTTATTTGCGTCGCTTTATTGGAGGAACGGCTCATACTCTTTGTATTAAATCACTTATGTAAGGCATAAAGTGTCCTTTTCAATTTGGGAGAACAACACCATCCCAGCTGTCTGGGCTCCAGGAGATGTATGCTGCCTCTTTAGAGAACACACAATGTTTCCATCAAGGACAAAAGTGCTGTTCTTCAAGCTGGCGACCAGAGTGGGGTATAATTAGGAACTAAATGCTGCTTTAAGTCAGAATGTGGTCTGCGAGCATTTCCAAAGGACAACCAGTCTTGTGGTTTGTGGTTTTTATCATCAAATGCAAATTGCACAGTTGAAAAGGAGTGGCACTGACTCATAGAGTTTATAATATCCAGGAACCTCATCCGCTAAAACATTCATGCGGTGCAATATGTCAAAAGTAACATATTCATGTTTTTTCCAGATAGTGGACAGGCCATTAAAAACAAGATTCAGCAGAGTTATAATTTTCTCGACCCCCCTATTTTGTGGAGAAAAAGTAAAACATACAGGAAAGTCCAAAAGCCCTTGGGATCCAATTTTGAGTATATGCCAACAACAAGGAAGTGAATGTTAGCCTATGGTGCAAAGAATGGCAAATGACCAAAACAAGTACATAAAACAAACATTCGACTGTATTCCCATAATAGAGGCGCTTTACAGTGACCAGAGTAAATATTATCTGTATATTATTTATCATCCATGTGACGAAGTGTGATCTGCAAAGGAAAAGTCTCACTTTATACAACCATTTGCCTAAAAATCTCATCCTCACCGCCGGATCAGCAAACAGAGAGAGGCCTTATTGGGTGACTCTGAAGTGAGGGAGAAAATTAATAGGTTTGTGTTTCCAGATAAAATAATAACAGAGTTGTAATCAGAGATTTCATGTTGACGATCAAAACACTGAGGTGTAACACAGTGTGTGTGTGTATCTACAGCTCATATAAACAGTTTTTAAAGGAATATTCACCCACAAAATGGCAATATGTTCATAATTTTCACCCTGTGTTACCTTGAATTCTTAAAAAAAAAAAAAAAAAACACAAAAAATTGAAGTGATTGGGTGCCACATTTTACCACTGCGAAACTATATCCAAACATCTGTTAGCAAATCTTTACGATTTAAAACACATTGTATTTTCCCAGAATCTTACAGACCAGTAGCGTGCCTGTGCAAGCTGCGTTTTAAACATTAAGGTTACCGCAAAGATGCATGTGTTTGGGAAGATGTGAGCACGCGACCGGATAAATGAGACTTGGATTAGGCCGCACGAGTTGTGTGAGAGTCTGTAAACGGATGTTTTGATTTGGGTTTGCTGTTATTAAACTTAAATTCATCAAGACTGGCTGTCACGGTGAAGTTGAAGTTAATGGGGAGACACATTCAATGCCATTTTATCTTTATTACCGTGACATTTTCCAGGTGCATCACAACCTAAAGAATTATTCTGCAGCTGCTTCCAAAACGTATTTCGTTCATGTCGGCGATGAAGATGAAGAGGCTGTCGAAATCCCAACTGTTGTTTTGGCTCTCAGCCAGTGACGGACTGAGCAGAGCCAGCTTTTGGACATGTAGTGGTCCTCTAGTGCCACCATCAAGCTTGCCTTTCAGTTTTTAAATAAACGTATCTCCTGTTCCCATGTTCCCAACAGAAAGAACCTTTTCAATCATTTTTTAATGCTTATTTCCAGTAGTGCCACCATTAAACCCCTCAGAAACCAGTTTAAATGAGCCGGGTTTGACCAGTCTACTACTTGGTATGATATTGCCCCAAAAAACTTTTTGGAGCATATGTTTTGCATACTTTAAAGCTTACTTCCTTCTATAATTCATTCTCTGTGGAGCCTCCAGTCAGTGTGATGAATACTGAACAATGTGTTTCCCTTATTGCGTTGTTGTAAATCAATCCCTTGCATTACATCTTTAGCTTTTAAATTATTCAGCGATTGCAAATACATTTTTGAAGCAATCTACTGGTATTTGTTCATCAGGAGGCATTTTCTCTGTGTGGAGATATGCAACTCCACAATAACATCTTAATACTACTAGAGACATTTCCTTGACATTTCCTTGACTCTAACGGAGATCAACGCAAAGGTCACAACCATCTGAAGGTCACAACCATCTGAAGCAGCGGCCTTTTTTTGCAGGAATACACAAGTCTCTGCTTTCAAGGTTGTTCCAGCGTCTGGTTGAAAGTGAGTTTTGTTTGTTTGTACTTGGGAGTTTGGCTCAGTCGTGTCGTTGTTCTGTATTTAGATTACTTTTTCATGGTCTGGGATCCTGCTGATGACATCATTGGGCTGTACTTTGACTAGCAATCCATTGTTGATGTACAAAAGACAATTACCCGCCTTTGAACTCGGTGCCGCGATCATTGTAACTTTTTGGATACTCTGCTTTGTGCTTTCTAATGAAAGTCTACCTCACGAGCTCCAGCATTTCACTCTCTCATTCACTGTAGGGCACTTCAGGAAATGACTTTGGTCAACCACAACTTTCTCCAAAAAAAAAAAAAAAGCGAAAAAAAAAAGCAAGACTGTCCACAATCTAGACTGTTGGTAATGTACCGGAAACCCAGTGTCTCCACTCTATGTATGCATGGCATCTATCCACATGACTCCATTTGTGCATTTAGAAAGAAATCCTTCACAAAATATTCAAAAATCAACAAATGATAGACTTAAGACATCTGTGGTACCAGCCAAGCTAAACCTTCGTAACTAAATATAGCTAAGATTTAAGTTACAAAAAAAATATAGAAACCATATGCTGGAATTAGAACTAAAACTGTAAATGTACCTTCATTCACGTATGTCAGTATTTAGTCGTAGTGGTTCAACACTGTCTTGACACACCGGCCTAAAAACAGTTCTCTCAATATTGGTCTTATATCCTTGCAGAGAGCTGCAGTTTAAGTCATCAAGCCGCAGTTTGCGAAGACAAATAGAAACTTGTGGTTTATTCAAGTGGAGTTTGTATTCTACAGACTAGTGATGAAAACACACATATTTATATGGTGTGTGCTTTTCAAATTTTCATTTTTGGCACACGCGCAAAAAGCGCTTAACAAAAAGATGACTGTGTTTTGAATGAAACGCAGTAAATAAGAATGTCCATGTTTCTCCCCGTAAGAGTTGTGTTGACTTTGGAGGTTTGGACTCTTGCCAGCGGAGGAGGAAAAGTTTTCAGAAATAATCAGGGGGCTCACTTATTACCCAGGATTCTCTTCTCAAAATGGTACATGATACTCTCCTATGTCCCTGCGTTTTTTAAATCACGCCTGCAGATGAAGGAAGACATTTCTCCAGTTTTTGAGAAAGAAACTATACCCACGAAACTCCCTCCCTCATTTTAGGTTAATGTTTCACAGGGGATCCAACTAAGCCCCAAAGGTTAAGATATTTGTTCTTAATGTGTTGGCCGCTTCACTTACCAGGTTTGTAGGAAAAAAGCCAGCACTGAGGTATAACTGACATTTCACTCCACTTTGAAGTGTTCGACTGAAGCGAGAATGGCCATCATGACAAAAAAAAAACTCAACATGTAATATAAAGTAGATCCATGACATATATTAAGTGTTTTTTAATTTCCATTGAAACTGTGAAAATATCACTTATGCGTTGAGGATAATTACGGTTGTCCCTTCAGAGTGGTTACCATCCAGATTCACTGTTTCTGTCTCCTGTTTGTTCAGCTTTCACCTAAAGTAACACCAGCCGGTTATTCAGATGAAAATAGTATGAATGGCTCGGCAGCGTTCAGTGGAATATTCTATATTGGCATCGTTAGTACAGTAAACAGGTAGTATCTATCCTTGTTCGCCTGTGGTCGAATGTTGTTCCATCTGTGGTTGTTTACTGTGCAAAGCCATAAACGTCTTCATTCTGGAACCTTATTCAGCTCTCAGACTGGACATCCTTATTTCAGGGCTGCAAGTAGTGAAAATATTGATGGATTGAGGTATTGTGGTTTCGAGTGCGGCAAATCCAAGATGGCTCGGTATTTACGCTTTCATTTTAAGATCAGGAAATTACGCACATGCGTCAGAGACAATGACCACCTAAGGGCAACTCTGACACTGAACTCTTTTAAGACTGGCCTAAACACCTTTTTATTCAGGAAGGCATTTTCTACCTTGCGTTAATTCATTGTCAGCTATTATGTTTTTATTATGGGTTGCTTTAACTATGTTTTACTATGTTTTTTATTTGTTTTACTATATATTGGCTCTGTGGCACTCTGAGATTCTTTTGAAAGAAAAGTGTGTTAAAAATTAAATGCATTATTAGTATTATTAGTATTATACACACATACGTCTTTGTACCCAAATGGCTCCTTGTCTCAGCAGATTTAGAAGTACTTATTTTATTTGAGATGCTAAAGATGCACCAGAAAGGGCTGAGAAACGTAGCTTTGCATCAATAGATGTCTCTCATGTGTCATTTGTAGCAGCCAACTGCAGAATACGGTTTAACAAGCGTTAACTAAGTACATTTACTCAAGTTCTATGCTCACTGTAAGTGTAAATTAAAGGTACTTGTATGTATTTTAATGTTTCCACATTCTACCACTTTATACTTCTACTTCACAGCACTTTAGTCGGACATATTGTAGTTTTTACTCTACTAAATGTATCCAACAGCTTCACCTCGACCAGCCACTAAATAAAAAGCTGCTTGCCAAGTAATAATAATCCAATACTATAACATGTCATAATATAATATCACTTCAACAAGGGCCATTCTATTGCATATTGAGTCAGCCCACTTTTTCTTGGGATACTTCAGGTACATTTTGTTGGTAATACGTTGCTTAATACTTGTACTCTTTTGTAAAAATAAAAAAGCATCCTTACATTGTTGCATGAGAGAAACAGAAATATTAGTATTCAATCGTCCACTTTTAAAAGTGTTTGTTTTGTTTAATGTGACTCAGAAATAGTAGTTTGTCTCTAGTAAACACAGACAGGACAAAAGCATCTCCACACTGTTTTTGTGAGATACATAAAATGGATGTTAGACATTTTTTGAAGAATACATATTCATTAAAAACCTCTTCACTCTGTCTCTGACCGTTTGTTCCTTTATTCTCTGATTGTTGGGACTAAATTGCCTCTCGACAATTTCATGTCCCGTCAATGCGTAAACCTGACAGCAGAGTTTGATTTCTTTACATCCAGACCTGTAATTTAAGTCTGCAGCTGACGGATGTGATGAATGCGACTGCAGCCAGGGAGTCAGCTGCTCTGAGCAAACGTCTGTCTTTAATTTGTACTGTTTGCTCTGCATCATTGAACCAAATAAATAAGACTGGGAGTTTTGTTAGCTGTACCTCCGGGCTCAGTGCGGCATACACGGTAGTTTGTGTTCCATTGTGCGGATACAAATTGCATCTCGCTGCCGTATTGACTCAACGCAGCGTGAGAAATACCCCATGTGACAGCGTAGAAAATCCTGATGATTTGCGCCCTGATCTATGCTTCGGTTTTAGCAGTGGGTTTGAATTTCTCTGTTTTCATTTCCACTTTTCTTGTCACGCTCTGTTAGAAATGAATGTGGTCATTTTCAATACAGTCACATTTGTCATTACACCAAAAGTGATCCAAGGGCAAACAGCGGGCCAGTCAGTGTGACCTATTAGAATGGAAAATGTTTCAATGGCTGGAAAACCCCAGCTGAGGTACCACGCCACATCACAGTGTGCAAAAGCTGAGAACATATAAGCTGTAAGAACATGTTGAGAATTAAATGTTTTTGTCCTTGTTATAGCTTTGTCATGTCCGGTTAGTGACCTCTAAGTGAATGGATATAATAACAGGAACACAACCTGGGACTACAACCAACAAGTGAAACAGAAACTGTTTATTCAAGGAAAAAAACATTCAGTCTTTTATATGCTTTTGACAGTTGAGACATAAATACATACCACTTTTGTCGCGAACACTTTGATGGGTAGACTGTTGCTGTCAAAGTACAATCTAATCTGCCCTTCGAGATACAGACCAGGTCACCAATCATCCAGGCCACCCTGTTGCTATCCGTCATATTTTGTTTAAGGAAATGTCAGCATGTGAGCATTTTGAGGACGATTTCCCAGATTGAAACTGGATTTAGAACATGCTTCCGGCAGCCCTATGACCAGAGATGCAGAAAGCACTGGTTAGAGGGTTATTAGGCAGCTGTGAAGAGGACATCATGTCTGGATATAGAACAAGTTGAGTTATGGTCAGAAAGGTTGAATTTAAAGGGCGGGTCCATTATTTATAAACTTTTTTTTGTATGTCCTTCGTCACAACACATTTCCACATGGTGTTCCTGATGTAGCTGATGCATTTCATGCTTCTTTATTCCAAGAGATAGGTCAGAACCTTTAAATCCGATCCATATGGGACCGAAAATGTTCAGTTACAAACAAAATGAGCCTCTGGGTAGATTATATATTGACTTACTGTTTAAATATGTTGTTCATTCATGCAGGTTGGCATTTGCAACTTCACCTCACTGCCAATTGCCCTTAAATATGTCCCTTCATTAACTCCGTACTTCTAATTTGCAGGCGTACGCAGATGATGTGCTGACGAAAGATGAACAGATCGGCCTGCTGGTCAGAGCCAAGCGGAAGTGTGAGGGGAACATCAAGTCAAAGCACAAGCTTCCTGGTGAGTAAAGCAACACAACGCTCATCTCAAAGTGGTTACACTATGCTAACTGATAGCAGGTATAATGTGTACCTTGTTTCACCATCTTAGTTAAGCATGTGAGCATCCTAATATATGCTCATTAGCACAAAACACAAAGTTCACATTCATTTCATTAGTTTTGCAGGTATTTGGTCACAAACCAGAACACTGGACAACTTAATAAGATAACCTGGTGATGTCGATCTTTAGGGGCCCTCTGTACCCGATTTTACAACAATCCAGTCAATAAATCCACATACATAAACTTCATAATAGTGTCAACAAGTCATAACTAGGATATTTCAGTCTGGACCAACTGCAGCTATACGCTGCTAGCATGGTTAAAAAATAAGAATGTGAGATTTTATCGCAGATCCAAGATCCTATTCTACTGCTGATGAGATTTGTACTTGTTTTTCCCAAGGACATCTTTTGGTCCATCATTTGCTCCTTTAACCTAACTGTGATGTATATCATGCCATAGAAACATGACAAAAGGATTACGGTGTTGATGTTAAATTCTTGAATAGATGACAGATAAAAATCCTTCAGCCTGTTCATTGTTTGCGTACATCGACCAACATGCCCTTGCTTAGAGGCACTGAAAGAAGCTAATTGTGTAGGAAGTAGGAGACTTTGAGGGGCTCATGTGGAGGCAGAGTCCCACTTCATTATCCTGATTAAGTCTCCAATAGTTTCCAATACCTACAATTACTTTATAAGAGTCAGACCATTTATCTCTGCGAAATAGCTTTCTTTGCCCAGTTGTTGAGGGAGCTTCCCGATGTATTCCAGCTGCAGCGAGAGCTTCAATGGACGAAATAGAGCAGAATATTTTTACCCATCCTTGGTAATTAAGGAGCAGTGGGCTGCTGTGAAGCACCCGGGGAGCAACTGGGGAGTTCAGTGTCTTGCTCAAGGACACTTCGACATGTAAGCTACGGGGAGAACAGGGATGGAACCGGCTACCTTGTGGTTTTAGGACGACCGCTCTCCCCATGAGCTACAGAACCCCCTGGCCACAGATTTAAAATACACTACAATGTAAGAGGAGTCCCAGGAAAAAGCTGGAGTGATGGAGGAAGAAATCAATCAACACAAAAGGGAAGGAGCCGTGAGAGTAAACAGCACAACCATGATGGCGAAGAGTTAGAGTGAGAGAGACGGCAAAGACGGCCTTGTGGTCTTGATTGAACGTGATTGTTGATTTGTTTGAATGTATTTGTCGACAGCTCATACTAATCAGCTGATGACGTGCGCCACCTTGATGCTTCCTTCCATAAAAGATCAACATAGAAGTTACTGTTCTTGTTGTCTACGTATTGCTGATACAGTACGCTCAAATCAAATGCCTTTTTTTGGGGGGGGCGAGTATCGCTGCCCTTTACAGTTGAATGCGGTCTGTAAATTGATGGTTACATTATAAAATGCTTTTCTGTTTCCTTCGCTCTCCTTGGGGCTTTCCGGAGGCTGGGATTGAAGTCGCAGCTGATCCCGGGGGTGTATTTGTGTTTTTGAAAGCACTATTTTGCAGCAGACCCCAGCATCTACTGTATATCTCGTTGTGGTCACTGTCAGTTTCCCAGTCCATTGTCCAGAGGAGGATTCCACAGCCAAACCAATCGTATTATTTTCTTTTTAACCCCCAGTGCATTGTGGTCACATTTCATTCTTCGACCCTCCAAACCATACCCACTTGTAAATGAAACACATCATTAAAAATGTTTTCTTCCAGGCTGAGAACACAAAAGCTTTTGTTGACGGTATCCCACCATTGACCCGCGTGGTATTTCAAACGTTTCATGGTTTTGATAAATGTCCACAAATCCCAACTTGGATTTTGAAAAATATGAGTTGCGACCATGGAGATCTGCAGGCGCCGAACAGCAGCTTGTGTAAGATCTCGTCGGCTTATATAACAACGCCGTGCTTCTTTCTCAAAGCGAATGTAATAAGATGACCGTGGATGCTAATGCGGAGCAGAGCGGTCAGTCAAACGTCCATCAGGCCTCTCTCGGATGAGTCTGCTGCCCATCTGACCACCATCACGCTTAATCCATCCTGACACGTCCAAGTGACAAGTGGAAAGCCTGGCGTTGCACTTCACAAACAACCTCCAAGCACATGTGCAGCTGTCTTTCCATTTACATAATGTTTGTAGATTGAAATTTATAGAAATGATAGAAATGTCACGCAATCATGACAAGACTAAAATATGAAGGGCCATATATAATATGTGTCAAGTGGCTTAATTATTGAATACTATTTTAGGTTGTGTGCTCATTTGCTTTCTTATTGAGAGAATGGATGAGAAGATTGCCACACTCATATATTAATCTAAATATGAAGTTACAGCGAGCAGCAGATTAGTGGAGCTTTACATAAAGACTGGAAACAGCCTGGCTTTGTCTGAAGGAAACAAACTCAATCTACCAACACATCTACAGCTCACTTATGGACACGTTATGTTGTCTGTTTAATCTTTAGAAAAGATAACGTGTGGAAACAACACATTCTGGACTTATTGCTGGAATATTTATTGTCTGGAACTTTTTGGCTAGCTGTCGTGTCACATTTACTGCACAGACACGTGAGCGGTATCGATCTTCTTTTTGCCAACACTTGAATAAGACTTATCCAACTGTTGGGGGAAAAAAAGGGAATACGTGTATTTCGTTCATTGTAAATGGGAGTCACTGTATTTGCTGCCAAATCCAGTGTGGTCAATTTATCATAAATGTATAGACTACATGAAAATAATCAATGTATTAGTCAAGAACAATTATAGTGATTGATTAACTGTATTTTATCATTTTTCACAGCACTTTTTTTTTAAATTTAATTACATTTAAAAAAAATATGTACATTTATATATTTTTTTTACTTTTGGTAAGTTTCGGAAAGTTCTTGTTTTTTAAATGTCACCGAGGGCCACTAAGCCAATTTACCAGCCAGACCGGCAGTCTGGATGAATTAGCTGCCGGTATCAACTGGAGACAGTAGTTTGCTACGTTAGCTACACACTGTTGTGCAAGGCACTCGGAATCACGCATACATGTGACATCCTGGGACTTTAGGAATGAGTCCACGCACTGTTAAGGGCGAGTGAGAAAGTCTGGGAAGTTCTCATTATTGTTGTTACTTTTACAATCCGTTCACACATTGGCAATGTAGTGCCTTGTCTCTCAGCCAGCAACGGTCGATTGTTTACACTGAACCTGAACTCCAATAAGCCAATCGGGAACGTCTGACTGGGATGCTGTAAAAGGCTGGAGGTGCCGTATTGGGGATATATTCGCACATCGGAGCTGACCTGCATACCGGATGCTGCTGGCACACATCAGACGTGACTCATCCTGTATGCGGGGGCAGTTTTCTGACCTCTTTTGGAAGGTTGCACACGTGTGTTCAATCACATAACAGTTGAAGGTATTAAGATAAACATATTACCTTAATAAAGAAGAAAAAAAGAGAGTCCCCTATGTGGTTGTCGTATGCCTGGATAAACACATACGTGCTCATTAAACATGCTTGATTTGAGTTTTATTTGATTTTTTACTTAATGGCACGTGAATTACTTAGACCTTGATTTGAACTTAAGCGTATCAGCTGTTTGTTTGTTTGCAATTATGTAATGTGGAAATCATTTAAAAATCTAGGTCGTAGTTTGTCTGCCATGCTGATTAAAATTGATGAGGCTTTCAAGATTTGAGATAAAATTCAAGGAAAGCATTACTTGTGCTTGCTAGTGACCTATGCAAGCAGTTTCCTTGAAGTGGTCATTAGAACTTGGACAGAATTCCTTCCTCTGATTTTTTGTTGTTGTTCTTCTTGTATTGTGGTGTGACCTTGGATCTGTGGGTTGAGGGAAACTCAGAATAGCAGCTAGTATGCATTTTTAGGACTTTTTGGCTTCACATCTGTATTTGTCTTGCCTGCCTGACCACCCCCAGAGTAAAAAAAAAAAAAAAAACTTGTGTAAACTCGTGGTTTTCTGAACTATTATAGGAGATGTGGAGTGATGACTGTTTTAAAACGCTAGTGTGAAAAGTAGGATTAGCACTGAGGAAGGAATTGATCGCGCAATTCCAAATTCATAGAGAAAGGATTAGATCCCGTGTGAGGTTATAACCTCTGTTTTGGTTGTATTTCAATATTTCATCTATTTGCTTTTAATTCTCATTTGTGCTTTAAATACACAACATTGCGTGGCTGAGACAAGGTTTTCATTGAGGGAAACACTGAGGTTTGCCTGGAGAGGACAGTGGAGGGATGTGGGTGCAATGCCCCAGACCTTGCAATGTGAAAATAGCTCAGCCTTTAAGCTTGTGGTCTGGGTGAAGAATAACATCAGCAATCATTATAAAAGGTTGCATGTATCAGGAGAAAGTGCAATATGGGTTTTGACATCTGCAGGTCAGAATCAAATGAGTTGGGGACCATACGAAAAACCCCAGTGACATCACTAATACCAAAGTCCTCCCGTCGTCACATTTATATTTAAATCGTGGTCACGAAATTTACGGGAAATTATATATGTGTGTGTGTGCTGTGCTTAATTTAAGCCTGTTAGTAGGTGGTCCTATGGTAATAAAACCTATGGCAAAAGTGAACAGCAATTCTACTTTTACTCCCAGGATGTGTGGTCAGTGTGATTTTCAAAACTAAACTGTTTTCCTCCAACCAGAGGTCTGTAGGAATCAGTCAGCTCCACTCAGTCTGCTCTTTAATTTTGCGCTCCAAGTGACAGGCAAATAAAAAGCATGTCGTCAGTGCTTCAGATGTTTCCCTGTAAGTGTGATTACAGGAATGAGAAAATAATGGCTCGACTGCAAAGAGAGGATAGTTTTAGTTTTATCCATAGCTACTTATTAGTGGTCAAAGTGGGGCAGATGTTTTCAATAATACAACATAAATGCCAAGCCATAAGGGAGGCTTTTGCCAGGAATTTGTGGGGAAAGGGACTTTGCTCCCACTATCAGAGGGCTAAAGTCCACGATTTAACAGATAATTAGGGGGCTCTACGCTTGGAAATGGCTTTCCCCCCTCTGAACCTGCAGCTCTTAGTCTGAAATGGTTTGTGTTATTCTGCAAAGTCTCATGTTGTGCATTCGCTATGAAAATGAATGACAGTGTTTTTTTTTCATCTTTAGGAAAAGAGTCAGCAATCTTGTATAGGAAAATACTTTAGAAGATTCCTTGTCAACTTTTTGAATGCCAAATGTATAAATGTTACTCACCAATTCTCAAAAAATGTGAAACTCCTAAAATCATCCAGTCCCGCAATTAAACCCAAACTGTGTGAAGTGTAATTATAGGTTGTAATGACGGTTCTTTTAAATTGGTTTTGCCCGCAAATGCATTAAGAAAAGCAAAGATGACAAGAGAGGAGATACTCCACAAGACGTATAATAATTATGGTTACTACAGCTATGTTATGTCTTTCTCAGATAGTGACAGTAGAGAAGATGACACAATTAACTCGATCACATGACATTTATTGCACTTCTGGCCACCCTGGGATCCTCCTCAGTTGCTCTCCCTCAGGTTTCTTCCTTTTTGTTTCCTCTTTAACATTTTTTATTTTTTTTTCCCCCTTATCAGATGTTATTGTTATCTAACAATGTTGAACATTGATAAAAGGTTGCAGTTGTTTAACCAAGCAGAAATGGCAAACATGTTTTGTTTCCAGCTCAAATATGAAGATTTGCTATTTTTATGTGTTTTATATTATGTCAAATTACAATATTGTTGGGGTTTGGGCTCTAGGTCAGACAAAACAAAACATTTGAGAATTGTGTGAAATGTGCCGTTTTTATAATTGTTTTTGACATTTTATACACTGTAATTATGAACCAATTGGTTATGGAAAAACTATAATGAAATCCATATTTTTATACCTGCATCCCCAACTAATGCAGGTCCAAAACCAACTCAGGAGAGAGGAAAATACACTATTTAATATAAAGCTTGTATTTTGCCATAATAGGATTATAAGGATATACAATGCAGTGTTGCAGAAACTATTTTTAACGAGATCCAAACTGAAAGGCCTATACAAAATAAAAACAATATGACAATGTAGCAATTATGGAAATCTGCTGCAGCTAACAAACAAGGTATAATGAGCACGCTAGATTCCATGTACAACTTGTCATCTGCATGCAGGGAATGTCATGACCGCAAGTCTTAATTATATGACAATAGACGGGGTGTTTAATCTCTGGGTGAAACCATATGTTCCTTAAACCCACCAGAAAAGGTCTCATTTACAGTCAGGCTTACCACCAATTACAAGGCTGCTATACAGTGTTGATGTACATACTGTGTAAAGTTCATGTACCTGGCCTACTTTTTAAAGGACAACAGAATCCTTTGACAATGTGCAACAGTGCTGCTCTTGTAAATGCCCCACAGCCATGAAACGCTAGAGCCGACGGAGAACAGCACTATTTTAAAAGTCAGCATTGCTTTTGTGTCCGCAGATGGTTTCTGCTCACCAGAATGGGATGGCATCGTTTGTTGGCCTGAAGGGCCTCCGGGGAAGCTTGTATCCACGGCCTGTCCAGACTATATCCATGACTTCGACCATAAAGGTGAGACTGGCCCTGGTGAAAGAACACTTAGCCTCGGGGGCTATTGTACACTGTACAATCATAACTTGCCCTCTTTTGCAATTTCTACAATTATGCAGGTCCTTTTAAGACGCAAGCTGGAGATTAGTAATTGACTGTGTTGGGGAAACAACTGGCAAAATACTGTAATTAAAAGTAGCCTTTTTTGTCTGATGTCTAGGACTAGCATACCGCCGGTGTGACAACAATGGAACATGGGAGCTGGTTACCGCCAACAAGACATGGGCCAATTATAATGAATGTGCAAAATTCCTCTACCATTACAACCACAGCCATGAAAAGGTGAGATCTGTCTCTTCACCAAGCACATGCTCATTGTCACAGTCGCAGGGCCTTCCTCCACAGTAGCCTTTGTGAACACATCAGTAAATTGTCATGTTATCGACAGTGCAGCCTTTTAGGCAACTCTTTATTACAATCTCTTTTAAATGTGCCACACATGGTCGACATGCCTTCTCAGTAATGTACACTGTGAATAAAATGTAATCATATTTAATGAAATGTCGAGATCCTGACAGCGACATAATGACATCACGGCAATGTTATTGCTCTTTGATAATATGAGGGTGCAATTCGCTAAATGTATGTTCAAATGTACGCTGAAAGCATTGTCCCATTAGTCGTAATTGCAAATCGTAAAAAAAAAAAATCTCAAAGAACTCACCAATCGCAGCAACTAGACAGTGATAAAAAACAAAATATAGATTTAGACCCATGGACTAGACGTTCTCATGTCATGTTGCCTTCCTGGTGATGATGAAATCAAAAGCGAGAAGAAGTTCATTGCCATTTGAGGCTACCTGTATGCTAATATGTAACACACCTTTTTTTTAAATATTCAGTTTTTTCTTTTTTTATTCCTTCAAGCGTCTACAATTTGTATGCACTATATTGCCAAAGGGATACTGACAGCTGAACATTACACCCATTGCTGATTTTGAAACCCGGCTGAAGGAGAGCAAATCCCTTCCTCCAGGTTTCAAAAGCCAAGTATCACTTTGGTCGGGCACAGGTGATTGGTGATAAGACCCGGCTCACAGCTGGCGTCCAACTCAAGGTGTTTGATCGCGAGAGGAAAGTCTTCTGCAGAGGCAATCTGCAATCTAATTCATTCACGCCAATCTCCGGCAGCCTTTCTTTTTTTTTTTATCGACCTTGATTTTTATCACATTCTCACATTGAAACAGGAACAAGTGTTACAAAAAGGCGACAAAAATGAAAGTGTTGATTTGGAGGGTTATTCAGATCACCTGTTGTCAGGTTCTTACGGTCATGGAAAACCTGGAAAAGTCATGGCATTTTATAAAATGGTTATTTCCAGGCTTGGAAGAGTCCTTGAAGAAAAAAAGAAATCCCCAAAGTTTTGGAAAAATCATGGAAATGTTTTTATATTCATGTGTTCATGACGTTCATTTAGGCCGAGTTTGAAATAATGAATATGCTTTTAAAAGAAAGACGCTCAAAATATAAGCAGGCCTACATACAGGCATCTATATAAATATGTATTCTTTTAATCAAACTATTGTCTCTCATTCATTTGTGTCATTTAAGGTATACTGTCTGCTTTGGATTTCTCATCGTTAGTTTAAATACTACATTTTCTCACTTTTTCATGTTTACACCGAGATTTCACAAAATGTTTGCTCACGGCAATTTGATTTAAAGTCATGGAAAAGTCATGGAAATCCATCAGAATGTGTATGAACCCTGTGTTGTGCAGGTCCCCTAATTAAGAATTGAGAGCTTGGTGCATTTCCCCTCTTGGCCAGTCAGAGTGTGAGAACAGCATTTCTGTCGGCCTTAATTATGGCGTTTGGATCATTCCTTGACATATCAGCACTCAGCAGAGATTGCCAGGCTAAAGCGCTGGTTGTTAGGGCCTTTTGAGACGTCCTTGCTCTCTTCGCTTTTGCGATTGATGGTGATTTTGAGCATCCTGAAAGCTGAACAAAAAATGTAAACGGCTTTCAACTCGGTTAGCTGCATCAGAGAAGAGCTTAGTGATGCCTTGGTAAGAGTTTGTTCTTATGATAACCGAATGCCTGCAAGTATTTTTATTGAAGCCCTTTCACATTTTCTTATTATTGAGGAGCCATTAGTTTATTATTGAAGAGACATTTTATAATTTGAAGAGGCCTTTTCCATGATTAAGAAGATCGTTTTTCATTATGAAGACAGATTTGTTTCCCCAAGTAAATATGTCTGTATTGCAAAGTAGTTGTTAGACTTCATCCGGATCAGCTGAACTCTGGGGAATCAATACCGCCGCAATTATATGCTGCAGCAGGCTTTCCCTTCACCAGAGCCAAACAATGAGAAAACGGCATAAACCTTTGGCTGTGTGGTGCATTTGGTTTCTGGCTACATTCTTGAATAGTCCAAGGCTAGCCGTATAAAAATCAAGTTATTTAATTGTAGTACTATTATTTGTAATTGGCTGTTATGATTAAAGAAAACGGTTGTTGCATAATTTCAGTAGCAAAGCTAAAATGGAGATGCCCACATCCTCTGCACCACATTCAAGCGGGGAGAGGGAAAACGTATGTTTCATGAAAAAAAAAAAAAAAGTAAAAATCAAATGTTTTTTTTATCAATGAGTAACTGGTTACTCTATTTCTCTATGTCCCCTACTGGCAAAGTGCTACATATGTTGTAGCCACTAGCAAAACTACAAACTGAAGAGCCACTGAACATTAACCTCTAATATAATAATAATAATAATAATAATAATAATACTAATAATAATAATAATAATACGCCCATTAGTATTAGGGCTGCAACTAACGATTATTTTCATAATCGACTATTTTTTCGATTAGTCGACTAATCTAATGACTATTTCCCATTAAAATGACTAAAAATGTTGGAATTTGAACTTCAAATGTATTTGAGTAACAGGATCTGAACATCAGAACATCATTATAACAAATACATTAAATAGTAATACAAATTAAAGTGCAAATATGCTTTAAAAGTAAAGAAAAAGTACAAATAAAGTTTTAAAAGTAACTCAAAATAGCAATCAAGCCTCTGAAAGTGCAAAATAACTGACAGTCAAAGTCCAAAAGTAAAACAAATAGTCCATCCTACCCGACAATTAAAGTGCAAGGGTTTAAAAGTAAATCAAAATGACTTATTGCAGTCCCACGTCATTTAGTTGGTTGTATTCTGCATGTTTAACTACATGGAGAAACTCCTTTATCTCTGGACAGAGCTCTATACGCCGTCTCACATCAGTGTGTAGAACAGCCGTCTTTGAAGAGCTCTCGCTCGAATAGACGATCTTCGATGCCACCTCCGTGATCTCTTTCCTGTTTAGCGTTATAGCGCATAATGCTTGTTATGCAGTGGTAGTTAAGGAAGTCGGGGAAAACATTGTTCTCCCTGCACTTAACAATAAATCCATTCAAGCGACCGACCTTTGCGGGCGCAGCGTCTGCGGTGATTGACATTAATTTGCACACCAGGAGCTGGGTTTTGTCGATAAAGTTTTTTAATTTTTTTTAAAAATGGCATTCGATCTACCCGCACTACCTCTGCCGACGTATTGGGCACCCCTGATGTAGTGCATTGCAAAGTCGACTAATCGTTGCAGCCCTAATAGTATCTATGGATTATGCAATCAATGGATACTGATTTCTAATGTTTGTACATAAAACGCCAAGCAGAAATCGGTTTAACACAGAAAAATACAGCAGCAGCATATCGAGCGCTGCAGGGATGACCGTGTAAGGTTGGCGTCACACTGATTCCATCAACAAAAAGCCAATGAGATTTACATTTTTTTTTTTTTTGTATTATTATTGCAGAAATTAAGTTCTGTGGAAGCTTGAAGCATGAATGCAATTGGCAGATGAAGAGAAATGTAACGTCGGGCTATAAACGATCACCACCACAGTCGCATAAGCGTGAGTACACGCAATGAGGCAATGAAGGCGGACCAGTCAGCGTGATGCCGTTTTGGAGACTCATTTAGCCACTTTTGCAACGGCATTTTATAAAGTGAAAATGTTTATGTGGATGTACGTTCAGTGCTGATGGTAAATATAGTGGTCCACTTAAGACATCCCCCAGTGTGTATGTTGACCGGGATAGCTGGTCTCTCCTGCTGTGGAGCCGTGCTGGCTGGGCCTACATGTATCAGGATGCATGGATCCCAAGCGTTGATTTTAGATGCATCTGATGAATAAATAAAATGGTAATATGCTAAAAGCTAATTAAAAAAATACAACCGTACACCTTCTGAATCCAAGTTTCACTCTTACACTAAACTATGACGGGTGTAATGATCTTAACTCCCCTTAAAGCACGACTCATTCAAACTGGACAAAAATCTAAATGAAACACGTTTTTTGTTCATATTTCCACTTTTCCAACAATCAGCAAATCAAGTTTGGCCAAAATAATTCCTTAATTTATAGGGGGAAATATGCTATCTCAATACGCTGCTAGAACACAACGTTAAAAACTCTTAAACTTGTGTTAACGCCCCAAAATGTACTAAAAGGCACAGATAATCTGGGATTACAACAGAGAGAGAGAGAGAGAGAGAGAGAGCAAAATCATGCTCTGCTCAGGTAGACATTAATTTCTGTAATAATGCTCTGAATGTCGTGTATAGATCCTTTAACCATCTGTACCATTACAATCTAAACCAAACCTACAATCATAAATACCATAAACACTGACATCACCATGACACCACAGCGCATGTTGAGAAGATTGTTTGTAAAGCAATCTTTTACAACCATCCGCCTCATGTGAACTCCAGCTGTGTGACCTTGTTCACAGTTACTCCTCCTGTTTCTTGCTCTGTCGCTGCATGAGGGTGGAATGTCAGAATATAAAACGTGCAGCGGGTATTTTAAGAAGGCTGAAAAACGGCTTGAATGTGTCGAGAAAGGGGAAAAATAGCACTTAGACATTATTGTGTGAGATTGTCTTGTAAAATTGCTCAGTTATGATGCTGACATGGGTTTTTAAGGAATTTTTATGGTATATATTTCTTTTAAATGATGGTCTGTACGCATTTTTTTATAATCTTGCATATAAAACAGTCTATAGCCTTTAAATGGATGAGGCGTATTATTATTTAATTAGAGGTTAGTGTTAAGTGGCTCTTCAGTTTGTAGCGTTGCTAGTGAACATATAACACTTGGCCAGTAGGGGACATAATCAGACTCTTCCATCTGCACTATTTGCACTTATTTTGTGGTACTGCTGTCTTTAATGTCCTTTTTTTGTTGTCTTTTTATATGTATCTTGTTATTGTGTATAAGTACGAAGAGCTAAGTGAAACCGGAGTCAAATTCCATGTACGTGAAAACGTATATGGCCATTAAAGCTGATTCTGATAGAGAAATATTGAAAAAAAAATGGATAAAAAAAAAACATTGATTTTTTTTTTTTTTCATTAAACGACACAAACATGAGTTGGCCCACATACGTTTTCCTCTCCCTGCTTGAATGTGGTGCAGAGGATGTGGGCATAACCTCATCATGGCGCCCTGCAGCTTCTTCCTGGCTGCAGATGTTTATGTTGATGGGCTCCCGAGGGAGCGGTTTGCAGCAGTTGATGACAAATGCACATGCACGAATGAAAGCCCCACACAGCACAACTGCCATACCGCAGACCACCGCCACAACTTAAGACACCCGTATTTTTTTGGCACGGGTCCCTGATGCTAAATGATAACAGCAGTGGAGTCTCTGGTTACATCACAAGGGGCTCTCGGCCCCTCCAGCATGTTGACGCACAGAAGGTCTGGTTAGCGGCTCTCCCCGCGGTGTCTTCTGGGCTGCCGGCTCACGCCCCTCGCCCGGCCTCGCTCAGCGGCGCCACCCGGGTCAAACGCCGTTTCCGTCACTAACGTCTGTGTGCTTGAGACGTGTCTGTCACCGTGGTGGCCATGCATGTTAACACGTTTTGAAGCTTGACGTTTCAACTTGCTGTAATATTATTAAGCCCGAAGAATAAAGCAACCAAGTAGTGTGATATTATTAAAAAAATCGATGTAAACCAATGTTAGTTTTCCAAATTGTCTCAAAGTGAATACAAACCTTGTATACATTTCCAACAGTAGGAGATAAATAGACTCTTTATTTTATTTTTTCCTTTTTTAAGAAAAGATGATACTGTGTACTGAATGAATGTTGACATTTCATGACCATACAAATATAGGTTATGTGTTTTCCCATTGTTTGATGCTCACGGCTTTCCTATTGTATAATATCAGCATCCATTTCTTCACATAAATATGGAAACCTTTATCCATTGTGCTATTCTAACACATTGCCCTCTACCAACAGGATGTCTTTCACCGCCTGTATCTCATCTACACCGTCGGTTACTCCATCTCTCTGGGATCCCTCATGGTAGCTGTCGTCATCTTGGGATATTTCCGGTGAGCCTATGTTTTCTGAATTTATTTCAATCAATTATTTGAGCCACAGATGGGTCCAAGATAGGAATTTAGAAGTCTGGAATATCGGTTCAAGCACTTGCAGCAGGGATCCCATCGGAGTGTAAAGGTTTACTGGCATAAGATCGATTTCTTACCACGCTACCAGAACATGACATGTAGCAGAATGCAATGTAATGCCCTGAAGACTAAATGCATTTATCATGAAACCATGCATTTCTCTGTAGCTGTATAAGCATGCAATGCACTATATGTGCTGGCACAGCAACAACATGAAGCATGCAAACTCTATCAAACGTAACCTTTGGCTTTTACTTTGACTTTTAACAGACTATGATATGTCCGCCTTTCGAGGAAGAATCTGCCTCCAGGCTCCATTGTCTGACATTTAGATGCTTTGCTGTTTATATGCTGATTTCAGTTTCCGATGACAAACAACCAAAGCTTGAATATAGATTTTTGTTCTTCTTCCAAGCTCACAAAGATTAGAGTTCCCCTGTGAAACAAGATAAAAGACGTTTAAATCAAAGATGTGAAGAATTACTCGTTTTTGAATAGCTTTGCTTCTCCGTAATTTAAAGGATTTACCACAAATGCCCCATCAGCCTGTAATCTTACCTTAGTGGCAACAGTGCTTCACCAAAGAATAAACCCTTAAATCAATATGAATTCACTTTTTCATTTTTTGTTCACGGCTGAATTAATGCTGGGCACATTTGTCGTTATTTGCTTATTTTGTCGAGCATGGTGAGAATCAGGAATCGACGTGTTGTTTACCAATGTTCTCCAGAAAGTTGATTTGCCAAACGGGCGGGCAGGCGGACGGCTTTAGGAACGCTCCCAACTGGCACAAGACAAATCTACGGGCCAAATGAGCTTAATAAGTTATCCCAGGGGCCCATCTAACATTCTGGCTCTGTGCTCCAGAGCACTCCAGACATGTCTCCCCTTCAACATGTCAGCTTTTAGACACGAGCGCTCGTAAATGTGTTCCACGGAGAGAGAAAAGGGATATTTCACATTAGCAGTTGTGTTCAGCATTTTTCACCAGGGAAATGTACACTGGATTAGTTTTACCTCTAAATCAATAGTTCTCTTGAGGCTCATTAATGAGGCTTCAGAAAAATAAGTTGATACTGAATAGCAAAGCGGTAATTATAAAAGTATCCAACTTGTTTACTCCAGACTTCAATTTGACTTGTGGAATATATTAACACATTTTCAATTATATTATTCAATGACTTTTTATGTATTTATTTGGCGACCATTGATCCGGCAACCAGATTCCAGTACTGGAGCGTTACCTCAAAGGCCCACTCAGTAAACACTCAGACAGGATGTTTTGGAAGAGCTTTTGACAGATAAACTCATGCTTGTCTGGAAGGAAATGTGCATGCTTTTCTCAACAGATGCTTGCAATTTAGTTTTTTTTACAGCTCACTTTGAGTCGAGCAATTCAATATTTGTGCGTTTCAAGCCTCGTAATCGCAAGAATGTGTGAGTCAGCTGGCTCTAATTAGGATGAGTTGTGTGTGTGTGTGTGTGTGTGTGTGTGTGTGTGTGTGTGTGTGTGTGTGTGTGTGTGTGTGTGTTTGTGTGTGTGCAAGAAATAACTTACACACACGTACATGAAGGTGCGCCAGCCCATACACACTCGCAGACACAATTTATTTGACCTTTCCGCTCTTGTTTGTCTTCTCCCCAGACGGTTGCACTGCACCAGGAACTACATCCACATGCACCTATTTGTGTCGTACATGCTGAGAGCTATCAGTATTTTTGTGAAAGATGTCGTGCTCTACTCTGGATCAGCCTTGGAGAACATGGAGAGAGTCACAGTGGAAGACCTCAAGTCCATCACTGAGGCGCCGCCATCCAACAAGACACAGTTTGTAAGTACAGCAACTCAACTCTGTCCATGAAAAGCACTCACTGAACTCAGAGGTTTTTTGTTTTATATATATATATATATATATATATATATATATATATATATATATATATATATATATATACATACACACACAACCTAGACCCTAATGAACATGGAACACACTTGTTGGGCTTCATATTAAAAATACTGTAATATCAATAAAAACATTATGTTTCTGTAACTATATGCAAATTAAAAAAAACGGCTATATAACTATTTTTGGTGCCAAAAATTTGATTTTTAATTTCAGAGCAAAAATTCATTTCTGACTTTGACTATTCATCATACATTTGATCAACCTATACGCATCTGTCTTTTATGTCTTTGTTTCTAACACCTGGTCCACAGCAACAAAGCTTCACTCAATAGGAGACAAAGGGATTAGAAAAGACAGAGTGGACAATTACTAGACTGGTAATCAGTAGGGATGAAAAGATCTCAGAGAGGAATTGGCTTCTAATAATCACTTGGTGGCAAAACCGCCGCAGCTCAAACAGTCTGGAGGTCGACTTTAAGAAGCCCAATCGATGGCTGACGAAATCACTGTGAGCTGCTGGGACTTCCACACACCCTGTCGATACAACAGCAAATAAAATAATAATACTTATTTGTTTGCTTCTTTGTTTTCCTCATCCTAATCGATGGTCCAAGGAAAGAGCATATTGAGTTATGCAATTCAATTGGACCTGACTGGAATAGTTTAACTTCTATTCAAACAGAAATGATTAAATGTTGTTTGTCTACTCTAAGGCACAGTTCTCAGAGACTCTTCTTGGACCTGGGTATTATTGATTGGATTTATTATATTTGCTGTTGTTCATATGATTCACTCAATGATTTATGTCATGTATTTTTCTCTGCTCTCTAATACGAGTCACCAGGGTCCAGCAGGAACTGATGTAAAATAATACTATAAGTGCTGCAGCTCAATGTTGTGCCACCAATACTTTCTGCACTAATTCCTGAGTTCACTATATATTGTGATGGTTATATTTATTTTCTTGACAATTATTGCATATTTATCATGTAAATGGTTGACTCATTTATGTCATTTCACTTTTAAGAGCTGGGACAAAACATTACATTTTGTAGTATTTTGTTCTTCAAACGCACACACTGGCAACTGAAGACTCGTTTTGTTCATATGTGGAACAAATCTGCGTGTTGTACATTAAAAAGTGTGATTACTTTTAATTTCACATGTGTACAAATGAAAACAATGTTACTTTCAAACAAGAAGCTCAGAATAAAGTTTGGACTTGTATAATGAATCAAGAGAAAAAGCAGGCTGTGAATAACACAGACATTAATGTCATTTGAAATGTTAATTGTCAAAATAAATGCATTATGCCTATATTCAAATTGTATCTGCGACAATGCATTTTGATTAACAACAATAACAATAATAATATTTTTTTTCTAGTTTTTGATTTTCAGCCACCCCAGCTCGCAAGAAATAGTCACTCATGTGACACCGATATGCCAATAGATTATATACGGCCTGACTTTACGGTTTAAATGCAGCATGGCATGTCTTTAGAAGTCAGCCCTTCATTGGCACACTGAAGGCATGTGCTGCTTTGTTACGCTAATATTAATGATTCACAGCTCCCGTTCCTTAATCTAGCTCTTGATTACTCCAAGAAATGATTTAGAAAAAATAAAGTCATCACTATGTTTCACAATTACTGTTAATGGTTTTGTTACAACAGTGTGGATTCATTAAACAGAGCAGGCATTTTTTTTATTGAAAAATATATATATACAAAAAAGTAGAAATCTACGCAAGAAATACTTAGCGTGTGTGTGTGTGTGCACACATACAGTATTTCGTGATATTCTACAAATCTGTAGAAATATTTCAAATCAATATGGCTTAAACTCAGTACAATAATAGTCCTTACACAGGCTCTGTTCACACTCAGCAATACACTGCTTCTTACATCTAACACTCATTGTCCCTTATTTGTAGCAATGCTATTCCTAATTAAAGTGATGTTTCTCTTATCTGGTGAAATTGTTTTGTATCAGGCAGAACTCAAGGGCACTCTTCAGCCATCACTTTCAATCTGAAGTTGTCCTCTTCCCCTCAATAGTAATTTAAAATACATTATTTGACACGCAGGAAGCTGGTGCAAAGATCTGAAAACGTGTCTTTTGTCAGCTGCAGCTGGCTGACGTGACGGACTATATTCTATTAAGACATGTATTTTAAAAGTGACTTTTTGTCAGCATGCGACTTGCTTCAATCTACTCTCTGATAGATTGGCTGCAAGGTGGTCGTGACCGTGTTCCTGTACTTTCTGGCAACCAACTACTACTGGATCCTGGTGGAGGGCCTGTACCTCCACAGCCTCATCTTCATGACCTTCTTCTCAGACAGAAAGTATCTGTGGGGATTTACTCTGATTGGATGGGGTGAGTTTTGCTTCATTTACGTTCCACTTGAACGTGATTACATTATGATTAGAGGAATCGCCATGCAAAGGAAATCATTAAATGATGTCACGTGCTTCATTTTTTATGGTTTAATTTGTCATTTTCTGAAACAAATTAAAAAAGAAACATGAGAGCATCTGTCGAATCCCTGATATTGTATTTATAAGTAGGTGAGGACAATGGAAAATGACTCGCGTGTAACACACTGCATGAATATGGGCTTTACAGTTCCTGCATTGTACACACTGTGCGTATAAATTACGTAAGCACAGCGCATACAATGTGGATGCTGTGCTACCCGGGCTCTACTCGTATGAGCAAATTATGGAATCATTTCCAGTGTTTCCTAATCGAGATGGCTGTGACTTGAATATGTTTTGTTCTATTTTTTTTTTCAGGAGTGCCAGCTATGGTTGTGACAGTTTGGGCAACTATGAGAGCCACGTTTGCAGACACCGAGTAAGTGATCTGCATGAATAATAGAAATATTCTTCTGGGTAAGCCTAAATAGAGTTATTTTTGTACTTTTGAAGTCGATCACATATCGATGGCCAAAGTACAAAACCTCCTATCTGCAAAATGATCCAGGAAAATGATCCAGGAAAAGGATTTATTTTTATTTTTTATTTTTTATTATGTATTGGGTATCCTTAACAAATAGCACTCTGCAAGAAAACAAGTTGTTTTCTGTATTCTCAGATAGGAGGTTTTGCTCTTCGGCCATCGATATATGATCAGATGTGGTGTCTGTTGCAAGTCTCCTTCAACAAATACACATTTCACATGCTGGATATACAGCCTGAACACATCAGCATTCTTCACAACTCCTGCTTACCAAACATGCCAGGAACCTTTGTTCAAAGAAGAAGGTATGAAACCTAAGAAGAATTAAAGTGGATTCACCTTCAAAGAAAACTGCCTCCAACCAATTTGGCAGGCCCTCAACCCGCTCTCATGGCTCTATCTGTAGTCTCCACACCGGTCCTGCACCACAGCAGAGCACCGAAGGCTCTGGAGCTCAGCGCTTACGACGGAGCTGCTCTCCAGAAGCGGCCCGGTGGAGAGCAGCTCCATGCTATGTTCTATTTGATCAAGAAAACAAACCAAGCATAATAGTCACAGCCACAGCTCCCCCGCATGTACACTCAGCAGTAAGAAGTCATGGTAGGCTTTGGTTCAAAATCAATTTGATCCACAATAGATGTCATTACTGGTTAAAGCTGACCCACTTATCACAGATCTGTGAATTCACAGCTGAAGGCCACACGGCTTTGAAGAAGAAGAAGAAAAAACACAGCTGAGATGAGTGTCCTTGTCGGTAGCTACGGCCCGAGTTGATGACAAGTATATGAGTTTAGGCAGACTGTGTTTTGATACCATCTTAAAGCAAAAGGCACGGAAAATAGATTTCTAAATCCTCTCGTTTTGTGCCTCGATGGCAGCGATCATTTGAGACACCGGTGTTGAACAGTAGGGATCTCAAGACTGGATCCTTACTTAACTCGTGCTTATCCCCGCTGTGTTGTTGTTTATCTACTGCAGGTGTTGGGACTTAAGTGCAGGCAATTTAAAATGGATATATCAAGTGCCTATCCTAGCAGCTATAGTGGTAAGTGGATACTGACAGCAGTGTGGAATAACAGTGTTTCACGGCACCTGTGGCATCATACCAGTTAGTTGGCAGTTATGTTTGCACATGTACTCACTGATGTCGTTATGCTTCTATTTGTGTCTTCAGGTTAACTTTATGTTATTTCTGAACATCATCAGAGTCTTGGCAACTAAACTGCGAGAAACAAATGCTGGAAGGTGTGACACAAGGCAGCAGTACAGGTACTGAGTTGTGCAAATAAATGTCTTATTCTCGTTTCTGAACCTCACAAGACCGCCTGCTCCTCTTCAGTCATATGACATGTTTGTAGTTTGCAGCATGATAAAACAATGAAAAGACACTTTGATTATTATCACTACCAATTGGTCAACAAGATGTTTTCATCTAACGGAGTTTAGTCTATAAAATGTTGGTGTTTTCGTTTTACTGAAAGTTGTAGTTTTAGCTTCATGACGTGCAGAAGGTTTGTGTACTTTTTCGTTAAGATGATGCAATGTCACTGTTACAGAAAACTGTTAAAATCCACGCTGGTGCTGATGCCGCTCTTTGGGGTCCACTACATCATATTCCACGCCATGCCGTATACAGAGGTGTCTGGAGTTCCCTGGCTGATACAGATGCACTACGAGATGCTGTTCAACTCCTTCCAGGTAAATCTGCTGTGGTAGAAAGTGCCAGAAATTGTATTTCTTCTCATTTTTCACTTTACATGGTCTTTTTGCTCTACTTTCCTGTCACTTTATGCATTACTACTGCAAACAGAACAACACACGAAAAACAAACAAAAATGAAAACGCTTGTTCGCTGATCCCTGTCGTCAAATTGTGCACATTCTCTAATAAAGTATATAAAAAAATGCCAGAATGCTAATTAGACCGAGGGTCCCGATACATATGAATGTATCCTTTTCAAGATCTGATCAGGATTTTACAATTCTGCAGGGTTAACGTGTCTTAGTCTTAGTGACAGAAAATACTTCCAACGTCTCTGGAAAAAACTGGATGGGATCAGTGAAATGTAATTGTTAGATCTTAATGAAGATAAAGAGGGATAAGGGATAGCTGAATACTAAATATCAAATTATACAGCTAAAAGGTCATGTAACGTGCACATTAAAGACGCAGCTTTCTCTTCTCCTTTCCAGGGATTCTTAGTTGCAATTATCTACTGCTTTTGCAATGGAGAGGTAAGCACTACGTTTTGCATTTCACACCAAAACTCCTGCATGATATTTAAGCTCTCAAATGGCTAAATAAGTTACTTTCTTCCCAGGTGCAAGCGGAGATCAAAAAGTCCTGGAGCAGGAGGACTCTGGCCCTGGACTTCAAAAGAAAAGCTCGGAGCGGCAGCAACACTTACAGCTATGGACCTATGGTGTCACACACCAGCGTTACCAACGTCACCGCCAGAGGACCGCTGGCCCTGCACCTCACCACGAGGCTGGGACCGGTGCCTGTGAACGGGCACAGGAACCTCCCCGGCTACGTGAAGAACGGCTCCGTCTCCGAGAACTCGATGCCCTCATCGGGACAGGAGCTTCCCGTTCCCGACGAGGAGCACTCGGCTCACACGCGGCCCTGCGAGAACGAGAAACCCTCGCCCGTGGTGGAGGAGGAGAGGGAGACAGTCATGTGACCTGCAGGGATGAAAATGTATCATTCAAAAACAGCCTCAGGGTGGTCTGAAGGGGACGGCTGCATGCTTCAACACTGCCAGTTTCATTCTCCTGTGAATCAAGCCAGAACATTATACAACAGATGAGACTCAAGGAAACGAGTGTGCATCACTTTCGTGATCTGGGCCATGTTTACCTGATGGATGATGGCCAAAAACACTCGCTCACCAACCACCTGCCACAGTGAATGTGTGAAAGGATGGAAACAGACTGCCGTTTCTTTCTTTTCCACTGCCAGAACTATTGTTATCTTGTTTTCTGTTCTTGTTTTTATTTGGGGGTGGGGGGGATGTGCTCAGCTTTTGTGCATAAATCAAGCCTTGGGTTATAGTTACAGTAGTTGCCAGGAACAGCCTTAATCACCATTGTAAAGCCAGGTGGATTTTGAGTGCTCTTAGTGACGCATTGGGGAAGGTTTCATCAGCAAGTTATGGGTTTACGTCAGCGTGGGTAGACTAAGTGTAGGTTTAGCTTACAAAAATAATCAATGCTACTATTTTGAGGCATCTGTTCGTGCTTTATGGCATCTCATTTGTTCTGCATTGATTTAAATCCACTTCAGTGTAAAAGGGAAGGTACTCAGGTAATTGAAGTCCTCTGTTGTTGCACACCTATTTTTATACTTTCAAAGTGGTTTTTAGCATGGTCAACATTTCTCTGACGGTGTTGCTATGTAATAAGGCTATGCTTTTTTTTTTCATTTTTTTTTTTTTTCAAAATGTTGTACAGATTCTGCTGTTTAGAAAAACCCAGTATTCATCCCTCCAATTACAGCAGATTTCGATGAGTTCAAGCGAATGTTTCATATTCAAATTCTCTGTAGAGCAAGATGCCAAAGCTGGAATATTTCTTTGAAGACTGTCTCAGCATTAGTTGAGGTAAAGAAGAAATGAATGGAAATATGACAAACATGGTATCAGATGTTCCCACACAGTTTTCAAAGGATGAGACAACCTTTAGAAACACACAGGGTGCAGGAGACCGTCACATATTACAGGTAGAATGTCAATGGAATGAGGATTCCACAAACATTTTGTATTCGGCTGGAATTTAGAGAGTGACATTTGTGGTGGATATGAAGGAAACCCCAGATATTAATACAGATAGTAATTTTTACAGATGGTTCAGTGTTATGCTGCTTTTTAATGTGTGTATATACAAGTCACAATGTTTACAAATATCAGAAATACATTCTAATTATGAGCTAATGGTGTTCATGTGTATGAATATCTTAAAAAGCTACGTTTCAATGTTTATTTTTTTTATGTGTATGTTTACGGAATGTTTGCAATATTTGGTGATGTGTGTGTATATAGTCCAAAACAAAAAAGGGGTAAATATATTTGACGGAGGGCATTTAAACGAGCATTTAATGAATCATTCCACAGTATATTTTAAACTCTGTAACTTGTGATTTACCTGCAAGGAGCGCAGGTTCGGTGACTTTATCTTTTATCTGATACCAGAGAGAGAAGGCACTGCCAGAGAAGAGGATACTTTGCAGCATTTCTTTGAATTTTCATCCACAAACTGGTTTACAGTGACTAAAAAGTCTTGAAAGACATATTTCTATTTTTGCGAAACAAATCAGACAACTTTACAAACAAATATTGTAATATTCTACATTAATCTCATTAACAAATCCCATGCAAATACCAAAACTAACAATATATTGACAGAAAGTGTTGTCCGATATAGTAAATACTCACTAGTGCAGAAAATATGTAATAATCAATAAGCAATGAACATACTGTATGCTATGCCCTGCTGTTTATTGAAATTATGTAGACTGCATACCTGTAACCTGCTTTTAAAGACTGAAAGCGTTGAGTTTTTAAATAAGAGACACAGACACTGAGGGATAGACTAACACATTGATGGTTTGGGTCTTTTCATGGCATTTATTGGCAATACAAAAATATAGAACGATATACATCTAACAATAACGATTAGCAGTGGAACTGTAAGAAATTCATTTTGGCCCTTCAGTGACTCCAATTGAACATTTCCATGGGGATCAGTCAATATTGAGTGTATTGTAGACCACACTCATTACAGGTTGCTGCAGGCCACAGTGATGGAACGAGGAAAAGACCGATGGAGGGAAGACTTCTGTCACTTGATTCAGTATCTTAATGTCTCGAAAGATTTATTTCAAAGCCGCTATTTATTGCATCTCTTATAACTCTGTTTAATTAAATCTGGCTTTCCACTAATTGCCCCCTGTCAAGTAAACATTGTGTTCCTTTTGTTTGAGACTGATATTATTTTAAAAAAGCGGTTGGTGTCAGAGCATAAAAATATTCCATTAAAAAAAAAAAAAACATTCAAAATTATATTTGAGCACTTTAATACCTTATAATATAGTATTTTTTTCTGAATGTATCATGTAAATGATTGTGTTTTGGAATCAAGTGTACTATACGGCCAATAATCAAAGAGCTAATGTTGTAATTCGTTGTTTTCAAATA
Organism: Myoxocephalus aenaeus; assembly: GCA_038501785.1. Lineage (NCBI taxonomy): Eukaryota > Metazoa > Chordata > Actinopteri > Perciformes > Cottidae > Myoxocephalus > Myoxocephalus aenaeus. The sequence continues at coordinate 2,680,753 of JBAMJR010000329.1, forward strand.
CCTCTCATTGAAGTATAAAATGTGTTTGGTTGTCTTTTATTTATCTCGAAATGTATACTCAGTGGAGTCAGCATTGGTCTCCATGCTTTATAGATACAGTGTGTGAGCAGTGTCTCGCCTTCTCATCACTCTAGTGGTTTAGGTATACGTTGTAGATATGTGTGTAAACTTGGAATAAAATATGAATATGTCTTCTGGTCTCTAATGTTCATCAGTGAATTGTGAATAAATCAGTGATTTTATTGTACTCTGATATTCTTGCCACTTTCATGATTCTTAAATAGACATATTATAGATAAAATATATTGTATAAATATATATGTATATAGATGCATTTTGTTTATTTCAAATATACAAATTTCATTTTAGAAAAAAAAGGTGCGCAAAATGCTTGCAGAGAAAAATATGAATTGATCTTTTGTCCCTGGAAGGGAGAGTTCACTTTTGAGCTTTCTTGGCGCCCCCTTTAGCGCCTGCTTTGCCTCCTTTATCTCCTTTGCCTCCTTTGTCCCCTTTGTCCCCCTTCTCTCCAGATTTCTTCCCTTTCCCTTCAACATCTTCTTTACTGGATGCTCCCTTTTCACCCTTCTTTGTTGGCGCCTCCTTTTCATCTCCTTTCCCTTGTTTGGCACCCTTGCCCTCTTTCTTGCCCTCTTTGGTCTTCTTCTCTCCTTTATCCGCATCCACTTTCCCAGAGACTGTTGTCACCTCCTCTTTCTCTTCTACCTTTGCAGCTGCAGGAAAACAAGAAATAAAAAAAAAAAGGTTTTAAAATAAAAAGGCAAAAGCTTCATGGCAGCATCAGGTCAAGGTCCTCCCTGTGCTAATTGGATGAGAGAATTAAATCCAGCAGAAGTAGGTTGCATGTAATGATAAAGGCACATCTGCTGCTCTCCTTACTAATAAGCATGGTCTGTTTATTTCTTTAATGGGGATTGTTTGATGTGCTTTGTGGGGGAGAGCTGGAGATCAAAAGGATGCAGCTAACAAAGTAAGTGAATATCTTCTTTAGAGGAAGTAAAGATTCAGATTGGAAAGGTACATTTAGGAACAACTATTAATATCAATAGGCTTTTCTGGACATAAAGGAGTAGTTTGACAATAAGCCGCATTCTCGATGCGAGGGAGATGAGAAGAGAGTTATTACTTCCATGTCGGTATGAAAAAAGAACATCTGCCTACAAACGTCTCTCAAGCTTATTTACATGTCACATCTCATTTGTTTCTTCGGTACAAACGTGTAAAGATAAGTTGCAGAATCGAAGGGGATTAGGTGAGACATGGAGCGGAGACCTCACAGTGACGACAATTATCTCCACACCTGTCAGATAATTATACATGTGATCTAAAGATAGTGTTGAAGCAGGTTGTCCTGCATGTGGAGATACAGTGCATGTTCAAAAGCTGTTCAGATGCAAAGCAGAACCTGCAGCTTCGTCTTATTCGTTTTCTAAGAACGTCTCATTCCGTTTGTTTTTCTGCCTGCTCTATATTTCCTTTTTTTCATTCAGAAATAAGCCGTCCTTGAGAATAGAAAGCAAGGTTTCAAATACCTTTAGTTTGCTGAAAAGTAATACCTCTAAAAGCATTTTCAATTCATGTTTTGCAACCCACAGAATTTCCTTTAAAACCCTTTTTTCCACATGGAAGATGGACCCTCAAAATAATGTGGACGCTAAGAAACCAGACACAGCTAACACATTACTTCTGATACAGATCAACAAGAAACAAGTCGGGGCCAAAGGAGCTTTGTTGTTGTTTTCCTTCCAGTAGCAAAGTAAACATTTCCCCCGGTGCTCTCTAGTGCTGCAGAGACACTGGATACACAAACGCAGGCCAAAGGAACCACATGACAAACAAACACCACATGGATAAAGTTGCCGGAGGGGGTCAGAGTGAACCTGAAAATATTTCGTCCCTGTGTTTTTACGGTTTTGGGTGAATCCAGCTGACTTACAAGAATCAACCAACCATCACACTGTTTGTGAATAGATGTCTTGTGCTTTTATCCTCATGCATTTCTCCTCCACTCATCAGCTCCTTCATGTTGCCTCTTTTTCTTCTTTTCTTCTTGTTTGTTTCTATAGCCGTCTGATTTAGACGAAGCTTATGATGCATCGGTGCAGTGGGTTAAAAGCCAGAATTAGAAACCCAGACATGTTCCACATTGTTCCAATTTTGGAGCGCATGAGTCCTGTTGTTCGCACACTGCATGAGAGTGGACAAAGGTTAACATTGCCCTCTGCAAAAGGACTCGGCCCCTCACACCTCCACTAAATGTCAAAAGTTCAGCTCGGAAACAATTGGTAGAATTTTTTATAGCATTCAATGGCACATGGCATTGTGACATTTCATAAGAAATCCCACTTGTAAATGTCACCTCAACTTCTGTTTCTACAAATGAAATAAGTTTTCCCTCCTGAGGAACAAAGAGGGACTTGAAACCCGACCGGATTTCTTTTTTACAAGTCCGTCACTCATCAGCCGTCGTGCTGTGATCCTCAAACAACCTTTTTTCCTCGCTGCCCGTACAGCGCTGTCGTGGACACACTTGTTAACAACAACAACAACTGCAGCTGTGACACTGAGAACTTCGGTATCAGCTACTATAAATCATTCTCTTTCTTCTGTGGAAGCAGCGGGTCTGGCGAGAGTTGATGGCGCATTGGGAGGCATTGATTGATATCTAGATCTATATTTTCCAGACTCTGTATTTCATTAAATGTTTGTGAGTGCTTGTGAGGGAGCTGGAGACGGAGGGATGAAAGATAGAGGCTGAGCCCGTGTTTCTTCCTCCTCTTTCTCTGCAGTGTGTGACTTGCAGCATATATTTATTGGCTGTGAAACTGGAAAGCTTTCCTTTCATCGTATTTATTTTCCGTCCCGGGTGCTTTTAACAGCTCGATAAGGATGGGGCAGAGAAGCTCTCATTGGAGAATTGGAGAGATTCTCCAATGAGAACAGTTACAGATTTTACAATCTGCCGCTGTGTGAAAAATGTATTCCTGCACACAACAACGACAGTGGGCATGAAGTTATATTTTATGATGTTGCAACTGATTGCATTGAATCCCCTGAGTGTATTCTTGTTTTGCAAAATCCAGTCCTCATTATTTTTTTCATGAAAAGAAAATTGCAACAGTTTCTATTAGGAATTTCATTTTGTATTCACAATTTGTTCCAATATTCATTGCCGCTACATTTCATCTAGATTCTCTGCATGTGGACATTTGGTTTGTCAGATATTATTGCATAAAGCCTATCAGTGTCACCTTAGCATGACATAATCACTGGGGGAAAGCAGCAATTTGCATATTGGCTTTACATTTATATTGCCCTCCACATTAGTTAATCCAGAAGCAGCCTTTACACTCTGGTTAGTTTGACGTGCGAGCAACTAATAAATATGTTAATCCTGTTAATAAAAGAGGGTTAACACAAGATCAAGTCTCTAGATTACACCGGAGATTGCGGAGATATGGATGCTCTCTAACAAGACTGATGACAGTCCCTATTTCACAGCTAAAATGGCTTTGATATACAAACAAGGCAACGCACCAAATTCCTGAGAGACGGCAAGAGAGAGAGACTAGAACATTTAATTACAGATGAGATCAGGGTTCTTGACATCAATGATCATATTTCATTTACAATAACGGGAGATGGTGTGAATGATTTGCTTCATTCAAAGCGTGAGCAGGCAGGTATAGAAACAGACCTTCACAGAGCACAAACTGCATGCTGCATGCGCTACAATTTTCCCCGCTTGCAGTATTAGCAATAATAATTTCCTCAAAGTTATCAAAGTCATATGCTCTTGACATTCTCGTGCAAATATGCATGAAGCTAATGATTATTTCATATTGAAAACATCTTAAGAAAGCAGAGAACCTCAAAAATTACAAAAGTGTAAACTACAAAAGGCCAGCTGCACAAAAGTAATTAAATATGCAAAAGCATCGCACTAACATTAAAAGTCGTATTTTCTACTCCACCACAAAACAACATTTGAACCAATCAAGTTGTACTAATACATTTCACAAGTGATGTGGTATGCACTTGAATGAGAGATGCATTTGTATTTGCTTGAATTTCTCCTGCAGCAATAGACTTAAGGAAGACCAGATAGATGGCTGATGCATGAAGAGGACCTTTAGGGTGGCCACCAGTGTGCACACTGTGTATTTTAAAGTCACATAGCCAGGAGGAGCGTCTGGAAGAAGATTAGAGCAGAAGAAAAGGAGGGGGAAATATCAGCCTGTCTCTGGCAAGGTGAGGGAGCTGGGTTGCTCCTCGCTGACCCTAACAGCTGAGGGCTGGCTGTTGATAGCACTTTGAGTTTGGACCTGCTCAGAGACTGTCTCTACTGCAGAAGCACTTGTGGCAGCTGGAAGAAAAACAGCGAGGAAGAGAAGAGGAGAGGAGAGAAGAGGAAACGAGAGGAGAGGAAGTTTACTACAACGGAGCATAAAACAGAGCAGAAGAATTGAACCAAGAGCAGCAAGTTTTGTGAGGTGAAAAAGAGGAGACAATAAACATTTAGGGAAATTACACTGCCCAAGGAAAGATGTTATGTAAAAGACAGCTGTCCTCGTAACCAGGACTGACTGGCCATCTGGCAGACCGGGCACTTTCCCAGTGGGCCGACACGTCTTTTGGGCCGACACAACTGTCTTTTTTTCTTCTTTTCTGACTGGCCCATAAAACAGGGAGATCGGCCTCTCGTTTTCAACACTGGAGATGATTATGTCTGTCTGCATTAGTCCCGCCCCCACACGCTCTATGAATACGTGCTCTCCCTCAGCTGAGCGGTTGAGTCCTGCCGTCTTCAGTGTTTGACAAATATTAGCAAAATGATTGTTGACGAGACACAGTAAGAATCGCATGGTGGCAGCAACTTTGACCATTGCACAGTAAGACCAATGAAAGTGCTGCATTTTCCATATTTCCCACACAGACGTTTATTATGGGCTTTATGAATCAATGAATTATCTTTCTTTACACTAACCGTCATTGTGACATGATTGGTAGGGGAGCCCCAAGGTGGCTGGTGTGTAATAGATTGTGGGAGGCCGGACAGGGCAAGAATGACTGGGCCCATTTGTTTGTCCCAGTGCAGCCCTGCTGGTATCCTTAATCATATAGTGGGACTACAACAGCAAAGAGTCTTGTACGACCCTGTCAAATAAAGCTCTATTGCTCCTGCTTTTCAGATCTTTAGGGTGTGCTTTTGTGTAAAGCAATCACAGATTGGTCTCAGCGGATGTATTGTACGCTATGTGGTTTATTGTTGTCACAAGACTTCCCATTTTCAAACATTTATCTCATATTCCCTCATTTTGAGCTACTGTGTGCAGCTTTAAACAATATTGTTTTTAAAGTGTAAGAAGAGACAACAAGCAAACATTTACAACAAAAAGCTTGTGTATCTCAACTTCCGAATATTACTAAACAAATATAGTCATATTAATAAATATATCAGAGAGAGGTACTTACATCCTGGGATCTCAGTCAGCTCATTCAGAGGTGGCACTGTCTCCAATGTGTTGGCGTATATTTTGGCGGCCAGTCTTTGCGCGTGCCGTGCCTCTATTTCCTTTTTGGTTCTCGGGATTCGACATTTGAATATACAACATAGGGTGATAACTGAAGAAGTGGGGGAGAGAGACACATTTGGTTTATTTAAATAGCACATGATATAATTATATCATGTACTGACAATTGTCAGTACATGATATAATTATATCATGTACTGACAATTGTCAGTAATGACAGCAACATGATATAGGCCTACACAATTAGGATGGGTTTAAGTGTCACTTACCCAAATTATATGGACAGCATATGTAGTATAACTTATATATTCACTTGCATACAGACATTCACGGTTCCAAGACGATGAGGTCCCATTTTTTATTTGTTCAATTTGAGACCAGCAAAACAAATAGCATTCTTCTCACCCTTAGCAACTAATTATCAAGCATGCTAACAGGATAATTAACGTGCTCAACATCAGCATGCTAGCGTGATCAGCATGCTAGCGTGATCAGCATGCTAGTGTGGTCAGCATGCTAGCGTGGTTAGCATGCTAGCATGTTCAGCATACTAGCGTGGTCAGCATGATGTTAGCATTTATTTTGAGGCACCGTTGCGCCTCAGTTCAGATGCACGGAGCCGCTAGCATGGCTGCAGACTTGTTAAGACGCATGTATTGGTGTCGAACCAGGAAACTCAATGGGTGTATGTGTCAAAAACTGAGTGAGAAAATATGTTTTCCTCATTTGGGTGAACTGGCACTTTAAGAAAAGATGAGTCCAAAGATCAATTTCGTAACAAAGCAGAAAACGTGTCTCAGATACACAATTTGTACAAAGTGAGAGTTTGTCTTCCGTCATTTTACATTTGCTGCTTGTATGACTCATAGATGTGATCTCTGCCTTTCCTGGCATAATAGTAGTGTCATTATTGCTTGATAGTCACACCGCGGACACATAATTGCATGCATCAACATCTTTGGCCTGCAGTTATTTCTTAGGATTGAAGTCTATTTCAAGAACGGTTTGTGAAAGTGTCAACAAAGTGATTTCATACTCACTAACTGCTAAAACAAACATCGAAAAGATGGCGATGACCTGCCATAACCGCAGCCCCCAGAAGACAACAGACTCTGAGGTGATGGGGTCCGGCTTCTTTGGGGGATCTGTGGGCATAAGCTGTGAAAAAATAAATAATAGAAACAACGTTGATCGTTTCAGTATCTGCACATCACAAATAAACCTTCCTTCACAAATAGAGAGAGAGAAACCCTCAAGGAATAAATAAGATCTTGGAGTAACTCAAGCTTCACATCCTTTGCATCACCCTCAGGCAAGAATCTGTGGAAGACTTTTCAGTCACTCTGAAAAAATGAATTGATGATGAACTCCGTTTGAAGCTGATATCCATATCAGAGTTATATATACCAATGTAGATATAAAAGAAGTATTTCAAGTCATCTAAAAGGCACTAATTCCTTAATTGCTTAATTGCATAGCCAATCAACTATTATTCTTCCAACGGAATTCCATGATACTTTATCATCTTACTTTATTGGTATGGTTAACGTATTGATTTAACTTAATATCTATTGAATTATTTAGATGCATGACAGTTAACTGAACTGACACAGTTCCTAACAGAAATACTTTAGGTGTTTTTGTTTTTTTCCGAGAAGCTCCAGGTGAAAATGTCTTTATCATTTATTCCACCAAGAAAACAACAACACCGACATAATCTGTGGGTTTGTTTGTGGCTCTCTCCACCTGAATCTCCCCATGGTCTAAGAACATGAAACCGTGCCGACTTGTCCTGCATTTTCCAGCATCAGTTAGATAGAAGGATTCCTCCCTTTCTACTGTATATTGATTGCTTAATTGGATGAAACATGGTTGTGTTGGAAACTCTATGCTTTCGTCCATGGATGGATCAGAAAATAGACCATTATTACATTTGCTGCCTTTGTTGATGACACCATTTTGTGATGACATTTAACCGTTTTTCCAAGAATAAGCTGAGACGGTGATGTAAACACTGCATTTCAGAGGCTCTGGAGGAGATAAGAAATGTAAGTGAATCATTTTTCTTTGGTAGAAAATACTTTAAACAATCTCCAGGTTAATGTTGACCAAGGACAGAAGACAATTGCATGCACCGTGAAGTATCTTAGTGTCATTCAGGACAACATTTCTTTGAGTTCATACAAATTAAAAAAGAATCAGCAGATGTTACGATAAGCTTCGAATTTGCGCCTTTTGCAACCTCTTCGTGTGCTTTCTCCATTGTGCCATTGTGCCAAGAACAGCAGGTCTGTTTGTCCTGGTTCTGTTCGTCAGACCCGATAGGCTTCATCGAGCCAACGTGCGACATGTGACAGTGCAAGCTGTCTTCAGGGCCTCTGCACTGTTTGTCTGCTGAGGAGGACACGAGAGGGGCTGAGAACTTGAACAAAGAAGCTGCGGAAAAAAATATTGTGCAACTCCCACAGAAGGATTAGCTATGATGGGGATATTTAGCACTGCTCTTAAAGAATTCTTTTGGTGCAAGAGCGATTATATAACGCTAAGTCCTTTCCTCTCGGGCAATTTCATGGGGCAGGATTAGTGGCTATAAGCCTCAAGTTTTCTTTTGGTGGAACAAACAAACCAAAATCTGAAGATTACTGACCTCAAGCTACCTCATGTTAATCATCATGTACCCACATTTATGACATATTTTCATTTGTTTGTTGGTTTGTTGGTTGGTTGGTTTGATATATTATTGCTCAAGTAAGTTTTTGTTTTTCTCAGAAGATCCTTAAGGGACTAATCAAGGACGATTAGTATAAGGCGATGGAAGATTAACATCTAAAAATAGGAACTTCTGCATTGGGAAGCAGGTTTAGTTATGCCACATGTATTATAGCAAAAGACCAATTACAATCACTATGATTCACAGAAGATGTATGCAATTGTACGCGATGCCTAGTATTTAGAAGTTTTTTTAAGGTGTTTCTATTTCTTTCTGTAATATACCACCACAACTACTGAGTCTTTTGACAAATAATTATTTAATATTTTGTCCTTTCAGTGTTGTTCTACACAGGCTAATAATAAAAACAAAAAGTAAGTAGCTTATTTTTCAGGAGCACACTTATTTGAATAAAAAACATGGATTTCAGCTGCATTTTTTGTAGTCTGATATATTATCTGATATTCTCTGCAATGTGACACCCTTCTCTTTAGCCCAAAAGCACAAAAACAACTTGGCGTACCCGGACGTCGTCATCCTCCTTTTTGCTCCGATGTAAACACATGTGGCTCAGCTATTCATGAAGGACGTAATATATCAGGTCACTCCTCATTAACAACTCTGGCGACTAAACAATAAGAACGAAGCACATAAAGCTTCCTTTTTTTTAACCCGTCACAGAGAAACCCTCAGGATATTCATGAGGGGAACCTGTGGAGGACATGGTGGTGTGTCGGGCTCTTACCTCGGGATCCGGGACCTGGGAGGACACGGAGGACAAGCACTGAGACAGCAGCAGGGCTCCCCAGCCCTGCAGCAGGAGCTGAGCTGGACATACAGGCTGATCCCCAACCATCCTCGCCACCTCTTCCTGCCTGCAGCCACCCTGCCCGCTATCTCCCTCTTCCTCTGCCTCTTCCTCTCTTCTTCTTCCTGCCTGCTCGCACTGGCGCCGTATAGAGGACAGGACCACAATGGCCCTGGGTGATTAATGATGACTATGGGGCTGTCGGCTTCTTCTCATATTCACTTGTCTGCTATCTCTTGCCTTTCTCCCACAACACTGTCGACCCACCGAAGAACACACCGGCAGTCACCACTGCTGGCAGCCCAAAACTGCTCCACTACAGTGTAGGGAGCCAACTCTGCAGTTATAGGGTGCATTAATTAATCAATAGACCTTGGTGTGGTTTACAGCCAGCTCATCCTGCCGGGGACAGGCGGTTAACACAGTGTGTGGGGGGATGGGCAGTACAGTTAGCCATGAGGTTGGCCTGCGCAGGACCGTGAAGCGAATGGCTGTGAGCGTCATCGAGTTTATTGCCTCAGGATCTGTGAGTGTAAGAATGCTCACAGCCTCGGCACTTGAGTGTGGCAGAATGTGAAGAGCCAAAGGTGCTGTGGAATCCAACGTTTCCAATATGCAGCCGCCCAAGGAAAGAGCAACACAAAAAAGATAATCAGACTGCTTTGGTTGCCGTCATTTGATGTTAGAATGATTCAGAAATAAAATGAATGATTCAAGGTGTTTTTAGTTTGTTGCTTTTTGGTGTGCGAGGCTGCTCTCACTTAAAGCTTGGGTGGGAGAAACAAGCAAAAACAAGCTAGATTTAAACAAATTATTCAACCAAAAAACCAAGTCCATTGCTCTTTCTCAATGAAAGTAGTTAGTGGCACGAGCTACAAAGGTCGCTAAATCTAGCGAGAAAGGTGGCAACACTGACAGCACTTCCCTTCAGGCCTCCCTACAAAGCCACTCACCCAAAAGCATCATTATGAAGGTACTCTGAGCTGTCAAGCTAGCAGTTTCTATGAGTGTACAATGAGTGCATGGGCAAAGTGCGCTCAGCGTTTTTTTTGGGGTCAAAACATTTGATTTACTCATTTCCAGGGATGTAAAGAAAATGTCAATAAATATAACAAAAAGGTTTCTGAAATACATTACACACGCTTTCTTTAATTTATGATGTTGCCAGCCACATTGGATGGAGGGCTTCATTAGCTCATGGTTAAACTTGAGGAAAACTAGGTCCAGTTTATGAAACGGGGTCAAACTAGTTTTGTTCGTTGCTTAAACTATATAACTTTGTTATGTTTAGACTATGTTTTGCTTGTTAAATCATAATCGCAGCCATCAGACACAACATTGCATAATCTTATTTCGCACTGAAAAGTACCAAAAAATGTAAATATCGCCGGAAAGTGGTATCTCAGGTGAACGACCAATATCTACAAGATTGTTAGTAGTTCTTTTTTGGGTCACTTGAGGGCAGTAGAAACAAGCTATAATCACAACATTTACACATCCAGCGTGTTTGCAAACAGTTGCTTATAAACACATCCAGCATATACGGAGCTAAGAGCTCAACAATGTTCATCAGCTAGTTGCTATCTACACTGGGCAGATAGCGTATACTGGGTCAGTAGAGTTTTTTATTTTTTCACTTCAAACAGCATTCTACTGCAGCTGGAAACAGTGCTAATGTGTGCTGAGACTGAACTAAAACATCAACGTTTCGGGCTGTAAAACCAAAATAGTCAGAATCAGGTTTATTGGCCAGGTACACATACCGCAAATCTAAAACAAAGCTGTACAAGAGTAAACATAAACATTTAGCTATGACGTACATACAAGTATGAAATAAGACAGTGGTGGATATGTACAGTATGCATACTTGTATGTTTACAGTATATGGGGTATATATATAGCAGCTTAGATTTATATTTGACAGTGATATAAAAAATAAAAAAAACAATTCGATGCATGAACAGACTGAGAGGGTGGAGAGCCCGGGTCAGAGGACACATGGACCTGGCCATTTCATGTGCAGGTGGACATGAAAGGCTATTCATCTTCACCATTTGTTGCCTCCTCCTCAGGAAGCTCCCTATCCCGTGGCATATCCAAGGTCGAAGTTCATGGCCAACATTTGACTTGAGAGATTTACTACTGACTTTATGAGATTATATAACGGTTTCAGGTAAATGACAGCAAACACAGACTGAAAGCACCCTGCAGAGCAATGCTTTACACCTTGATTCAAGCACACTTCCATTTTGCCCAATCCTTTCTTCAAATATTTTCTCTCCAATAAAAATCACTATATGACTGGCCCAGTAATCTCCATAGAAACAGAGGCACAATTACTTGTTTGTCTTGATCAAGGTGCACACACTTCCATAAAGTAGTAATTTGACTGATTTATGTGAAATGTTGCCCCATCCTCAGGTTTTTTGGTAATGACAACCCTTGTCCTGAGCCTTAGTCGTGAATAGCTCCCAGTGATTGGCTTTTGTCAGAGGTGTTGGATGCAATCACTACACCAGTACGACATCAGTTAGATCAAGTCCAAATCCTGGATTACAAAAGAGCTTGCTGTGTTGCACAAAGCTTTGGGTTTTGCTTTATTGTCGTGAAATCTCCTTGAGAAAAACTCTGCTCCTATTTCTACCCAGGCTTTCAATCTTTTCGTAAACAATGCAACTCAGGGATGTGTCAGGAAACAAGAATGAGTCATAATGTTTTGTCCTGACCTTTATTTGTAATCAGAGGATTTTTTTTAATACAGCAGGCAAACAATTCACCCCCCAACAATAATAAGTGTCACTTGTCTGCTTTTAATCAGAAAAAAAGACTGCAAAACATATTTAAAACAAATGGAACTACATTCACCAATTTGACAACCCATGCAGCTAAAATAAATATGCTGGAGACACAGAAAAAAACAAGTCCAACACGACACTATTTCATTTTTGTATTATTTGATTCGAAAGATGAATGCATGCATGCTTAGATCTGAACTAAACAGAATGATCTCTCTTGGTATTCTTCTTTATGTGTTGGTCAAAAATATCTTCCGGCATCAATCACGGAAGGTCAAGTCACTTGTCTGATTGTGACAAAAGGCGAGTGAGAGGTTGATATTTTGGTCCTATGGCCGTCTGATGAGCTATATTCAGTTTGATAGAAGAAACACACTTTAAACGTCTGGTATCAGTGGGAAGAAGACAATTACGGTGGTAGAGCTTCGGGCCGAGACATGCGTGGTATATTAAGCAGAATTGCAGACTATCTTTAGTGTCAGGAATCCGTTACATAAGAAGTATGGGCAGAAACAGCTAACAGCGTGTTCAGGATGCAGCAGCTGACAGAAATAAACACACCATATGTAGATTTCTGAAATTGAGTGCGACTGTGTTTTCATAATGTTACTCATTTAGGATTGCCTGGAAAGCTTCAAAACATCTTGAAATATCTCAGCATCTTGTTATCTCCACCACTAGCTTAATCTGAGGAGAGTATGTATCCCATCGTGTATATGTGTGCTCGCGTTTGCGCGTACGCACATCTGTCCATCTGTCTGTCAACGGCCAATCTTGCACACTATTTTTGTTTCTCATTTATGACCGTATCTTTAAGGATCTCTCGTGGTTGACCTGTCGGAAGAGAAGAGCTTGTAAACTGTTAGCTGTCGGTGGTCAGCGGAGTCCTGCAGTGGGTTCGAGCTAAAAGCTAACGGGGCTAATACAGCTAACAGGAGCTAACAGCCAACAGTACTAAACCCACAGCAGCTTGAACTGACAGTTTCTCTTCACAGGAAGTGTTCAACAGTTTAGCTGCACAGAGCCGGTGCAGACAGCTGTATAGATTAAAAAGAAAGCGTATCGGTTGCATGAGACGCGCGCGTGAAAAATGCATTCGACACACTTGCGACAATTGTGATTTGTGTTCATTCGACCAAACACCACAGCAGTTGACGTTGCAGACACTTGACGGAGATCTGCACTCTACTGAGTGACCTTTTCTAATGTCTTCTTCATCGGTTCTGATAATATATAGTTGCATATCACCTTAATAAGCGCTCTGCATGAAGACAGTATGTGAGCCCGTGCAGACATAATATGCACCCATTAAGTATGAATCATGGCATGAGATTGTTGTGTCAAGACAAAGCTCCGTGCATTAATATCCATAAAGCATGAACAGACATTTCTCTGGCAGCCTCCTGGGGCGTCGAGGTGGCTCAGGTGGTATGTCATTCCCTTTTGTCTCTCCCAATTATTTCTGCCTCTCTGTACTGTGAACTATCAGATTAGGTAAAGCTACAAAGCCAAACAACGGCAGCCTGATCAGCGGTACTCATGCACACATCCCCAGGAGGAAAGAGATTCCACTGGCAGTGATCATATTTGTGTCAAAGCCATTGTGTCAGCATGTGTTAAGGGTCTTAAAAAAAAACCTGTGTTCTTCGAGGGACTTGCACTCAATGGTTGGGAGACATAACAGGATATATCCACACCAGTGATGATGGACCCACATGACACAACCAAGGATTCAGACATCCAGCTCTGGAATAGTTGGGCTACAAATAAATACTGTTTGTCAAAATGTACACAATGTATGTGTATGTGGATGTTCTTCTTCTTTTTTTTTGCCAGGACTGTGAGATGTGAGATGGAGAGTTTCCTAAAGAAACTGAGTATTTCCGATTTTCACTGTTGTTTGTCAACGTTTTTTAGTCGCAGAAATACAGCGAGAATATTCTAGTAATGTCAGCACCACAATACATTCTTGTTTTTTTTGTCTAATGTCTGATTAAAATAGCCAATACAGTCTCTCCAATATCAATGCTACTGGATCATTATTGTATTTGCCATATTTATTTACGAAGATCACATTTCTGTGTAGCATATTGATTTATTCATGAAGTCATCATAATGGCATTTAAAGTGGACTGTATGGAATACAGCACAGCATTGCTTTGTACAACAGATTGAGCCGATACTAAAACCCCATTGCAGAACAATAACTGCATTTTTGCAGCACAATAACAGGAAAACACATGAGAAGTTGTTGATATGCAGCGCATGACTAACCACACTGCCATCTAGTGATGCCATCTTGCTGAAGTAAACAAAAAGCATCCAGTATTGACATGATACCTCACTGCACCAGGCAGAGTTGAATGGCAAATGGCAAAGTTTGATACCCATTATTGGATATTATTGTCAGCAACAATGTTCCTCATGCTGTGTACTTTGATCAACATTTCAATTGTAAAAAAAAAAAAAAAAAAGGCTTCGCAGCTGTCTCAGTCAAGATAACGGCTCATTACTTTATTTCTACTTACTGTAAATGAGCACATTAGGGACACCGCTGTTTATTTTCTTTGCATTACATGTAAATGAGAGGCACTAGGAGATGAATGGACTCATAGAGGCACAAACCGTTTTCTGGCCTGAGTTAAGTTCACAGATCCCTCGTATACTGATGGCTAACTTTAACCTCTGCGTTCACAGCTCCACTATTGACTTTAGTTTCTGGATGCAGTCAATGGTCTGCAGGAAGCATTGGTCCAGAACGAGGGAATACCTCTGAGGAGAAGGATGGAGAAAGGAGTCATTCAAACCTGGAATGACAAATAGGTGAGGCTGTTTACGTATGCTGTGTTTACATAAGTTTGTGTTTGGTTTGGTGGGTTATTGGGCATTTTGGAATAAATCTACACCTTTCTGCGTAATACAGCTACATAAAACCATATTAAAATGGTTTGGTGGAGCGTAATTTATTTGAAAGTGATGACACTCTTTAATGACTGAAGTCAACAAGGGCAATGTTGCTTTTTCCCTGAAACTACACAGTAAAATCAGCACTGAACATGCAGCAATGATCTTGAATGAAAATCGAATGGATGGTAATATTGGCCTTTTCCTAACACACAAAATATAAACTTCAGATTACACTTTGGGAAAATATTGTACATGCCCACAAAAAAATGATTTTAATGCAAGGTTTTGTTACGGCAGATAAAAAATAAATAAAAATGAAACAACATGACATTAAGTTCAATATTTTCCCTGGAATCGGATGCAGTTAGGGACCATGAGGAGCATTCGCTCCATCAACACCCTGTCTGACACATATTTCTACATTTCACATGTATATTTGGCGATCGTGCAGAGCGTATGATATCTCATCTGTTCCTCCAATGACACATCCCACTCATTACGACATTAAAGGGTGCCTCACCTTCCATCCGTGGAGGTATTCAACACAGGCTGTTTTTTGTTACTCTGAGCATAAAGGCTTTCTTCATCACTCCCAAACTCTGATATTTTTGTCTTGTGGCACTTTCTCGCTCAGTCCAATGGGGACCTGCCAATCTCCCACAGGGTACTGGAAGAAATAGTGCGGTATTTGAAGCAGCACACTAACTCAGCCATGCTTTTAAATTAAGCGTGATGTGGAGGGAGAGGAGGGGGGGGGGGGGTTCTGCTAAAATCCTTTCGGCTACATTGGAAGAAAATAACTCGGATGTTAGTATGAATGTAGAGACTCCCAGCAGGCTGCGCATATCCAGGCAACCTTTGGATTAAGGAGCTACGATCGCGCACTGTACATACGTGTGACATGCCTCTGGGGCGTGTGCGCAGGACTTACAGCGGGAGTTTGTGCAGCTTGAGCCCGCATTCATTTTCAACCACTATTCCCACACAGCTGGTTTCAAGTCAGAAATGATTAGCAGTAATATTTGAAAGGAAGGTTATAGTTTTTTGGGGAACTTGACCTTGCTGTTTACTGTTTGGCTTGGCCTGTCACACATTTATGCAACCATCTGAGTCCAAATCAAACTCCAAACTCCAAGAAAAGGTCATAGCCATGAATGTAAACAATACATTCCAAACATTTGGTCAAGATGTGGTTCCCCTTTCATTGATTGAATTGGATGTTTCATTAGCTTACAAAAATATTTGAAAAAAAACAACAGACTTGCTCTCTTTACCTGTAATGCACGTAAGGTTACCAGCGGAGGAAAATACATACATAGATTTAACCAAACGTGACGTTGACATTTATAAAACAGCTAGCAGACAAAATCAGCATCAAACATTTCTGTCATCGGTAGGAACAATTGTCTTATGCCATCTCAAGCCGTTAAACTGAGGTCGCCGAAACGCACCGAGGACCCAACACAAACTGTCTTTGAAGGTTCAAATGAGGAAAAAGGGGCGAGATCAGTAAGATGTCTGTGTGGCGGAGGAGGAGAGCCTGCTTCCTGCGGGCTGCTGTTTGTCACATGTGACAGGAGAAGGTAGGGCTTTAGCTGGACGTGAGGTTGAGCAGGAACCAGCCGGTTCCCCTGGTTAGTGTCTAGTCCGCGCTGTCACAGAGCCTGCAGGGAAAAAAATGCTTGGCTTGTCTCATCACGTCACTGCAGGGCTGCGGGTCGTGCTCTTCGGCGATGCCCTCGGCGCCTCTGTATTCATCCAGCTAAGAGGCCCGCCGGGACACAACGCACACAAGCAACATAAACATATCTGTGCCGCCTAAACATGGGGGTTGGAATGAGCGAAAGCATCATTATTACTGTTCGCCGGGTGAAAATCAAAAAAGCTTGCTGGTTTTCAGGCAAGACAGTGTCGTCCAAGCCATGAATGTAATGTTAAAAAAAAAATGACAACCAATTTGTTGGACAGTCTTTTCAGTTTGTCTGTTCAGTTGCCGTTGCTCAGCAACTCCTGCCACTCCGAGGGACACTGCTCAGGTACAGGGTCGCGATAGTCAGCAGCAACATTGTCCATTGCAAAACATTGCAAACAAATAAATAAGATAGAACATTTTGAAAACCTGCTTGGCATTGTCAGGTCACGCTGTCACTGACCTTGGCATAGCAATATCCCCCTTGCTACTTGAACAGCCCTTACTTTGGATTAAATGGTGTCTTCTCCCGCTGCTGCTCCATCATCACCCTGCGGCCTTCCTGCTGGTACTGCTGTTCTGCCTCCGAAAACCTCTGGTTCACTTCTTTCCTTCTGGAAAATTCCAGCTCTGACAGTTAGAATTAAAACAAATAATACTATTCCTCTTGATGCTGACTGTACAGTTGGACTAAGGAGACTTTAGGTTGACAGAGACAAATGAAAAGATACATTAACTTACTTACTTACTTACTTACTTACATATACTAACATTGATAAAGTAACCCACATATAACTTTTGACATGACATAATGACATATCACATTTTGTAATGTTTTCTGATTATAGTGAAGGAAAGGATGGAAAGTTAGTTTTCTTGCATTGTTACTACTACGTGACGCTGATTTGATCATTTAAATTCTCATACTGACTTCGCCTCAGGGCTGTCAAAGAAACTGCACAACCCTTGGTTTCCGTGTACCAGGATTTTAACGAAAGATATGACTGAAAAGGGTGGAAACAACCCTGCAATGCTCAGAAAGCCATACCTAACGTGTGTGGCCTTCAAATGAGATTTTACAATGGACTACAAATCAATAGAATATTGTAAAGGTGCAGCATTGCAGCATTCCCTTACAACTCATAAGAAATGCCATTTTGATGACTGTGACACACACACACACACACACACACACACACACACACACACACACACACACACACACACACATCAAGGGTTCAGGGTTCAGACCTGCAAACAACAGCGCATGCACACGGACACATTCTGATGTGCTTGTGTTGTCTTTAAGTCAGTCTTTAAGATAGAGAGTCTAGCTTTGGATCATTTTCACATGAAACCGTCCGACGTCTTTGATGACAAGGCAAGAACCAACAACAACATGATAACGTTGTGCCGTTATCTAAGCAATGTCTGAGTCTTTTTGTTAGAATCAATAGCATTTTAGAATTGAGAGCAATAAATTGGAGTGTTTTATTACTTATTGTCTTTAGGGGCGTGAACCATCTCAAGGAGCCGGTCCTTCTCCACGCTGGGTCATCAGAGCGCTCACATCCGCTGGAGAGTGTGGACATCGTGAAGAACTTGGGCCCCTGGGAACAAAATGACGCAACATTTCAACATTATGTTTTGCGGTACATACATCGATGTGTAACAGTGCATCAGGAAATGTACAAATAGAGCAGCTTGATGTGCACTTACTTGAATTCTATACCGCTTCCCACAGCAGGCAGCACCAGTTTATGACCAAATTTAGAAATTGAACTGAAACAAGTTGACAGACAGTCATATCAACAGAAATCCAATCTTGGACAAAACTGTGAAGCATCGACCAAATTCAATAACCTGTTCACAGAAAGTTGTGGCTTTCTAACCCTAATTTTGCCAGACAAAAGGTCTTGCAAACCCAGTGTTACTGTAACAGTTAGCAGAGGAGAAACATTTAAGACGTACATACAAGAAGTGTCACTGACTAATTGCATGAAGTAACATCATATGCATTCATACAGAATTACCATTATCCCACGTACCCTGAAGATGTTATTCTGTTGTTAATGTCTCCCTCTTCAGGGGTGAATCGGGAACTGCAAATTGCTGTCTTGAGGCTGGACTGTCTCTCCGCGCCCTCTTCCTGCAACAGCAGTATATAGACACCCTTTAATGGCTTGGCCGAGCATACGAACCACAAAAAAGCACATGCTGAAAAGTTTGAATGGGAAAAATGACTTTTCAATGAATCTGACTTTTGTGAAGTCGAATACAACTATATTATTGCTGAGGTCATTTCCATGATTTGATTTTGATTTTTTTTACCTTGACAGAGAGCTTCTGGATCTCCTCCTCCAGCTCTTGGATCCTGGCCTCTCTTCCAGGGTTGTGCGCTCGAGCCTCACTGCTCAGCGGCTGTCTCGGGCTCCGCCGGGCCTCCTTGCTCGGCACGTTCTGCAGCTGGCCGAGCCGACTCAGCACCTCCTGCATCTGAGTCTGCTGCTTCTGCACGAGGTAGAAGAGGCGGTTATTGCTAAGAGCAATGTAGTGGAGCCCGCAGAAGATCCTGCTTTCTGTGTGTGACGTGAAAATCCCCGATTATTCTTTTGTTATTTGGTCTGCGTAACAAGAACTGAATCGTGTAGTTAATAAACCATTAAATGCATGAAACATATGCCTTTCGTGGAGCACAAACAATTGCTAGATAGGCGTCATTCACATATATCAACCATATCTACCTCACTAAGAAAGCTGCAATACTACTGCAGGGTCAGCGGAGCACTTTCTCCAAGAGATTCATCACGCTCCGCTGCATCAAGGACCGCTACAGGAAAACATTCCTGCCTACGGCATTACGGCTTTATAATAAGTCACCGCTTGCCAGATCCTCTGACTGATTAATCACTGTACATGTTTATGTTTATCTACACTTCACATACACCGCGTTCCACATTATTATGCAAATTACACTTTGCTCAGATTTTCCTAAATAGTAATGCACAGTCAGTCAGTATCATTTTCAAGTCATCAACTGTTAGAGTATAAGTCAAATTCTATTGAACAAACCTCCTAATGATAACAGTATTTTTTTCAAAAAATAAAAAACTCAAAATGCAGTGTTCCAAATTATTATGCAGAATTTCAGAATTTCAGAGTTTCAAGATATTTTATAGGTTGTAAAGAACAAAAAATTGTCATTTGTTGAATTTGCAGCATTAGGAGGTCATATTTACTGAAATCAAGAAAAGTTTGAATCAAAAACATCTTAACAGGTCAAGTTACATGTTAACATAGGACCCCTTCTTTGATATCAACTTCACAATTCTTGCATCCATTGCACTTGTGAGTTCTTTGATAGTTTCTGCTTTAATGTCTTTGCAGGATGCCATAATAGCCTCCCAGAGCACCTGCTTGGATGTGAACTGCCTTCCACCCACATAGATCTTTTGCTTGATGATGCTCCAAAGGTTCTCAATAGGGTTAAGGTCAGGGGAAGATGGGGCCCACATCATGAGTTTCTCTCCTTTTATGCCCATAGCAGCCAATGCCCCAGAGGTATTCTTTGCAGCATGACATGGTGCATTGTCATGCATGAATATGATTTTGCTACGGAAGGCACGGTTCTTCTTTTTGTACCACAGAAGAAAGTGGTCAGTCAGAAACTCTACATACTTTGCCGAGGTCATTTTCACACCGTCAGGGACCCTGAAGGGGCCTACCAGCTCTCTCCCCATGATTCCGGCCCAAAACATGACTCCGCCACCTCCTTGTTGACGTCTCAGCCTTGTTGGGACATGGTGGCCATTCACCAACCATCCACTACTCCATCCATCAGGACCATCAAGGGTTGCACGGCACTAATCCGTAAACAAAACAGTTTGAAAGTTAGTCTTCATGTAGTCCTGAGCCCACTGCAACCTTTTTTGCTTATGAGCTTGGTTTAGGGGTGGCCGAATAACAAGTTTAAGGACACTTGCAAACCTCTTGAGCATCCTACATCTTGAAGTTCGCGAGACTCCAGAGGCACCAGCGGCTTCAAACACCTGTTTGCTGCTATTCAATGGCATTTTAGTGGCTGCTCTCTTAACCCTACGCATTTGTTTGGCAGAAATCTTCCTTATTTTGCCTTTGTCTGAACGAACCCGCTTGTGCTGTGAATCGGTGACAAATTTCTTCACCGTCCGATGATCACGCGCAATTCTTTTGGAAATATCCAATGTTGTGATACCTTGACCAAGGTATTGCACTATTTGCCGCTTTTCAGCAGCAGAGAGATCCTTTTTCTTCCCCATTTTGCCTGAAACATGTAGCTTGCTTAATAATGTGGAACATCCTTCTTAAGTAGTTTTCCTTTGATTGGGCTCACCTGGCAAACTAATTATTATTATTACTATTTGGATGATTTCAATCATCCAAATAGCCCTGAGACACAATACCATCCATGAGTTTCATTGAAAAACCAAAAAATGAATGTTTATGACCCTTAAATACAATTTGCCTAATAATGTGGAACGCGGTGTATTACATACATCATTTGCATTTTTGCACTCTCCTATTGTTTGTTATTGTTTGTTCATTTACACCTCACACACTTAATATACACATACATACTTGCACTTTTGCACTTCTACTGTTTAAGTTTAATTTAATTTAATTCTTAAAATAATACTCTGTTCTTTTTTCTTTTCTTTCATCCCAGCTATTTTTTTTTCTTTTTTCTTTTTCTTTTTTTATTAGTATTAATATTGTATATATCTTTCATCCCTGCTGTTTTGATATCTTATTTTCTGTCTGTAAAGTGCTGCTACTCGACAACAAATGTCCCCTTGGGGATTAATAAAGTATATATTCATTCATTCATTCATTCAATATAAAATATATGCCGGTCACATAAAATCCTTCCTACTCCAGTTCCAGCACTTTGAATGCTTGTCTGTGGTTGAAAAGAATCCATTAATTTTGACGCACAAAAAGACAAAAGGCAGGTAATATCACATATTAACGGAAAATGTTGTCAAGCATGCGCTGTAAAATTGAAATATACAAATTGCGTTTTTACACAATAGAAGATACACCAAATATAAAACTGCGTTCTCTCTTTACCAGCAGAGCATCCACAAGCTCATCATCGTGTTTTCCCTTCTCCCGGAGGGTGGAGATCTGGACCTTCAGCATCTTTGTCTCGGTCGACAGAGATTTGTTCCTGGCTCTAGACGCGTCTAGCTTTTTCTTCACGTCCTCGTGGTCCTTCAGGAGGGCCTCGTAGTCCACCGAGATCTTCTGTTTGGTTGTGGAGCAAAAAGCAGGGCCTCATCAGCAAATTCATTTCCTTCATTTCATCAACAATCATTGTACACAAACCTCAAGTGCCTCCCTCTTCTCCTTCTCGATGGTGCGGATGTAGCTGAGGTTCCGGCCTTGTGGAGGGGTTTTCTGAAGGACCCCGATGCCCAGAAATTCCTCCTCTACACTCAGGACACTTCCCTGTCTTCGCTGAGTGGACAGGCTCAGCTGCTGCTCCAGATCCCGTACCTGTCACACAATACTCTGCGTTGTTCATGGTGAAACTTTTATCAAAACAAAGCACTTTATTAACTCTGTACGGAACTTGATAACCTTATTTGGGAAGCACTTTCCATTACCATTTTGAGCTTACCCTCGTCTGAAGAGCCAATATCTGCTGAGAGCGCCCTCTAAAACTCCCCGGGCAGCTTAGTAATTGCTGAAAGCTGACCTCCTCTCCAATCTCACTGGTCAAAACCTACAACGACATGCAGCAGTTCACGTTTTGGAAACACAGATATCTGAATATTCAGAAGAAGAATAAAAGATTCTACCTTCTGAGCTACTTTCAAGTCCTGTTTGACAGATTGAACCTGGTTGCGGTACTCGGCCACTTTCAGCTGGGTGGCGGATAATTTGTCCTGCAGAGATTTCACCGCTGGGTTTTCCTGCTTTTGTGAACAGACGGATGGAGTCCGGCATCATTAAGACATCGAAAATATGATTTTGGTGAATGTGAATTTTCACATCGTGGGTTACCTCACAGTCTTCAGACGACCTCTTATCCAGTGACTTTGCATCAACCTTTTGCCCAGGTGGACAGTGCACCAAAGCCACCAGCAGCTGCAGAACAACATATCTTTGCTTTCAGCAAATGTGTTTAGTTTAAAACAAAGCGAAATGCTGAACATCCATCCACAAACCCAATGACTGCTCACGCAAAACTTCGTTACCTCTTTCTCGAGCTCTTTGACCCTGTTGATGTTTTGCTTGGATTTAATCTTTTCCCGCTCAATTTCAGCAGTTAGCTCTCTGTTCTTCTTGGACAGCTCAACAATCTTGGTGGCTGCGATGTCGCCGGCCAGGCCCGATGTGCCTAAACGGGTGAGTCACGAGGAAGCTGTGATGTATCTATAACGTATATACACTGTGGGTGCAATGTGATGTGGTATTTATACCTGCTAAAGCCAGTCGTTCTTCTTCTCTTTTCTTCTTCAGGTGTTTTATTTCAAAATCCTTCTCACTCAGAAGTTTGAAGAGCCGGCCATTTTCATCCTTCAGCTCCCTCAGCTGGTCCAGCAAATTCTCATTTTCATCCTGTAGCAGTCTATAAGGAGGTGATGAAATGAACACTAAATAGATGAGAGTGATTCATTGATTACATTGATGAATAAAGTTAAAAACGATGATGATTAGTATTATTCTAATGTCTAACAAGTTAAGCTGGCGCAGAGGAAAACATATATTTTAGCCTTTGTAAGACTCACCTGTGTTCGAGATTGTCCGCCTGAATACCTTGATTAGATAAATCCAAATCATCCAGGACAACACTGACATCAAGCCTATCCGGTTCTTTCTTCTTTTTCCTATCCAGCTTTTTTTTCTCCTGCTGTTCCTGTAGCGCTTGGAACTGAAGCCGCAGGTCATTCAGATCATCGTCATGCTCCATGATCTATGATTTATAGAACAGAGAATATACATCAACTTATAAAAGTGGTAAATGACAGAGGAAATCCATATTGTGAATACAAATTGTGTGGGGATTTGGTCATCGTAAGATAATGGATGCATAGCCTTAAGGAATGGCTTGTTGCCGATCAGGTGTGCAAGTATTAATGTACTGTCTGTCCTGCCTGCTTATGTGGTGTATATGTGCATTTGTCTTGTTTAGTGTTGATGTATGTGATGTGCCTCCAGTGTTTTATATGTGCTTATACTGGTACACTTTTATTTTTGCTTCGATGTGACTTAGTTTTGTCGATACGTTACTGTCTTTTTATCGATGAATCTTAGTTGCATTATGTTATTGGAAATTTTGTAATTTCAGGTTGCCATCAAAAAATCTGTGCAGGGACAGCAGATGAACATTAGCCTCTCTCGCTAACTCTGGCTCACTTACAGTGTTACTGTTGATTGGTGTGCATTGTCCCTGCAAAATAAACAAATAAATAAATAAAAACTACATTTAGATTTCCTTGGATTTATGTGACAGCCTAAAGTTTTGTCGACACCTGTTTGTTTTAACTGAATAAAAATAACCATTAGGCTATAGCTTAACCAGCGTGCCAATCTTAGCTCCATCATCACTTATATTTCTTCAAGCAGACCAAGTCTAAACACCTGCTGTTTGAATATATGGCTGTAAGGCAAAGGGTTATCATTAACCACCCCACTGGCCTAAATATAGCAAGACATGATGCAACACATGCTAACTGACTACTAGTCTTGTTAGTAAAAAAGGAGGAGAAATTAGCTCGATAACGTTGATGTTTATTACAATGTGACTGACTGTATAGGCAGCTATCAGAACTCTACTCCCAACTCTGTACAAAGTAGCACACATTAAGGTTGTATTAAGAAACCAGCTCACCAGTCATGTATCCAAGCATCGCCGCTGTAAACTAGTTCATTAGAGGCTGTTTTGCACCGTTCAGCAGCGGAGGTGAAGAGACAGCTTCCTCGCTGATTGCGTCGCTACTGTATCCATAACAACGGCACTTCAGACGCTTAGAAACAAGATCTCGCGAGAGTAGGAACACACGGGACATCCATCAGATCTCAGGTCTGTAACGTGAGTTCAATGTTTTGAAGTGAAGAAACGCGTGCTGCCTGTCAGTGGTTTAATAATGCTGAGAATAGTTTTAGACAAGTAAATGAGGCGGCAAATGAGGAGAATAAGTGGCAAACAATTAAAAGTAACAGGTGAAATATTTAGCTGATTGGAGAATTATGCCTCGCTGAACCTAAAGTTACCAAATGAATAAGTGTTTTCCACAATCTAATATCTGCTGGTAACTGCTACATTTGCATTTAGCCGTGCAGTTGTTTTTCATCTTGACATCATAAGTGCGGTCCAGAAACCTCAGCAAAGGAGCGAAGTCACCTCGAGGCAAGTTGTTGATCTCTCATCACCTGATATTTGGGTCAGCTTCCCAATTTATAATACCCCCCCCCCCCCCCCCCCCATACACATACCAGACAACTTTAGTTCACTTCTGGTGTACACTGTCACATAAAGCACATCTATCAAAATACCAGACTGACCCAAAACGATATTGATTCATTAATGTAAATTACAAGTTTTATTAAGCAAGAAAGGGGTTGTGGGAATTGGAAGATAAGAGGAATTATACATTTAATAAAAAATCCATTTAGTTAATATAAATAATTTCACAACTTCATCTCAATAAAAACCTTCCAAGATTTTTTTTTTTATTTCTGTTGGAAGTTTCACACACACTTTCTTTTTTGTCCTCAGGGAATAACGAGGATAGATAATGGGACACCAGGATATTCAACGTTTGGGCACTTGGGTGTTACAGATAGGTGTAATAAATCTTCCACTGTCACCCTGGAAGAATCCACTCCCATCAGGATGGAGATCGCTCGGGTCTGTGATGGCCCATCATCTGCACTTGTTGTTGCTCCATTCATATGCTTACGTTTGTCCTTTAATTTGTAAAGATGTGTACGTGTGTTTGTCCACCTGAGTACGGATGTGTTGAAGTTCAGGAAGGCCAGGACTCAGGACAATAAAAACAGGCAAACATAAGAGTGTAACCTGATAAATAGCAGTCGGCACATTAGCACTCACAGAATGTGCAAAGTCACAGTGACACAGCGTTGTAGAGCATCTCGCCGCCTTCAGTTGATGTGATGCATTTCCTGTTGAAACTGGACCTTAAGGTGAGACACTACACAAGAAAGTATTCAAAGCGTAAAACATTAACATATCAGTAGTTTTGTTTCATGGTAGGGTAGAGATAAAAAAATGTGTTATGGCTTTATTGTTTGGAATTTCTAGACACCAACGAGTGGAGAATGAAGTGAGCACTGAACCGATTTCCAGGAGTTTCAAGCAAGAAAGTTTGACCCAACAAGAAAATAAGTTGTAATAAACTCCACACTTAAAGGACAGTATGGAACACCTAACTTAAAATACTTGTAAACCTTACCGTAATGTTTTAATGTTTAGATTGTGGAGGCTGTAGCTTGGGGTGCCATTGAATTGTTCTGTGTTATACTGAGAGGTGTTTTCTAACACAGACTAACTGTTCACTGTTGCTGGGCTGTATTAGTTTTAGCTAGGTGTACATAATAAACTGTCCCATTTGTTATGAATAAGCTAACAGGCAAAACATGTTTCCAGTGCAATTTGGGGAGGTTTCAAAACATACATTTCAATTTCAAAATTACGACACTGTCCATTTTTATTTCCAGAAGAAAAAGAAAGTAATACAAAGAAACTTTCAAAATAAACACGTCCTGTATTTGTACACAACTTTAAAAACTGTACTTTGTGAATAACTTAACAAGGCATCTTTTATAAGCATATCACAAGGTAGGCAATATGATATTTTATTACAGGTTATTGCACTTTGTCTAAAAGGTGTACCTGGGTTTATCTCATATGTGTCACGAAGACTTGTATTGGACCCCTGTGTATCACAAGATAAAGTATACAAATATGAGGAGAAAGGACAAAGCAACTAATTGACATAAAGGCTATTGAATGAAATATACCTTTGTTTCATGATGTGTGTTCCTTTTCCAATTTCCATGTGATAACATTTTGTATTTGTTTTGTGTTATAATCTGATACGACTGTAAATTACAAATCATTTGTGTTCTTGTTGGTTAAATTATGTGATAGAATAGGCCTTGTCTAGACCACATGTTGTCAGAGCCTTCCATACAGTCACCCCTAATGCCCTGGGGTGCCCTTTAAAAACAAGTGGGCTGAGGTGCAAGCCTATTCCATTTTGGCAAAAATCTTTACATTAGTACATGAAATAATATATCGCTGCTGTGACACAAAATAAATAAGAGAAGAAAAAAGATCAGTCTATGTGCCATTGGTGGATATTTTTCAAACCTAGTCTTATCCTAGTCAAACTGTTTTCAAATGACTTGCTACATTTTCTAGTTTTTGATATTTTCACTCACACACCGTTCCAATAGGCACCAACAAACCGATCACTCATGTCAGCTGTCCACACGGGAATCAAACCGGCTGGGTTTACAGCAGCAAACACACCTCTGTGTAACCAGTGCTAAAAAAAAAAAAAAAAAGGGCTGAGCTCAATACACCTCTTACTCAATACAGAAGTGATAGCTTGACCCTCTCGAACAGTACCTGGAGGATAGGAAGTGTAATCTATAAGTTATACCTAGCTGCTAAAGGGGATGTGTGCATACACAAATTATGACACATCTGAAAAAATAAATCCTTTACACACCTTAATATGAGGTAATATTAAGATACATCAAATGTCAGTGTCAGACTCCATGTTCACTTTTCTGCCAGTGCTTTCTGTTCTTCTCTGGGCTTTACAATATAATCTTTGTACATTGAATACAGGACCCCTAAAAACAAAGAAACAAAAAGGGATAAGTTACACAAAGACCCTCACATTGACGTATCATTGAAAAGTAAAAATGGTCATAATGTAACCAGCCAAACTCCAGACCTATACTTGTTTTAATGATAGACATTTTAGCAGAAAGTACTTGTAATAACCAGAGCATCCAACTACAAAACATGGAAACAAACGCAAGCTACATACCAACAGTCATGGCTCCAACCACAAAGCCTTGAGCAGCTACACGCATGTGGATCAGGTGAACTGACATTTTCGTGTCCCCTCGACTTTTCATTTTAATCAGTCTGTACCCCACAATGGCAAAGAATCCAGCCAGTCCTGCAGGGAGCAACAACAACAAAAAAGAGATGGATCAATTTATTTTACATGGACGACTCACTAAAAGTGTAACGGCTTCAATTCATACAGAATAAATCATAATAATATCAATTCCATGATGTAACCATTAGGTCACAAGATGTACTCACCCAATGGGACAAATGGATTCTCCTTTGCTTTTCGCATGAACTTGGAATCATTATCCTCATCGGACATCTTGACTGAATAAAATAAAAAATAAAAAAAAGGAAAGTTAGGTGAATTATTCCCCAAAAACACAGTATGCTGGCTGGCACTTTCAGTCCAGGGGAATCCCTCCATTGTGAAATCATAGCTGTACATTTAAATAACAGGTGTGGATAAGTTTTAGCCTAGCATACAATACTGTTTAATGTATTTCTTTATCTAAATACCACATGCAATGCTCAGAGGTCATGGAGGGCAGTAGGGAGACACGTCCTATCATGGGCCTAAATAACTCTGCATATTGTGAGGCACATACTATACATTGGGCAATGCTAGGTTTACGCCCGACGTTACTGTGTGTGTCATGTTGATTAAAATAAGCTAAATAATAGAAATCTCCCCACCCACACACGCATTATAGAATACAACAATCGCGAGCGAATACTAGTTTTAACACCACATGAAACAGCCATTTCGCCACAGTGAGCTGAAATGAGTCTTACTTGTTTAAGGAGAGCGTCGCTATTTAAATCACCAGCAGGAAAATGATCCAGAGAGGTTTTTGGGAGTCTTTTAGAGCCTCCTGTCGCATGTAAAGTTGGGAGGAAGTACTGTGAACCGGCTTCGTTGTGTAACTACCGTTGTACGCAGGTCTTACGTCATCCGGTGTTATCGCGAGTGTGTTGTGTTCAAGTTACCGGAGAAAATAATAAAATAGCCCCGTAGCCATATCCGGCCTTGTAAATGTTGTTGAAATGTACTGCGTGAAGCTTTGCACTATTTAAGTGGGCCGGACATCACATAACATGACGTTCGCTCTGCCAGCATAACATGGTCGCTGTTATCGTTAGCGCCGGGTTTAGTTACGGTCCGACCGGAGAGCAACAGATTGTTGGATATAATAAATCCGATGTGTAGTGAACGCAGCATCAGTTGTACGATCCACTCACAAAATCAAAGGCGAAACGAATGTGTGATATATCTCCCAGCCGGATAGGCGCGTAGTCTGTTTCGCAAAGCCTCTCACGCTGCCATTGCAACTTTAGGTATAAACTTCTAATTGAATTCATTGTCAGAGAAGCTAGAAAAACAAACATCTCTTCAATGGTCAACCAACCTATTCGTATAATACCACGCTGTTTACGTTTTTATATAATCTCTCTTTACGTGCCTGCCTTGCTGGTATTCAACCGAAGGTGGATGTAGGAGAAAGTGAGTCCTCTTGCTCCATGTGTTGATCTCTGGGATGACGTGACAGTCGTCACATGAGTGCTCATGATCAAGACGTTTGTGACTGCACGTTTCAGCAACGTGCTGCACCCTGTTCAGTAAAGTGTCACACTAAACGATCCTATTCTAAGGATCTGTGTTGATGGAACACATTTTCAAGTTAATGAACCACTTTTCAATTACTTGAAATAATACATATGGCATCTAATCTTGTTTGTAACCAATGTTTTATTATTATTGTAATAAAAATGCATTTAAATATAATAATATGATAATAATGATAATTTGTCATTACTTTTATACAATCAAATAGATAGTATCCACTCACAGTATGAGTTATTGTAGCATCAGTCCGTCTGTCTGTCTGTATGTTTAAAACAAAAACAACTGAAACCTGCTCCCCGGGCGCCTCACAGGGCAGCCCACTGCTCCCCAACCGGGATGGGTCAAATGCAGAGAAGAATTTCCCCAAGGGGATTAATAAAGGATCATTTCTTTCTTTTCAATGTGGCCATTTCAATTTTTTAAAGCAGCAGAATGAATCTTTTTCATCTTAATTATAGCAATTTGCCATGTATTTTTAGAACTTCTGCATTGTGTTCCCTCGTGAGAATGGAAAACAAAAACAGCTTTGATGTCCTAATGAGCTTGTGGCATTTCCTTTATTCAGTTATGGACTATCAGGCCCCACTGATCATGTCCCAGGCCCTGATGTGCAGGAGGGAGTTCTGCAAATCCTCACCACTTATCTCCCAGACAACCTTTATGAACGTAATTGAATAAACATATTTTACATTTATTTTCCTTTTGTTGTAGAGTTGTATGTAGTGTTATACCTCATACTGTATTTTCCTGAAGAAGTAATTTGAAAAATGATTAACTAATACACTTTCCACTTAGCCTTGTGCACAGCACAGACAAGGACGTGACACTGAAATTCAAAGGACTGTTCTAAAGGAAACGGCTTCAGTCAAAGCCCAGAGGCATGCAGTCATGCTGTAAATAAAGAAAACATCTCCACCCAGTGGTGAATTAGCTAACCAGTAGCGAGGTGAGAGTGCTCAGTTTTCCATTTACTGTAAGTGCCAAAGTAGACTGCAAAAAAAAGGGGATATCAAAATGAATCACTCAATTATCTTTACACTTAGCAGTAAGCTAATATTTATTTTGTCACACGTATTCATATTTTCATATGCGAGTGTATGCCTCTAAGTTTATGATCATATAATGACTGATCTTTATTAGAAACTGGTGTATGTGGTGGCAGCCTCAGTGCAATGTGGTGGAAATGTATCATAGTGTTCTTCTAAATGTAACTATATTTGCTGAACTCTGGCGGCAGCCATCGAAATGTGACAATAACAGAATGTATCTTATTATTGTTTAGGTTCCGTCGGCTATTTTGTCTTTCGGTCCCTCACTCTTTCCCCTCAAGTTCGCAGCCAAACATCTTACAAACATGCAGCCAAGGCCTGTTGCATGATGGGAGGAAGGAGGACACTGTGAAGAAGAGCAGGAAGGGGAAGGGAGAAGGAGGAACATTTCCAAAATAATTGTATGTGTATAAAACTCTGTTGAACTATTTTTTCCTGGGTCAGACCTCCGAACCATCTCTGTTAAAGAGCTCTATCCATTCAATTGAATTATTCCAAGTATCTGTTTAATAAATGCTTAAAGACATTTAAGTGTTTCACATTTGTTTTCTCTAAAAGAGATTGAAAAGGTTAATTTTCATTGCATGCTTAGGGGCCTGTGTGCACCAATGATGAATGAAAAGGTCTCCGGTCATAACAAGCAACCTACAACCGCCACACATATAAAGTTATCAGGCTTAAAATATGTGAAATAAATGCAAGGTTTGTCATAGTTTCAGACAGGCACACCTCTTTGTACGAGTTGGATCAGATCCTTTATCCAAGCTTTTCATTCATAGACTTAAAAAAAAAGTTTTAGTATGTCCATTGCATGGTATTGTGTAACCACTAGTTAAACTGTTCCCAGGAGTTTAAAAAGAGTCTTATAACTTTACAGAAAACGTTGAAATGATCAAAGTAATTTTTACTTATCAGCTGAGTAGTTAAAAGTCCAAGTCTGAACACATTCAGGGAATTCCAGCTCAGCGGGTTGACCTGATTGTATCAGTTTTTCTGCTTGGTGATTTCTTGACCTTTGCTCTGACCTTTGCTCTCACCTCTAATCCTTTTGTGGCCCACGGTGAGATTTGGCTCCCACAACCCAATGATATAAGTACATAATGTAGCTTCAAATCAGAATAACCTAATTTGGGTAAATAAATAAATAGCTATAACATCATGATATATAATAACTATGATTGGTACTTTCACACTAAGCTGGATCCATTGACATATCTTTCAAAGTCGACACAACATTAGATAACTGTTTAACTCATTACAAACAATAATGTAATATATCTCCTCTGAATGAAAGTAGGTTGCATGTTTCACACAGTCTGGACGATATGACAGTGAACACCCTGTTGCTGCAGCTATTTGCAGTTTTTCTCTTCTCCCAACAGCGGAAACGTTCCAGCTGGTGGTGCTACGAGTCCACTGCGTTCTCGAAGCAACACATGACGGACTTTGGATATCAGACAACTCAGACATTATGTTGAAATACCAAGGATAATTGCGCGTGCCCGTCCTAGTTCAAAAGGGGGAGGCGTCGAGCACCGAAACCATGATGTTCTAACAGTACAATAGCAAATAAGACCAGAGAAAGAGCCTCTTTTTTTTCTCCGCTGAGGAGCAAACTGTAGATGTAATTGTAAATATTCATGCTCCCCTTTAGTGCACTCTGTTTATTGTTAAATGTTAAATGTTATGCAACTCCCGCCAGGACAAATTCCTTTTATGTGAAAGCATACGTGGCAATACATGGTTCTGATTCTGATTCTGTGGCTGCAGCTATTTGCAGTTTTTTTCTTCTTCTCCCAACAGCGGAAACGCTCCAGCAGGTGGTGCTACGAGTCCACTGCGTTCTCGGAGCAACACATGACGGACTTTGGATATCAGACAACTCAGACATTATGTTGAAATACCATTGTGAAGTTGTCATTTTGCTTCTTTTTTTTACTACTTTTCAAAAAGTGGAGAATTTGGTGCTGTAAGTATTGGTCTAAAAGCATCACCATCATCATCCCCGTCCACGGGACTCAAAAAAAATAAAAAATAAATAAGGATCACGGGACTCAATGACTACAGGCCTGTCGCCCTGACCTCTGTAGTCATGAAGTATTTTGAGCGCCTTGTTCTGTCCCACCTCAAAACCCTGACTGACCCACTCCTGGACCCCCTGCAGTTCGCCTACAGAGCCAACAGGTCTGTAGACGATGCTGTCAACATGGCCCTCCACTACATCCTCCATCACCTGGACTGCCCAGGAACCTACACCAGGACCCTGTTTGTGGACTTCAGCTCTGCTTTCAACACCATCACCCCGTATCTGCTGCATGACAAGCTCTCCCAGCTGCACGTGCTCGACTCCACCTGCAGGTGGATCACAGACTTCCTGTCTGACAGGAAGCAGCACGTGAGGCTGGGGAAACACGTCTCAGCCTCTCGGACCATCATCACCGGTTCCCCCCAAAAGCTGCGTTCTTTCCCCTCTGCTCTTCTCCCTGTACAGCTGCACCTCCAGCCAGTCAAGCTCCTGAAGTTTGCGGATGACACCACCCTCATTGGACTCATCTCTGGTGGGGACGAGTCCGCCGACAGATGGGAGTCTGACCATCTGGTGACCTGGGCCTCGTTCCTCGTACGTGGTTCAACTAAGTCGATCAAATGTCCTACTACCCAGCTTAATTTACCCCGATGATTGGAGGTAGGCTATCTCGGTCTCTCAAAGGCTGATCCGCGCTCAAACAGTCTCGTTAATTCGAACCAGACGTCAGTCATCAGGATAATTGCGCGTGCCCGTCCTAGTTCAAAAGCGGGAGGCGTCGAGCACCGAAACCATGATGTTCTAACAGTACAATAGCAAATAAGACCAGAGAAAGAGCCTCTTTTTTTTCTCCGCTGAGGAGCAAACTGTAGATGTAATTGTAAATATTCATGCTCCCCTTTAGTGCACTCTGTTTATTGTTAAATGTTAAATGTTATGCAACTCCCGCCAGGACAAATTCCTTTTATGTGAAAGCATACGTGGCAATACATGGTTCTGATTCTGATTCTGTGGCTGCAGCTATTTGCAGTTGTTCTCTTCTCCCAACAGCGGAAACGCTCCAGCAGGTGGTGCTACGAGTCCACTGCGTTCTCGGAGCAACACATGACGGACTTTGGATATCAGACAACTCAGACATTATGTTGAAATACCATTGTGAAGTTGTCATTTTGCTTCTTTTTTTTACTACTTTTCAAAAAGTGGAGAATTTGGTGCTGTAAGTATTGGTCTAAAAGCATCACCATCATCATCCCCGTCCACGGGACTCAAAAAAAAAAAATATATATAAGGATCACGGGACTCAATGACTACAGGCCTGTCGCCCTGACCTCTGTAGTCATGAAGTATTTTGAGCGCCTTGTTCTGTCCCACCTCAAAACCCTGACTGACCCACTCCTGGACCCCCTGCAGTTCGCCTACAGAGCCAACAGGTCTGTAGACGATGCTGTCAACATGGCCCTCCACTACATCCTCCATCACCTGGACTGCCCAGGAACCTACACCAGGACCCTGT
The DNA here is from genome assembly GCA_038501785.1 of Myoxocephalus aenaeus. Lineage (NCBI taxonomy): Eukaryota > Metazoa > Chordata > Actinopteri > Perciformes > Cottidae > Myoxocephalus > Myoxocephalus aenaeus. The sequence goes on from JBAMJR010000329.1 coordinate 2,714,537, forward strand.
TTGTGGACTTCAGCTCTGCTTTCAACACCATCACCCCGTATCTGCTGCATGACAAGCTCTCCCAGCTGCACGTGCTCGACTCCACCTGCAGGTGGATCACAGACTTCCTGTCTGACAGGAAGCAGCACGTGAGGCTGGGGAAACACGTCTCAGCCTCTCGGACCATCATCACCGGTTCCCCCCAAAAGCTGCGTTCTTTCCCCTCTGCTCTTCTCCCTGTACAGCTGCACCTCCAGCCAGTCAAGCTCCTGAAGTTTGCGGATGACACCACCCTCATTGGACTCATCTCTGGTGGGGACGAGTCCGCCGACAGATGGGAGTCTGACCATCTGGTGACCTGGGCCTCGTTCCTCGTACGTGGTTCAACTAAGTCGATCAAATGTCCTACTACCCAGCTTAAATTACCCCGATGATTGGAGGTAGGCTATCTCGGTCTCTCAAAGGCTGATCCGCGCTCAAACAGTCTCGTTAATTCGAACCAGACGTCAGTCATCAGGATAATTGCGCGTGCCCGTCCTAGTTCAAAAGGGGGAGGCGTCGAGCACCGAAACCATGATGTTCTAACAGTACAATAGCAAATAAGACCAGAGAAAGAGCCTCTTTTTTTTCTCCGCTGAGGAGCAAACTGTAGATGTAATTGTAAATATTCATGCTCCCCTTTAGTGCACTCTGTTTATTGTTAAATGTTAAATGTTATGCAACTCCCGCCAGGACAAATTCCTTTTATGTGAAAGCATACGTGGCAATACATGGTTCTGATTCTGATTCTGTAGCTGCAGCTATTTGCAGTTTTTCTCTTCTCCCAACAGCGGAAACGTTCCAGCAGGTGGTGCTACGAGTCCACTGCGTTCTCGGAGCAACACATGACGGACTTTGGATATCAGACAACTCAGACATTATGTTGAAATACCATTGTGAAGTTGTCATTTTGCTTCTTTTTTTTACTACTTTTCAAAAAGTGGAGAATTTGGTGCTGTAAGTATTGGTCTAAAAGCATCACCATCATCATCCCCGTCCACGGGACTCAAAAAAAATATATATATATAAGGATCACGGGACTCAATGACTACAGGCCTGTCGCCCTGACCTCTGTAGTCATGAAGTATTTTGAGCGCCTTGTTCTGTCCCACCTCAAAACCCTGACTGACCCACTCCTGGACCCCCTGCAGTTCGCCTACAGAGCCAACAGGTCTGTAGACGATGCTGTCAACATGGCCCTCCACTACATCCTCCATCACCTGGACTGCCCAGGAACCTACACCAGGATCCTGTTTGTGGACTTCAGCTCTGCTTTCAACACCATCACCCCGTATCTGCTGCATGACAAGCTCTCCCAGCTGCACGTGCTCGACTCCACCTGCAGGTGGATCACAGACTTCCTGTCTGACAGGAAGCAGCACGTGAGGCTGGGGAAACACGTCTCAGCCTCTCGGACCATCATCACCAGTTCCCCCCAAAAGCTGCGTTCTTTCCCCTCTGCTCTTCTCCCTGTACAGCTGCACCTCCAGCCAGTCAAGCTCCTGAAGTTTGCGGATGACACCACCCTCATTGGACTCATCTCTGGTGGGGACGAGTCCGCCGACAGATGGGAGTCTGACCATCTGGTGACCTGGGCCTCGTTCCTCGTACGTGGTTCAACTAAGTCGATCAAATGTCCTACTACCCAGCTTAAATTACCCCGATGATTGGAGGTAGGCTATCTCGGTCTCTCAAAGGCTGATCCGCGCTCAAACAGTCTCGTTAATTCGAACCAGACGTCAGTCATCAGGATAATTGCGCGTGCCCGTCCTAGTTCAAAAGCGGGAGGCGTCGAGCACCGAAACCATGATGTTCTAACAGTACAATAACAAATAAGACCAGAGAAAGAGCCTCTTTTTTTTCTCCGCTGAGGAGCAAACTGTAGATGTAATTGTAAATATTCATGCTCCCCTTTAGTGCACTCTGTTTATTGTTAAATGTTAAATGTTATGCAACTCCCGCGAGGACAAATTCCTTTTATGTGAAAGCATACGTGGCAATACATGGTTCTGATTCTGATTCTGTGGCTGCAGCTATTTGCAGTTTTTTTCTTCTTCTCCCAACAGCGGAAACGCTCCAGCAGGTCCACTACGAAACGCTCCTACGAGTCCACTACGTTCTCGGAGCAACACATAACAGATTTGGGATATCAGATTATGTTGAAATACCTTTTGTGAAGTTGTCATTTTGCTTCTTTTTTTACTACTTTTCAGTGGTGGATTTGGTACTGTAAGTATTGGTCTAAAAGCACTCTATTTCAACAATGTGGAGAAAAGCAGAATAAAGAATGTATGCAGTTATCTCTTTACATGTGTTTCTATTACAAGGTCATCATGATGGTGGGAAATCGTGTAACCCATATATCAGACAAGGCACGTGCTTAGGAGCTTCTGTTTTATAATTGCACATGCATTTATAATCTGTTAATTGTCAAAGGTCAGATTTTATCAGGTGTATCATAGATATTGTTCATATTGTTAACTTAAAACCCCGTGAACCCCTGTCAGTTTCCGTTTTTTTATGACCAAATCATCCTATTTTATGAAGCCAGGGTCTAAGGATCTCATGAGATGGCTTTGAAATATATTGTCCTTGACTGAATGAACTCAATCTCTTGAACCTGCCTGTGTAAGGTGTATCCAGCTGCTATGATAAAAAAGAAGAAGTGATTGCCACATTTAATCAAGGAAATGAACTGTTGTCAGGGTCAAGGTTATACTCACAACAATTGGGTGTAGTGTGACCATTTTATATTCCAAAATCAAAATAAATGTAAAATACGTCAATATTAGAATTTGGGGTTTTTAACATATAAATACACGGACACCACTCAGAACAGCACTTTCCAGCCCTAAGCACCACAAAATGAACATGCTGTGTGTTTTCCTCATCAGTTAGGCATTTTAGGAAAGTTCCATTTCATTCAGTCAAGTTTCTTTTTTTTTGGACATGTGTTGCTTATTCATCATGTCCGGTGTCCTGCATCTTTGCCTTTCTTTTTTCTGTCAACAGCTTCTGCAACAAATTAGGCAAAACAAGTTATATTATAGCGTGGCTTGTTTGTAAAGTACCTATAATTCAATTTTATTTCATGCAGAAAACCATGCCATCCAAGGTTGACTGATATTACACAGCGAAAGTGGTTACTCGTGTTTCTTCTCTTCTCTTAAACCATTCCTATAACCAAACTCTTTTCTGCTTTCATGAAAAGGGTATTGGGTAAGCAGTTCCAGGAATGCTGAAACCTATCCCACATGGAAAGGGAGGAGCAAAAGTCTGCTTAAGTACCATGCTGGATGTGAACATTGACTCAGAATCCTCGTGTGCCTGTCAGAGAAATCAGACATGGGACTGCTGCTCCCAATCGTTCTCGGCTTTCTTGCCGCTCTGATTGGAGGACTGTACCTTCTCGGGGTGTTTCGACAGCGGCGACCGGGAGAACCCCCTTTGGATAAGGGGCTCATTCCTTGGCTGGGTCATGTTTTTGAGTTTCGCAGGAACACGCTGAAGTTCTTAGAGAGGATGAAGCACAAGCACGGCGACGTGTTCACCATACAGCTGGGAGGATTTTACATTACTTTCCTCCAGGACCCGCTATCGTTTGGGTCCCTTGTGAAGGAGAGCCGAGAAAAACTGGACTTTAGGAAGTTCGCGATACAATTTGTCCGCAAAGTGTTTGGTTATACAGCTGTTCAGGGCGAACACAATGTTCTCCAGATTGCCAGCAACAAGCACCTCCAGGGGGATGGGCTGGAGGTAATGACACAAGCCATGATGGATAATTTGCAGAACCTCATGCTGCACAACATCGCCTCCTCTGCAGACCAAAACCTCGACGCCTCTGCAGACCAACGTGCCTGGATTGAGGATGGACTGTTCACGTACAGCTACAATATTGTTTTTAGGGCCGGCTACTTATCTCTGTATGGCAATGAGCCACACAACTCAGACGAAAGTGAGGAGAAAGCCAAAGAGAAAGACAGAGCCGAGTCAGAAGCCTTATTTTACGAGTTTCGTAAATATGATCAACTCTTTCCCAACCTGGCTTATGGGGTCCTGCCACCAAGGAAAAGGTTGGAAGCAGAGAGGCTCATGGGATTCTTCTGGAACCGTCTGTCATTGCAGAAGATGAAGAACAAAGACAACATCAGTCGCTGGATTTGGGACATCCAGCAGGGCAAAGAGGAGATGGGAATGAAGGAGTCGATGATAGACAGGTACATGTTTGTGCTTCTTTGGGCCTCTCAGGGCAACACGGGGCCTTCTTCATTCTGGCTGCTCCTCTTCCTCATGAAAAACCCAGAGGCCATGGAAGCAGTGAAGGAAGAGGTCGATAAGCTTCTGAAGGAGTTCGGACAAGAAGTCAAACGCGGGGGCCCTTTAATCAACCTGACCCGTGGAATGCTGATGAAAACACCGGTCCTGGACAGTGCCGTAGAGGAGACCCTCCGCCTCACTACCGCACCCCTCCTCACCAGAGCAGTGCTTCAGGATATGACCATCAAGATGGCGGACGGGCGTCAATACTTCATACGCCAGGGCGACAGAATGGCAGTCTTTCCTTACTTCGTTCACATTGACCCAGAGATCCACCCTGATCCACTGTCCTTCAAATACGACCGCTTTCTCAACCCAGACGGGAGCAAGAAAACTGATTTTTACAAAGCAGGGAAGAGGGTGAAGTACTACAGCATGCCCTGGGGTGCTGGGGTCTCCATGTGCCCGGGGCGTTTCTTTGCCACCAATGAGCTGAAACAATTTGTTTTCCTCATGTTGGTGTATTTTGAGTTTGAGCTGACGAATCCCGACGAGAAGATACCTGAAATTGACTTCAGGCGGTGGGGATTTGGATCGATGCAACCCCAGAGAGACGTTCAGTTCCGATACAGACTGAGATATTAAATCAATCAATCGTTGTGATTTTTATGTTCATATTAATGAATGACGATTTGGCTTCAAAATGTTGTAGTTTTCCAGAATGATATCATTTTATATTATGCTGCATGTCCAATGAAACACTGTCTAGTAATTTTTTCATGCAAGACCATAAACAATGTATTACAGTCAAAGATGAACAGCTTCAGACATGTTCAGAGTGTTGGGGACATCTCTTTACATGTCTCCGGAGGGGTGAGAACTAAAAAATGTCAAAAAAAGCACAGATGTCATTCCTTTGTTACTATTGAACATGTATTTCTGTTAGACGGTCATCATGACGGTAGTTTGGTATCTTTATTTAAATTCCTCTCTGTTTGTGTAACCTTAAAATCAGAGAGGGCCACTGTCGTCTAGCTTCAGACCAAGGTGGTTGTGATACTTAATATGTCAATCAAGTAAGCAATCTGGTGTTAGGATGTGAATGCATTGAACGTCACTGGATGGGTTCCACGATAAGGTCATGTTTAGGTTTAATGTTCAGCTTGTTAACGTGATTGTGCAATAATGCTTGTTTTCAATATTGTTTTCCAATCTGTAATAAAGCTTTATTTTACCAAATGAGACCGGAGTAGAAACAAAGTATTTCCTTGACCGGATGAAACAGAACATACTGTGGTCTATTGAGGGGTTCATTAATTAATAACATTATTGTTTTATAATTACATTGCACTATTACAGCGCAGCGAGAGAGAGAGGGGAAGGAAGGAAGGGAGGGAGAGGGGCAGGGAGGGACATGACACAGGCAAGGGAAAGAAACACTGGTTTCCGAAAAAGTATGTCCCGTCCCATACAACAACAGTGCATTGTCAAAAAAAAAATTGAGGGAAACAGATTTTGTCCCAGATTACGATTTTGGCGTATCAGAAATACATTCGTAATCATAGTCCTCAGAAGTCTAAGTAGGGAGGAAGTTGAGGTGGACGGCTCAGTCACTGTCAATGAAAGTCAACCTTTTTTTTGTTGTTGTTAAATTTAGGCCTGTAAGTCACGTAATACACATATTAATGTAAGACAAGCCATGATGTTTTTACTTATCTATGTATTTACTTATTTATCTTATCTTTTAGCTAAAACCGCAAACATGATCCGGGAAAAATACGTTTCCCTCATAACTTAATTGAGAATACATTTTAGTTGGAGACCGAGGTGGGTATTGTATTTAAATTCATTTGGGTCTTATCCATCAAACCTTTTGGCAGAGCATAGATTAAATGAAGGTTTAGCAAAACATCTAATGATGGAAGTCTGTAAACATGCTGCTATTCAATAAGTGCAATATGGTATTAGCTCTTCTACCTTTTTTTCTTCTTTTTTTTAGATCGGCTGCTGAGGCCATGTTCTCACACTCAATTACACTCTGTTGTTTTATTCAGAAGAGATTGCACTCAATGTTCCTCAATTGGTTAAGAGAACTACACGCTTTAAAAGGACTTTCACAACGCACCTAACTTCAAAAATGCCAAAAGATGTGGACGATTTGTATCACTATGTTAAAAAGAACAACTGCTTTGATGTGGGTGATAAAAGCATTCACTGCCAGTAAATGCTGTGTGCGGTATGCTCACACACACACACACACACACACACACACACACACACACACACACACACACACACACACACACACACACACACACACACACACAGAGGAACAAACGCATGCACACACATCTGGTACTAATCCATGCCATGTGCTGTACTTCTGCGTCAACTCCTACGAGATAGAGGAAACTTTAGAGAAACAACCTCATGGGTTAATCTATTGACCACATGTTCAGCAGCTATCAGATTTCAGGCTCAAATATTGAATCTGAAATCACAGAATAAGTGGCCAGAAACACTAAAAACGTTGTGATAAGCCTGCAGTAAATACAACCTTTGGTAATCCTACAATAATTGCTGCCTTTGCAGAATTTACAATGTGTAACGTGAGACGGGATCAGAGAGGTGTTTTCTAGCCCTCTGGTGTTTGTGAACTTGTATTAGATTACGTTATTTTAACATGTGTGTCACACAGTTTCACCTCCATTTGCAGTGATAGTGGGACAAAAACAGTAAAAGCAACTTTCACGTTTCATCGTTCATATTGTTACGACCCGGCTCAATGGCTGCAACATTGGATGGGAGACCAGACGAGTTAAAAGCAATAAATAGACATTTATTTAAAGAACACCACAACTAAGTTAAACAAACGAAACAAATAAACTGCATTGTCAGCCGCAGGAGAGCAGCCGGGCCAGGTAAGGGAGGCGACCAGCCTACATTCAGGTGTTGCATCTTTATGGCCGGCGTGGCTCCTCAGCTGACGATGCACCAACCATCAAATGTTGGTCGATAACGATTTATGAAATAGAAAGACAAAGGCGCAAACAAAGCAAATAAACAGAAGAATGAGGAATTTACACCTAAAGTCTTAAACTTCATTCAAGCAAGTCCTCAAAAGCCACCTCTTCAAACTCGCCTTCACCTGTGCATGATCAGCTTGTGTGATGAAGTCACAGAGCCAGTGAGAGAAACCCTGTTTGGACATATTCATGACACTTTCCCTCTGCGTCATTCTGATGAGGTTCATCAGAATGACGCAGAGGAAGTGTCTCATCAACTGCATGTTTTGTCTCAGAATGTTGCACAATCAGTAAAAATGAGACAGACACAACAGCTGTTTGTTTGTTACAGAGGTCACTCGTAGAACATGGATATGTCCAAACAGGGTTTCTCTCACTGGGCTCTGTGACTTCATCACACAAGGTGATCATGCAGTGGGAGTGGAACCTCTGCAGGCCGTATTCCAGGCACTCTCCACAAGAGTTTTATCCTCATCCATGGCACCTCCTCAGCGGGATGATAGTGGCAGACATCTGCACAGCGGCATCCCGGTCCTCTCCGGGCCCTTTCATCCGTGTCTATCTGCAAGATGGACACGGAATCCTCTTCGACTCTTACAACGTTAAATCGCATGCACGGGGATGAAGCCAACAGCGATAACTCTCAGAGGGTTATCGCTGTTGTTATCTGTTCATATAATCTGGAGTTACAATATGTAGAATGTTCACAATCTTTATTTGAGCATTTTTACTAAGCACTATTTTGCAAGAAAACGTTAGCTTATTGGGATTAACATCAAATTCGGCTGAGGCAGGTATTTGGTTATTAACTAAAGTATTCAACAAATAAAGATTTGTTTGACCTGATGATAGCGCTCGAAGGAAAGTTGATGGTGAGGTGATCCTTATAATGGCAATAAAATAAATTGATGGAAAAACATTTTTTTTGATATTTCTGTCTGGATCAACATTGCCATCCATAGAGCCATGCTGCTAGCATTACAAACTATATAACTCCATGGTTTTTGTTATTTCAAACATAAGGGGAAGAAAACGTGCATTTGTTTTGCTCCCTGCTTCATTTATAATCATTAAATGAGTTAAAGAGTATATTTGATGGAACATTTTATTTGGAGCCATACGCTTGAGTTGAATTCTGAGAAATAAACCTTTGGTCAAATAAATCATTCACTTAGAACAGGACTTTTTGAAATGTTTGCCGAATGCTTAACTGCACACATCCGACCTTGTCAAGTTGTGGACCGGTAATTGATCTCACAAGGTACGAGCTCTTCCTTTAATAACAGGCAGAGATTGTTTGCACCCTGTGGACCTGGAGAAGGTTCAAGTCTGCCTTGAAGAGTGTGTGTTTAAGGATTTCCTATGTGATGAAGATGTGTTCCATATCTGTGTGGACCTAATGTCAGAGTATAATATGAAATTAACAGGAGGTCAGTGAAGGTAATTTCGACTTTCTATCTCATTATTATGACTTTTTATCTCATTATTTCGACTTTCTATCTCATTATTATGACTTTTTATCTCATTATTATGACTTTCTATCTCATTATCATGACTTTTTATCTCATTATTATGACTTTTTATCTCATAATTTCGACTTTATTATCTCATAATTATGACTTGTTATCTCATTTTTATTTATTTTTTGTGGCGGAAACGGGTGTTGCTATGTGTTGTTCTTTGTAACGCAAAGTGTAATTGATCCCACAAGGTAGGAGCTGCTCTTTTAACTTTTTAAACTTCAACAAATTTTAAGTTAAACTTCAACAAATTTTAAGTTAAACTTCAACAAATTTTAAGTTAAACTTCAACAAATTTTTATTTAAACTGCAACAAATCAAGGTGAAAGAGAACGGGTCATGCCAAACAAACAAATAGAACACTAGGCCTACATTTCTTTCCCAAAACAAATACAGAGCGGGCCAATGAACCTCATGTGTCGAGACAAAATTAACTCCATGTTTGTACAAATGTAAAGGGTACCCCAAACTCCCCGACTGTCCTCACACTCCCACCACAAACCTTCACAACATCAGTGTTAGTTTAAACATAACAGAACCCGTCCTCGACCAACCCGCTGATCAAGATGGAGAAAACGTCCTTTTCCAAACTCCCCATTTCGCAAGATTGAATGTTAGGGATGCGGTAGAAAGCCGTTTGAAAACTCCTCTCAATGTGGTCATGTGACCAACCCAGTCATCAGAATAGACAACAATATCATCAAGATAATGCTCTACAGTTTGGAACATCTCCCAGTGCTGCATTTACTAGCAGCACTTTTGAAAAGGAGCGTGACACATACCAAATGGCATAACAGTGTATTGGAGGAAACGGTCAAGGGTCACAAAAGCTGAAATATCCAAAGCATAAAGGAAGCTGTCAATATCCCTTCTACATGTCAAGTTTGCTCAAATGTATTGCAGGACCAATCTCATGCCGTAGTGTAGTTTTGTTGTTTTCTATTATCTTTGAGGGAAACAAGGTGAACGTGCACATGCAGTTCTGACACTGAACACAGGGTGGCACATTCATGTAAAAATGCATATTATAGGTAAGTGCCTGGAAAGATTTAGGTAATCAAATGTAGAAAACTCAGAAATGCACTGAATGTTGACTAAATACCTAAACAAATTATGTTGGAAATAATGTGGATATTCTCACATGTCATGCCAACATGCACATACACGTATGCACACTCAGAAAAAAAGCTATATCGGGAAAAGCTACGTTTTGGAGGTCCAGGGCTACGTCACGTTATTTCAGGGTGAATGAACATGGTTGTAGTATAGGAGTCATCCTGAAATAAATAAATAAACAATGGTCATGGCAATGGAGGCGGACAGGCTGGGGAACAATGGAGCCTTTGGCAGGATGCTGGTCTCCTGAGTGTCCTGCCTGTACTTGGTGGTGAGGGGTTTTGAAGAAAAATGACCCATTGTCTCTCTCATCCTGCTTCTGAGCCTGAGCAGTGAAACGATGCCTCTGGACGCCTGCCCAAGATGACCCATAGAGCATAGAATAAGCTCCTGCTTTATCCGCATGGACAGGTAGGTACAGCCTTCATTATTATATATTTTTCACTGTGATGCTGTGGATTTTGGTGTTCATAGAATGCAAACGTTGGCTTTATATGTACCAACGAAGGTACATCGAAGGTTTTTTTTTACCAGCCATTTGAATTCAACCGGAGAAATAGAAGTTTGTGGGACTTGAAGTGGCAGAACATAAGAAGGTTTGCTTGTTACTTTTTTGCCTCAACATCAACTGAGAAAATTATATTTAATCTTAATTTAGGGTGGTTAAAGAGACCCTACATGGGGTTTAACACCATGGCACCATTTAGTGCCATTGTCTCCCACTGTATTGTTGTCTCACATGGTGTCTGTGTTTTTAATTTTTTTTTCTTATTTGTATTCTACTTGAAAATCAGGGGACTTTATCTGTCATTGACAAATTATCTGAGCAATATCGGCTCAAATAGTTTTGTTTTAAAACTTGATTTAACTTGGAAGCCTCTTGACATCCACATCTCATTTGCTAAGGACCGGCCAAGATAGCATACAGTACAAGGTTACACAACTATAAAACAAAGCATGTCAAAAACAGACAAGGGACGATTCAAAATAGAGCATGTAATGAACAGATAATGGACAACAGATGAACAATACTAAATCCAGTTTAGGAATAGCAATTCCCCTTTTCATGTTGCCCAGTTTTTATCAGAGCGTTGAACTCTCCCAGGGAGACAAAGTCATGAAGCTGTAGTCTGAAGATTGTTAAATGGGCAGGGTTCAAAACAGGAGAAAGCTGTTAAATTAAGAACATTCAGTCGTTTTTCAAATCAACAAAATCAAAATAACCCATTCCAGTGATACAGAGGTGCGAGTGTAACAGGAACGCAAAGCTGGAAACAATGAGACTATAGCTCATAAAGCAACCCTTCCTGTTAGGATGTAGCTTCCATGTGAACTGCTGTAGATGTTGGTATTTTTACACTCAGTTATCATGATGAGATGCATTAAATGTCTGTAACTCAACGTTAAAGTATGTGTCAAAGAGTCATCTGTAATGTTTGCACAGGTTTGTTTTTCATCTCATGGCACTCTGTGTCAACAGGGTCAGTGTTCCCGATGCCATGACGTTATCGTAATTATATTGACAGGTCATTGACATGAGGGAGTGACTTAGAAAGTTGACTTCTTCTCCAAAATGTTTATAGATATTCCCCAGGACTCTGTGCTGTAGTATAATAATACATGATTGCCATCTGGTGGATAAAAACATTCAATTCAATTCAGTTTATTTTATATAGCCCAACATCACAAATACAAGTTTGCCTCGGAGGGCTTTACACATAACATCCCTGTCCCGGGACCTCACATCGGATCAGGAAAAACTCCCCCAAATAAAGATAGTAAAAACCCTTTCACAGGGAAAAAAGGGAAGAAACCTGAGGGAGAGCAACAGAGGAGGATCCCTCTCCCCGGATGGACAGAAGCAATAGATGTCATGTGGCCAAAATGAATAACGTAACGGAGTTACAGCACATTCAATGAATATGACAGAAATTAATCATATAATGAGTGGTAGGCATGGTCAACATCCACTGACTAAAGTAGAGAAAAGTAGATAAATTACATGAAGGCGTTCAAAGCAAACATATCACTATATTCAGGTGTTCCTTTTTATATCTAGTTGAAGAAGAACATGATTCCCTGCACACATAATCATTAACCTTGAAGGTGTATATGGCTCCCTATCTGTTACCTCTCTAAACCAGTGCCTTTTGCTCCATATATTGCCTTTTCTTATCGCTGGATAAATAACTGAGCTTTAAAAGTGCACGTATTCACTCGTGCACCATACAGGATGTGCACACATAGCGAGAGAGAGAGAGAGTTACCACTGTTATCAGTGGGATCCTGCAGCGTTGCTGCCAGGAGTTCACTGAATTGGAGAAGGGCAATGGGCACGAAGGCATCTGGAAGGAAGGACTTGCAGTACACATATCTCTGGTAGTCCAAATGACCCTGACTAGGTCTGCTGCTCCTTTGGGCCTGCCCCAGATCAGCCCATGACATGGCCAGTTAAGACAAGATAATGTCAAAGATTAACACCCTCCAGCCCTGCAAGCAAAGCGTTGTGGTTTTGTTTTTTTGGATGCTGTGTGTTGAATTGTACAGCCCTGATGAAAACCTTCATCAGCAAATGAGTTTAAAAATAATAGCAGGGAATAACGCAATTAAGAAATACTCGTGTGAATAGAATACATTTCAATGATTCACTCAAGTGTTCAACGTGTTGTGCCTTTTCAAATATACAATATTATCTGTCTCGTTTTCACCTCTCAATCAGTGTTTTGCTCATGATCTACTTTAATATCAGTGGAACATGTAAACATGCAGTAGTTTGTTCCTCAAAACTATTATCTCATTTCATTCAGACGTTTGCTCCATTTAATCACTTTTTTTTTAATTAGTTGATAGCTTGCCAGCAAGATAACCGGACGTGGCATGGCAGCACTGTACCATGTAGCCTAAAGTCAATCATGTACTGTGGCCACTGGTTTGCATATTTCCAGTGTTCACAACTTTCCGGTGAAAGAAAGGCACTGGCACACAGTTTGCAATGAACTAGGGTAAACTCAGCTCATATCAGATTGTGAATTATCACAGAAATGTATCATGGGTGAGGCACCACTGATACAACACTTTATTACTTCCAGTTCCTACACATGAATGAGACAGGATTTCTTGATCTCTTGATATGCCGTCTCTTTTTGATAACGCTTTACTACCAGAATGATTGGACTTTGTCAGGGAAGTCAGATTAATGGAACCTTCTTCTGGGACAGGAAACAGGCCAATTCCAATGGGACATAATCTACTTCTTACCCTTCTGTATGCAAACATTGTGAGACATCCAGCACTTTAAATAGTTTGACATTAATTGCCTTTTTTTTAATGAGTCCAGATGTGTAGCATAGAATGAAGATGAGGTCTTCACCTGTCACGTTACTGACTGAATATCTGACACAAATATGAGCACAATAAGTTGTTTGTTTGTACAATTGTACAGTGGTGTTGTGGCTCATTTTCATTACAAGTTACTTTGCTGATGTGGGAGACGCAGAGCCCCGGCTGAGGGAGGTTGTTGGCATCCACCTCAAGGCTTTTCATCTCAGTCGCTTCAGTGGAGTCCAGCCTTAGTAAAACTGGCACGGGACGCACTCACCCCGGGGGTAGGATAGGCTCGGCTGAGAAACTGGGAGAAAAATGAACAAATGAGATGGGACTGCCACCACTCTCAGGCTGCCTATGGGATAGCCCCCCACAGCTTGGTAAGAGCAGTTAATGATAGTTGTTGGAGAGATGGGGGAGAGGAGGAGGAGTCCAAGCACCAAGTTGCATGTTTTTGCACTGGTGTCTTGTGTCACTCTTTTCTCTGAGGGAGGAGGGGGGGGGGGGGGGGGCATCCAAGTCACATGGTGGAGTTTGATCTGTTACATAAACACAGACCTCCACAGCCCCCAGTCTGCTCGCATCAACTTTATTCAGTAAATACATGCGGAGAAAACTCTTGCGATGACATTGGTGGCGGCCAAGGAGAGTTGTTGAGATGTTCACTCCTCCATGTTGCATCACTTCAACACTCGGCTGTACGCTGCAAACCCTCACAGCTCCCAGTGACTTCTTAAAGGTGTCTGGGAATAACAACATCATTATGTCGAAAATTTAAATAATTTAAAAAAATGCAATTAATTTAGAATGCGATTCAATTCAGCAACCAGCAATTTTGCTGATTATTGTTTTTATTTTTTTTTCCTTCTTATTTAATTGCCAGCTGTCATGTTAGATTTTTTTTGACAGTTGTTTACATCTCACAGATGCTACCACAACTGAAAAATAAAAAAAAAGATCGGCTCTATTTTACATTTAACACTAATTATAACCACAACCTAATGAATATTTAACATTCTCATTTGGCTGTCACATGATGCCAGACCTTGTGACAAGAGCAATGTCAAACAATGTCTTACAGGGGAATACTTTGATATTTTCCCGGCTCTGGGCAGTCCAATCAATATTTAACAACATGAACTACAGTTTCCCAGGGCTAGAATCGCTTGAATTGTCAGAGGACAAAGGGACGACACATTCAAAACCAGACAGTCATTGGTTTGACTGTGTGCATTTGCGCACATTTGTTTTTGTTGGAAGTAACTGTGTGCAATTTCAAAGACTATTTTCGACTCATTGTTAAAAATCTATTGTTTTATAATTCCCTTTTTGCCAAAATTACAGTATTTCCAATTGTCATTATAAAAGCTGCTCTTATCAAAGAACACTGAAATTAACTGCCCAGATTTTACAACAATTAAAACAAAGAATAGATTAAATATGTTGGTTTCTTTTGTACGTACATTTGAGTTTCTGATAAGAAACAACAATAATAAGAGAATAAGGGTTATTTATAGGCCATGTTAGATTTTTAGAACTGTGAGTTATCAGGATGGATAACTATAATTAAAAGATAAATATCCAAATTTGAGATACATTGTCAAAAAATACTTTAATTTAACTCTTTTAAATGCCTACATCATTTATGACCTGAATTAATATCAGTGAGTGTTACATGTAAACCAAAGTTCTACCAACTGACTCTTGAGGAACATAAACTCTAATTGACTTTTACTTGAATGTTCACGTAACCTTCTTCTGGACCATCTGTGTCTTTTGGATGACGGGAAGATTTTGGATGCAGAGGAATGGACTGCAACTTAAAAACACGTGCTTATCCGTCCCTTAGGGATAGCACATGTCCAAATCCCAAATGCTCCACTCATTACAGCAGCATCCCCTGTCTTCTTATCTCCAGTGCGGCACCAGGGGTGCTCGCTACGCCACATCTCCTCAGTCAGACGGAGAGGGGGCCCCTGAAGGCGAGGCCTCGGGACGATGGCTCCTGCAGGCCCCAGATGGCTGGCTCTCCGAGCTTTCTTTCCGCCACAAACTACTCAAACAGAATGAGATTTAAAATGCAAAGACTTTTCATGCGCTTGCACTTCCTCGTTCTTGACATGTCTCACTGCGGTTGTCTTTGTTTTGTAACTAATAACAGTCTAATATATCCTTACACCATCTTGAGACACAGGAAATCAAGAATGTTTCATCATTTGAAGAACCGAGTTGAAAGCGTGACCTGATTAATGGTGATTTTACTTATGCTGAGCGTTACTCTTGGCTGTATGGCTGTATACAGGTCATAATTAAGGATTATTGAGGGCCTTGTGAAAGCAAAATTATAATAATATGGTCACTGTGACAATGAACAGACACATTTCATTAATACAAGCCAGACACTAACCCGTTTATCTGTCCTTTATTAAAAGTGGTTGACTTTAAATCCCTTCCCAAACTTCACAGCAAGGTCTGGCACATAAAGTAAAGAGACGGGGAAATTCCTTTCCGTCTTTAATGCTGCATGAATCACCTCCTCATCTGCACTTTGTCGTGTTATTTCCGACTTAAAAAAAAAATTGTAAGGAGTGTGCGTGAGTGTGAGGGAGACTTCTGTCCGCATGCAGCCGCTCTTGCCGCCACGTGAAAAAAAATCCATCTCACGCCTCCAGTAACAACGTGTGGCGATGCTACTGCGCTCCGCAGGCCGCGGTGAGAGCTTGAAAGTATAAACATCGGGTCGGAAAAGACGTGTAGCAGGAGTGTACAGTGCGACCTGTCCACTGCTCTGTTATCTGGCCATCTGCCTGGATGGAGGATCTAAATATTATGACACTTGATATGACTGAGTGTACCTGCTGGTTACATTCTAGCGGATCTGCACTGAGGCAAGGTGGCTTATATCTCGGTGACACTTCTGTCCACAAACTCCCTGTCTTTATCTCCCAAGAGTTGTTTCTTCATGAGGGACAAGCGCTGTAAACTGTTATGTAATTGAGAGATAATATGGAGGTTGCTTCTCTACATTTACTGTGGTTGTGTGTGTGTGTGTGTGTGTGTGTGTGTGTGTGTGTGTGTGTGTGTGTGTGAGTCAAGAGGAGTGATGGTGTGGATGAATTACCTTTTAGTAAGTGTGCCACGACTCTATACGCGACCTTCTTTCTCAGAGTGAGCTACTGCTGTTGCTGTATAAATGGTTGGAGGGCATGAGGACATCGACCTGCAAGAAGCTGAGATACATTGATGGAGATGTAAAGAGAGAGAGAGAGAGAGAGAGAGAGAGAGAGAGAAAAGTAAGGGACTCAGAAAGAGAGAGAGAGAGGGAGAGACCTTCATCATCTGTGTTACAAACGTTGCACATGAGCGTTGGGGTGGGGGGGACTGTGTTGCGATTGACACGCTCCCTTAGCCGGGTGTTCTTCTCAATCTGCAGCGCGATATCCTCTGAACCCTTGGATGAGGGTCATTTGCCAGAGGAGGATTTTTTTTTCTGCCTCTCTGTTTTTAATACTTCCTTCTTGAGCAGAAGGCTGGTGTAATAGAAACCAGACACAAGCCAGAATGTGAGGCATTCACAGCGGCAGGACCTCACTTCTTCCCAGAGTGGGAAAACGGAATAAATAGAAAGTCTAGTCTGATAAGTTCATCATTTTTTTTTTTTTTTTTAGTTTTTGCCATCCTGGAAGTTATCAATAAGACGGAAAAGGGCAGGACATTAGGATGGAAGTGGTATTCAATGGATCAGACTGTGCAGGGGACATCTAGAGAGGGCACAGGAGACCTGCAGGATGGGAAATGCATGTGCAACTTTTCAAGGTGGGTTAATTCAGTTATTTGCCTCAAAGAAACTTTGTGACAGCTTCTGTTCAATGATCCTGTCATATAATTGTAAATGCCCATTTTGTTACAGTGGAACTGTGGATTGTTTGTGGGCTCCGGTGTCTGAATTCACTCTGCCGAAAGATAATTTCATGCCACTGTAGTAGTCTGTCAAAAATAAATATTCTTCTAAAGCAATTGAACCAAAAAGCTATTCACCCAATACAATATGATGCATGTTTAATAATGTTAAATATATTGGGCTTGCATCCATTTAAACTATCTAATTTATTAACCCTTATTACTCAACCCTATATTGAGTCTATATTATGGAAATTAATTATCTTTTTTTTAATATATATATTTTCTGTAACTACAATACCTCTGAAGGTAATAATGTAAGATTTGATAAGCTGTATACACATTTACATTACTGCGTTATCTTCACTAAAAATCTCATCTTTATTTATTAAACAAGTCCCACGTAGGTTAGAAATGTATTTTCAGGGGAGACCTGGTTAAAATGGCAACAGCCTTAAAAAATTAAAGACAGACAAGGCAGCAAATAATCAACACAACAAGACACATCAACAGCAGGCAGATGTCTCAAGATCACTCCAGTGTTAGAGTGTGATGTTGATCACAGATTCGTTTAAACTCATGAGTCCTCAGTGGAGCGGCCCTCCTGTCATGCCGTCCCGGGGCGGACATGAGTCGCCCACTATAGGTGCCATCTGTCTCCATGTGACTGTACCTCTCCCCAGCGTCAGCAATGCTGGATCTGGAGGGGAGGCCTCGTGGCAGAGCAACAAGCCTCTCCTGTTCACTCAGATGGCACATCCCATGCCAGGGAACACAGTGCCGCAGTCATGAAATCAACATGAGTTGTGCAGCGCTGGCCCGTGAATGGAGGGACAGAAGCGCGACACTGTCTCCTCGCCGCTGCCTCATTGACCTCACAGAGGCAGAGCATGACACTGTGAGGTTTCATGTCATCCGTCCCTCGGGATGATGCGTTGCCATGCCGAGTACAGTGTGTTTCTGAAGTGGCTCTCTGAGTGGACTCTTGTACTAGAATGAGCTTTTCTTAAATTCAGAGGTCTGTCAGTTTGGTTCTGTGTCTCCAGCCTGTCACCATCTTGCAGTGTTCAGCCTGTTCTTTGGTCAGAGCTATAATCTAAGCAGTTGTTGCTGGTGGGTTTTTTTTTGCATGGTTGATACTTGCGTTTTTCTCTTTTTTTTCCTCCTGCTTTTGCCATTTCAACCCTTTCATAAACTATATCAATGTGTTAGAAGGGGATATTAGAAGGACTGCGTGATGTGTGTTTTAGATGACATCACCCCTCTCACTGACATGAGCCATTGTCTTGTGTTTGGCTTGTCAATGTCTCATTTACATCCAGAAGTCTTCGTCTACAGTTGACACATTTGCAAAATCCACATTAGCTAGTTATACTGTAGGTCCACACTGGATTATAGCTGGAAATGGTTGGTAGATTAGTCCATGATTCATTGATTGACAGAAAAGAAATCAGCAATTATTTTTGAGGATTGAATAATCATTTAATACATTTCTTGGTGAAAAAACTATTGTTCTGTCAAAATAAAAATTTAACATCTTTGAGTTTTGAGATTGGTGTTACAATATAATGAGATATTTTAAAATGTCACATTGGACTCTGGGAAATGTATAGACGACAAAATAACCTTCAGGTTTTAACTGTTAGCTGAAGCCCTATTCTGGATTGTCTTAGGTTGGACACAAACAGCACAGGCATTTGATATGAGGAATACAACTGTAACATTACAATATAACACAACAACGTAATATTATCTGTGATTCCTTGTGCAACATGGCAATTTATTAAAACATTGAATACATCTGCAACTCAGTGGGTCCCTACTAAATCCATTATTTATTCTCTCTACAGATTCTAGTTGACAAGCTTGTTAGAGCAACATGAGCTGGAGCTTCCTCACTCGTCTCCTGGAAGAGATCCACAACCACTCCACCTTTGTGGGGAAAGTGTGGCTGACGGTACTCATCATCTTCCGCATTGTGCTCACAGCGGTTGGAGGGGAGTCCATCTACTCGGACGAGCAGACCAAGTTCACCTGCAACACCAAGCAGCCAGGCTGTGACAACGTGTGCTACGATGCGTTTGCCCCTCTTTCGCACGTCCGCTTCTGGGTCTTCCAGATCATCATGATCTCCACTCCCTCCATCATGTACATGGGTTACGCCATCCACAAGATAGCACGGACTACAGAGGAGGATCGCAGGAAGCACCACAGGCTCCGCAAAAAGCCTCGTCCTCACTCCAGATGGAGAGAGAGCCACCATCTGGAAGACGTCTTGGAGGAGGATGAAGATGACGATGCGGAGCCCATGATCTATGAGGACACACTGGAGGTGCAGGAGGCCAAGCCCGAACCAGTGATCAACACTGGAAAAGACCCACCAAAACACGATGGCCGCCGGAGAATAATGCAAGAAGGCCTGATGAGAATCTATGTTCTACAGCTCATGTCACGAGCTATTTTTGAAATTGCTTTCCTTGCCGGACAGTATCTCCTCTATGGCTTTCGGGTTAGTCCGTCATATGTATGCAACAGAGTACCCTGTCCACATAGAGTGGACTGTTTCATCTCCAGGCCCACAGAGAAAACGATCTTCCTGCTCATCATGTACGTGGTGAGCTGCCTTTGTCTAGTGCTAAATGTGTGCGAGATGCTTCACTTGGGAATTGGCACTTTTCGGGACACCCTCCGCATGAAGAGGATCCGGGGCCAACGTATGTCCTATGGCTACCCGTTTTCTCGAAACATCCCAGCCTCTCCTCCCGGGTACAACCTTGTGATGAAGACAGACAAACCTAGCAGGATCCCCAACAGCCTCATCACCCACGAGCAGAACATGGCCAACGTGGCCCAGGAGCAGCAGTGCACCAGCCCAGATGAGAACATCCCGTCTGATCTGGCAAGCCTCCACCGGCACCTACGGGTTGCCCAGGAACAGCTAGACATGGCCTTTCAAACATATCAGACCAAAACCAACCAGCAAACATCCAGAACCAGTAGTCCTGTATCGGGAGGCACTATGGCCGAACAAAATCGAGTCAATACAGTCCAAGAGAAACAAGGAGCGAGGCCAAAATCAGCCACAGAGAAGGCTGCCACCATTGTGAAAAATGGAAAGACCTCTGTCTGGATCTAGAGATAGATCTAATTTAGTAAATTAACAGTTACAACTTTTAGGACTCCAGGACTGCACTGTGGCACAGCTGGAGGATGTGTGTGTGTGTGTGTGTGTGTGTGTGTGTGTGTGTGTGTGTGTGTGTGTGTGTGTGTGTGTGTGTGTGTGTGTGATTGCGTGTGTGAGAGAGATGGAATTTAGGACAATAACAATTGAGAATTTCAATCACCCGCTGAAGGAGTACAGTACACAGTTTTGGGGAATTTTAAAAGGAAAAATACACATGTGGAACTGATCAAATCAGTATCACAAATCTTCTTTGAGACTGTAGTTTGTCATTTTGTGCTTCCCATAGCTTCTGGACATGGTTAACATGTGCTTATTTAGTTATACATCTCTAATTCCAGCTAAAATGTCAAAGTATAAACAGACTGCTTCGAGCTATTTATCTGATCTACCCTTGACTGCCGCTGAACTGGATTAATCTAACTTTGTAAGTGTGATTGTACCCTCAATCCAAATATGAAAAATGCAGTGAAAAACACTGCACAAATGCACAATGACTCACTTCTGAAGAATGAGGATTATTGTTGGAAAGATGCATGTTTATTAACATGTCGGGATGTATTTTTGGATGTAGTATGGTGGAGTGTTTCTGGAAGCAGATGAAATGTGAAGTATTTTGATAAAGGTAATGAAACAGGGCTGGCTCTTCTGGTGGACATCTGCTCAGTGTGATGATCTTCAGTCATGGCGTGCAAAGCCTTTATCTATTCTATATTTTCCAAAGCCTTGCAGTGTCACGTTTCAAGGGGAAGAGGTAAGTGAATAGAATACCAGATTTTTTTCTCAACTAAATACTGATTTTCTGCAACGGGGAGCAGACGATGCATGCTTTAGAACTTGGAACGTAAAGTATACACATAGCCTACAGTAGAAACCCATCCTTAGCGTTTCAATTAGCTCTATATTTATCTTATGTTTAGACATGTTAGGTCTTGAAGATGATCAGTTTGTTTGTTTCTAAAATTGGTTTCTGAATAATATTTAATCCTGCCTTCACTGTTGTCATACTTCAAAGTGCCTAAAATTTTTAAAGACTGTTCTCGTATTTCATTTATGAACAAATAAAGTAATTTGAAACCTCGGTGTTCTTGCTTTATAATACACATCTTTACCACACTAGTAGCAATGGTATGTCTTTGAGACTGCAATGTGAAAAGTTTGTAATCATTGAAGTCTAATTCAAAGTTAGAAGCTTGCAATTAAGTTTCATTGTGACGATAAATATGTTGTTATAACAAGAAAGGCATCTTGTACATTGTAACAAGAAAAATATCCAATCAAATCCTAAACAAAAGTAATTTTTGGTCGAATACAAAATGATTAATTTGTACTAACTTGTAAAATGTGATTTCATGCTTGGGATGAGATGTCAAAATTCTTCTGTGACTGACCAAAGCAAATTTAAAGTATATATACTTGTTTTAAGAACTATTTTTAAATGTATGGGGCAGTAAACTGTCATGCAAAGAATCATACTTAGTGATGTAGCAAATTGTTTGTGCAGGAGGGGCATTTCATTTTTACAACCAGCGAAAACCCGCAGCATTTTATTATCTTAAATATGGGAAAATACTATTAAAAGGGAAAGGTAGCTCTTTTCCAAAATTTGTTGCAGCAGTGAGAAAATAAAATAAAAACACATAAAAAAATAATAATATGTGTCAAAAGATTGACTTCTGGAGACAAGCACCTATTAAAAATTGGATAAGTAGCACCAGGTGTGGACCAAACAAAGAAATCTAACCTACACTGGAGTAGCTCATTGTATATTGTATACAACAGCAGACCCACTAAACTCAATCTTAAACATGACTAGCTTAAGTCCATATTTACACATGATCACTGTATTTCTAGAGTGACAGGCGCATAAGTAATCCACTGTATCTAATGTCGACATCTTCTTACAAATGTAGGTTTCTTTGACTAAATCAAGGTACATTCCACACCTGCTGCAAATCAACAAATCGTAAACAGAGGGAACAATGGGTGCTTGTCCGAGCTTTCGATAAAGACATGTCAAAATACAATGAGTTTGTTTCTTTAACGATAAAATCTTGGAAAATTGCTTCGTTCGCTTATTGGATTTTTTTTTTTAATCAAGCATTTGTATCCTGGAAGAAACTATTTGGTGCTCTTTCACTTCACGTCATAGAGTTGTATTATCTATTTTCCATCCCTTTTCTTAGAAACAGGATTGTATATTTTAAATCTTTTACCTGCTAATGAGTTGCACATTTTGTTCAGTAACTGCAGATCCATGTGTGCTCAGTTTTTGGGGTATTTTCCCATCTGTTAAGAAGTTTTACTGAGCAGTGAAGGTTTATAGAGCCTTGGTGGAGCCGCATTAAATTGCATAAACTGCCTGCTGTGCATTCATAATCGGTTGAGTCGAGTAAATCTAACCCATTACATAGGCAATTTAATATTTCAGTTCAGACATGGCCTGTAACGTATTCAATATATCACAGTTTGTTATATAGCAATACAATAGTTATCAATTGTGTCGCTGCTGACCTGAATATAATGATCAGTACGCATAACTGCTGAATGTACATAGATCCATGAATTGGACTATCAATGCAGTAAGTCAATCAATAAGATATCATACTACCTCTAAGAGAGGTAGTATGATAATCCTATGGGTTCATATTGTATATATTGGTATTGAAGAGAATTTATGATTTATATAGCATTGGCTGAATACTCTGTTTATGATTAATACAGCATTGGCTGAATATTCTGTTTTTAAGATAATGCTTGCTTAATGCTGAAGGATGTGTGTGTGTGTGTGTGTCTCAGGTGTGAGAAACCGCAGAACTCTTACTTCCCTGTCTGTCAGATGAAGTTTGGGACGTCCAATGAAGATGAACAGCACACTTGAAAGAGAACCATAATATGAGTCTCACACACGGGTCTTGTGTTCTTGTTCCAACTATTAATTAAATTTATCAGCAGGTGCAAACTTATCTATTCACCCTCGTCCTGTATCCAGCCTTGAGGAGAAAGCAGCAGTGTTTCAAGGGTAGTTGTCTGGGAACCTGGGTTGTGTTTTTCACTGGGAGTATTTGAAAAGCATTGGAGTCAGATAAAAGAGGAAGTCAGATAGAAAGAGGATAAAAACCCTTTACTCTCTGAGTTCGGGGCTCACTCATCTCTGAGGTGTGCTGACCGTGTGAAGGCCAGACTAGCAGGGGAGCGGAGTCCAAGATCTTGTATTAGGTATGCATTTCATGTATGTGTGTAATTGCTAAAATAAATAACCTTGATTGTAATATAACATGTTCTGTCAATTCTTGAACACTCGAGGAATATCCCGGCAAGGAGAATTCCACTTCAGTATACGCACACAAAAGCCGGTGTGATGAATTTGTGTTACGTTTTACCAGAACATTGCAGACACAGATACTCAATCTGTCTAGTTTACAAATGAATGACATTATCACATCACAACTTATCTTGTGCATATCATGCGACAACAAGAACACATTGCTGAGAAGATGCTGATGTATTAAACACAGGTTTCTAAACAAGAACAATTCCAGCTAGTGTGTTTTTATCCAGCGAAAACTAAACATTTTCCCATAAGCATTAAATAACTGCTAATATGTTTGGTCATTTTCATTCAATATAGAAATATATTGAGATATCACATGCATTGTTTGGCATTACCTATTTGTTTCAGTGGGGGCCAACATGCAGATTTTAACAAGCAGGCCTAAAAGTCTTGTGCGCATTTCTAATTTCAGATTTCCAGATGTTGTTGTTTTCTCTATGTAAGCATGTCAGAAAGTGCAACTGTACAGCTAAAGGTGAAGTAACACACGTGTCCTTACAAGTAACGTACTGTCCAGTGTCCACATTCCGCGCGAATCAAACGTCACACACACACATCCGAGGTTGCTTTATTATGGAGCGATGCATTGTGGGATTTCAAAATGGAGCCCATGCTGCCCGCAGTCAACCGCGACCTCCTGTGTTATGTAGCCGTCCACTGTTGTTAACAGGCGGAGCAGCCATTTAATTTCCACACGTAACACACTCTCACCACCGTGTGCGACATGGGGGTTCTGTGTTTCGCTCGAGGAGCGTTCACGTCCGCCACGAAACCCGCGGGTCGGTATTTGCGCGTGCCGTTTCTCTCCGGTGTTTCCGCTCCAGCGCGTGACGTTAGACGGTACAGCCAGGACACTGCGCGGGGAGACCGTGACGTCCCGGCTCAGTTTGTGTGCTATCACCTGCCTCACAGGACCTTACTTAACATCCAGGGGCAAGACACGAGCGCGTTTCTTCAGGGGATCATAACCAACGACGTGGGGCTGCTGGAGGAGCCTGGACTCACGGCTCTGTACTCGCATATGCTGAACGTACAAGGAAGAACACTATATGACATCATGTTGTACAGGTAGAGGATACTTTCATACCGTTTGGGCACCACGTGGTTTCGGTCAACACCAGGGCGGGGCTGGCGTTAATTATCTTCAAACGCAGCTGCTGGCGTTGGTGGCAGAGAGAGAGGCAGTCTGGCCCAAACATTAGCTAAAGTTTAGCACCAACCTAAGTTTAAGCTTCCTTGTCTAAGTCACTGTTAAATGAGCCACATTTAAGGTCACTCCAACGTTTAAGTCAGTGGAAATGAAAAACACTTTTCCAGCTGTTGCACACTAAAACATATGGACCTGTTTTACATTAGATACAAGAAGAAGAAAAAGACACAGGCCCAATGTCAGATTTTCCACTTGCAGAACTATATGTAGTTATGCACATCTTTTGGCGCTACTCAAATCTCCCTGGGGTAGTAATACACAAAGTCATTAACTGAGGAAATGCATGTTTTCACCATAAATGTAGGTAGTAACACTGAATTAACCGATTGTATAGTTTTTATGGTGGATTTTATTTTTTCACGACACACAAAATGTGCTATATTTCCTTTCAGCCTGAAGGAAGCTGATGCAGGACAGCGCGTTCTCCTGGAGTGTGACAGCACAATTAAGGACTCCATCTTGAAACATTTGAAGATGTACAAGCTCCGCAGACAGGTCACCATAAACCCCTGTCCAGACCTCTCCGTATGGGCGGTGCTTTCCAAGCAAAAGAGCGCGGGTCAAGAGGCCAGTAAACCTGAGCTCTCCTCCCCGGACAAAGCTCTGGTATGGGACGCCGATCCTCGGACTCAGGAAATGGGCTGGAGATTGGTGTTGGACAGTCAAGTTGACCCCTTGGATATTGTTGCATCATGTCAGAAAGGTGACACGGGAGAGTATCACAGACATCGCTACACAATAGGTAAGACCAGTTAGTATGTCAGAATATGTACAGTTTGTTAGAGGGAAAAAAACAGGACATAAAGTAAGGATTTGTATGCCCTTGTATTTGTTTGTGCTTTTTGACACTTTCTTTTGACACGTTTTGTTTATTTCCTTTCCTGTCATTGTTGTCTAGGACTTCCTGAGGGAGTAAGGGACCTTCCCCCTGGGCTGGCACTGCCGCTAGAGTCAAATCTTGTCTACATGCAGGGCATCAGCTTCAGCAAGGGCTGTTACATTGGCCAGGAGCTCACAGCCAGGACTCATCACACTGGGGTGGTTCGGAAGCGCCTGATGCCAGTGCGTTTGTCAGCCCCGGTCCGAGACCTCGAGGAAGGAGCCGCGCTGCAAACGCAGTCAGGCAAGCCAGCTGGGAAGCACCGAGCTGGGGTCGGAGAGCTGGGCCTGGGCCTAATTCGCTTGGCTCATGCCAAAGAAGCGTTGACACTCAAATCTTCTGACGACGCCACAGTGTCACTCGAGGCTTCTGTGCCAGACTGGTGGCCTAAAGATGTGAAAATTGACTGAAGAGGAGGATGTTTTGTAGCTCCCTGAAATGTGACATGCATCCCATCTGACAGACTTCTTACAGACAGAACCCTGAAGTACAGTATGTTACACTGTCATTGCTTCACAGCTGTGTGGCACAAATCCGTTTTTGTGAGTATTTTTGTTTTGTTTGCAATCAAATCTTTTTCGGGTGATTTTCTTTTTTTCCGAAACTGGGAAATATTATTTACCATATATTATTTAAAATCTATTGCAGCACTGCACAACATGATATGCCAGTGGTATGGTAAGGTATTGGTGGTTGTCGAATAAACTTTCAAAAAAGCAATCCAAAAACTCAATGCGTATTTCTTTTAATTTATCCATATTTCAGTGCAAAACAAATTCCAAACATTCAATAAGTGACATTTGAGATTGCCATTCCTCTCAATATAAAGGTGTGGCAACGCCTTTTATTATCATCTTATTCGCACTGTACAAATTGGCACTTTTTCCATTCAAGCCATTTCCAGACGACGTTAACATTGTGGAGACACCGAGGAGCACCTTATTCCTGATAAAGGAGATGCTGCCCCCTTGTGGACTGTATGGTGTCCCGAATTTGCTGCAACATGGTTTCTGGCTGCAAAGTCAAAGATGAATGATCGAGCCGCTTAAAGTCTTCATTGCAGAGTAGGCATTCAATAACGTGAGCCACTCTTTGGAGGTCAAAGGCCGCATGGTAAGGTCCAAGTGTGGTGAGGGTCTCTGAGAGGTGCCGCGGGTAATCGGAGGAGTCCCCGGAGGAACCGGCGTTCAGGACAGCCATTCGGTTGTCGGCGATGATTTTCAGGAACGATGCAAATTCTGCGTAGTTAATACCAGAGCAGGCCTTCATAATAACCTGAAAAGTAAAACGACAACTTTTAAATACGACGCTGCAAACATTCGCGGTAGCAGCGTGCGTATAGAAAGCATGCAGGCTGAACAGCCTCGTCTCTGAAGTACCTGGCAGTGCTGATGCCACGAGTCCATCGTGTTTCTCCACTCGTCTATCTCCTTTTGAACGGACGACAACTCGTTCTGAAGGAACTGCCACATGATGTCTACGTTGCAGCCATTCAACCAGTTGTGATTAATAGAGATGGTGTCCTCCTGTAATAAGAACATTAAAGAGAGAGACTCCCTATGTCACAATTACATAACAGGCCTTCATGTATATGTCATGTGGGTATATTTAAACTCAACTGCTTGGATTTAGTTGCCTTTACAGCTCTTACCAGATTATAAACTTGATGATGCCAGCCGCTGGGCACGAACATAATTTCACCCGCCTCTTGAATAATTTCAAGAGGTTGACAGGCTTCTTCAGAGTGTGGGAAAAGATCCCCGTCTCGAAGCTCAGCCGACGTCACATCATAAGGGAGGTTGCCGTGGGAGTCGCGTAGAAACTCCTCCTGACCTGGAGGATACAGGAGCCACTTCTTCCTGCCACAGATGTTTGCAGACCAACTGTAGGAGCGGAACACATCCGCGTGGAAAGGGGTCCTGGAGACGAGGAAGCGCACCTGATTGATCGATGTCCCGTATGTGTTGCCTCACAATTACAATAACTATTCAGAATGTATTTTACTTTTTTTTTTTTTATACCTGATAATAAAAAGCTATATTCTGAGTTTTGCCAACATTATGTCAAATGTTTCATACCATGAGCCCTTCGGTCCCATGTAGACAAATCTGTAGTCATCCACTTCAATCGTATCCCAGTATTCATTAAGCCAGTCAGAAGAAAAGAAGACCGGTGTGGTGTAAACATTATGCTCTGGAAAGTCCCTGTAGAACCATAATAATAAATGCATCATGGGGTAGTTACATATAATGCACACAGTGCTGTAAGAAGCAAAGTTGAGTTAAATCAATATGAATCAATACCTTGATATATGCCAGTCTTTAAGATAAAGACATCCTTTAGGTGACGAGTGGCCATTCTGGATGTATTCCTTCCAGTATTGTATAAATTCTTTGAAAGGCATGACTTGTTTAGGGTTTGCATTGTACTCCTTCGCATTGCAGTTGGCGACAGGAACAGGAGTCTCATCTGTGAAGAAGAACAACAACATTATCTTGCAGCAACATGACACCAGTACTAAATTAGCAGCTGCACGATGACGTATGGCAGTGGGTTAACGTGTTAGCAATAGACCTATTTACCAAACTCTTGCAGCAGTTTCTGGAAATTGGGCTTCCCCTCCTCAGACACCCACTGTTTTCTACACTTCCAGTCCTCCGTGAACCTCCTCGAAAACATACAGGGGTGATTGGGGAGCAGGTACTTCTTGAAAAACTTCGAATAGCTCAGCTCCTTGTCGATGTAGTCAACAAAATGTGAAGACCAGAACTGTTCATACGACTGCCGTGGCATTTTGACCAGGCTGCAGCAGTTACGGTACGCCTCCCTGTCCATAGCGACACCACCTCGTCGAGCCTGTTAGCTAAAGCTAGCTGTCACCGCTCGGACAGCGAGAAACTGGAAGAATGAGCTAACAGGTCGACTGGGTTGACATTACGAAACGCACGTCTTCTCACTGAGACTGTCAGACGTCGACTAGATGAGGTTAGACGTCTTACATTATGCTAATATGTATATATATTTTTCCTCTTTTGACCACAGGTAGCCTCCATCCCGAAGGGGAGCAGGTTACGGTTCCTGAACGACGGACATATCTTACCGTTGGTGTTTATTTACTGTCACTACTTTCCTATG
The DNA here is from genome assembly GCA_038501785.1 of Myoxocephalus aenaeus. Taxonomy (NCBI): domain Eukaryota; kingdom Metazoa; phylum Chordata; class Actinopteri; order Perciformes; family Cottidae; genus Myoxocephalus; species Myoxocephalus aenaeus. The sequence continues at coordinate 2,743,438 of JBAMJR010000329.1, forward strand.
TTACCGTTTTCAATGTATTTAATACGAACACTGTAAGATATGTATTATAATATTTTTTTTACTGACTCAAAAACCGCCGTCCTAGCTTACAACAATTACGCCGCGATATCATTTCTCTGGCAGTTATCATTGTTTCAAGTCGGACAGTAAACACAGCCGTGCTCCTGCGTGACGTCACTTCCGTAATAAACACCAGCGATACTGATGGGGTAACGCAATGCTCAGCCCAACGACGTGATGTTGATTATCTGTGGCGTTTGGAGGGATATAATTGCACCAAGAAGACGTGATAAACGCTCAGAGGGGGGGTCATAACGTTATTACGACGCATGCGCATATGCGGTCAGGTGGACAGAGAAAGGTCGCTCTTCCAAAACTGAAGCTGCCAGTCTGAACGCCTCAGCTGAGCTCATCTGCTTCTTGAATCCCTCATTACATCCTGAAGCAAGTATGTTCAATGTTAGGACCGAGAGACCACTTAGTACAATGTCCTTATTGTGTTTTTAACAGAAACATGTCTGTGGACTTGTCTTGTACACAATGTGTCGCCTAATACTGAAGCGTATTTATCCTTCTAGGTGAATCAGTGTGTTCTCCTTTTCCAAAATGAGCCGGGACGTTCCCATCCACAGCTGGTTCGGCTCCTATTACATCAACAGTGACAAGCGGTGGGAAAATGGCACGCTGTCCGTCACCCGGACCACGGTGCTCTTCGTCTCTAACCAGAGTAAGGAGAGTCTGGCCAGCTTCCGCCTCTCCAGGATCATGGAGATCAAGATGGAGTCGTCCAGTTTCATCTTCAGCACCCTCACAGTGCTTGAAGAGGGCAACGTGAAACACTGGTTTGGTTCCCTTAAGCCCAACAGGGTTGTGGTTTATAATGTGTTGGAGCATTTCTGGAGGGAACGCCTTCTGTCTCCCTCCTCAGAGGCCCGGGGGGCCGAATGTCAACCCTCGAAGGGCAGAGAGCTGATCAACCTGCTGGCCGGGTCCCAGAGAAGACTGGAGGACACCGGCAGGGTCCTCAGCCACCAAGGAGAGCAGTTTGACAATATGATGCAGGGGCTGGAGACGATTGACTCTGATCTGGGCGTGGCTGATAAGTAATTATCTGAATATTTTCCTGATGATGTTATGCACTTTCTTCTTATTTGGAAGATGCTGTTGACTGCTATAACTAAGTAGTTCCAATACAAAAACAGACCCAATATAATAGTGGAACAAGTCATACACTCATTAAATCCTCCTTTCCCTTTTAACTCTGCAGGCTTTTGTTGGAGCTGGAGTCTCCCTCCTGGTGGCCTTTTGGTAAACTCCCCTGGAAGGCTCAGCAGGAGGCCAAGGCCGAGGACGCCACAAGAGCCGCGGCCGCCGCTGCTTCTGCGGCCGGCAAAGGGTCCGGTAGAAATAAGGTGATCACGAGCATCCCAGCCGTCGTGACCCAAGGCGGGAACTCCGACTTAAAACCGGGGTGCTTGTTGGTGCTGGTCTCCTCGCTGGAGGCGCGAGACACAAACGGCCAACTCCTTCACCGCTTCGAACGCAACGAAATCGACGAGATCAAGGTGCACAGTCCGTATGAGATCACCGTCAGACAGCGGTTCATCGGGAAGCCAGATATCTTCTACAGGTTCCTGTCTGCGAAGATGCCAGAGGCAATGTCAGTGTTGGATATGCAGTACAAGAAGAAAGTGGATTTCACGAGTGAATACGCCGCTTTCAAAGCAACTCCAGCTTCATCGCCGTGTGGCACAGAGGGGCCAAACTGGAACGAAGGTAAGGCGTGGATAATATAAATATATCGATCAAACTTTATTTTAGATTCCAGGTCCAGATAATACAAAACAATTTGAAATAGAATAAAATACATACAAAATCACAATTAAAATACATAGACCTACCAATGCCTTTATAAAGAGACAGCTGTACCAATTTCTCCACAGCTGGGACTGGTAGCGTGAAGCACTAAACGTTATGTTTGATAAACCAAGATGATTTCATTTTCTGAGTAATTAACCCGGAAAATACATTTATACATCAGATTTCTTAAAACAGTTTGGAAAGTACAAACAACAAGTATGAAGGGCTCCTTCACTGTTTCCATGTCTAGTATGAAATCAACCACTAAGTGGCAGTAAAGGTCTATGTTTCCACCTCTGCATATTTATAGGTGTGCAGCCACATGTAAAAACATCTCATCCACATGCCTTTTGGACACGGTTATGGGTGTCTCTCCTTGACAGATATTTTGTTTTGATGAGTCACTTCATCCTGATTGCCTCAGTTACTTTGAGTTTACTGTCTGGTTTCCTCATAAACATATGCACTCTGCACTTTTTCTTTTTTTTTCTTTGCACCATCTCCACCCATGGAGTCAGGTTTGCTGCAGAAGTGCCAAGACACAGATCTCCCACTGGAAGTCCCAGCAGGAGCGCTGTCCCAGTTGCAGGTGCACGTCCTCCAGCCGACTGTCAGTCAGGCCGAGGCCCAAGAACTCAAACAGGTGAGACCCGTGCGAATATGTGACTCGCATTTAGATTCTTCATATTCGCGTCATTATATTTAATATAGTAAACAACCCTATGGTTTTTAGCGGCATATATTTTGAAAGTTCCGTTCCAACCCACAATTCACCAAAGTGATTTTTATTTTTCATCCTGTATGATTAAAAAGTTATCCAGTGAGACCACAAACCAAAGTCCATCCTGGTTTTAAGAGACGGGAAGAAACCTGTTCAGTCATTTGGTCAGACTTTACAACGTCTTTCCATTCAGAACCTCGCAGCACTGAGAAATGTTACAGACACGGTCTGTGGTGGCGAGACCTTCACAGTGACGCAAATTCAGACCTATGATGAAGGCAATTTTTATTCCAAGTTTTATTCTTAGAATCAAATTTTTATGTCAAACCGTGTTTTGTTTTTGTGTGACATCATGTTTACATAAGCATCACATACAAATAGTGTAGATGATTAAATGAACGTTGACTTCATGAGATGACTGTGATTGCATTAAAGCCTACTAGATGTGTAAAATAACGCAACCGCTTCTAACACAGACGTGACAAAACCATCTTTGCAATGAAGCCAGACAGATAGACGGTTTCTGAGGCACGTACTGATAAATATTTGGAAGTAGAAAACATCTGAGATTGATATACCGTACTTTTCGGGTTATAAGCCGCTACTGCCTTCGGTCAGTGTCCCCGACAGCTCCCCGCTGTAGCCAGCTGGGGCTCCTGCTAGCGCTCCGTCACTTCCCCGCTAACTTCCGCTAGCTCCCTGAAAACCACCGAAGGTAGCGGGACCAGGCTCGACACCCGACTTGGGCAGAGGGGACGCGGGCAGTAGCAGCAGCAGTGGCCGGTAGCAGCAGAAGCGCTATCTAGCAGCGCTACTAGCAGCGCTAGCTAGCAGCGCTACTAGCTTGCTACAGCGGGGACACTGATCAGCCGTAGGAGCGGCTTATAACCCGAAAAGTACGGTAATCGCCGATTTTTATTTTTCATACATAAACACACAACATAAACAAGGTAATACAGATTATTGGGGTTAACGCGTACTCAGCAGTTGCTTGCAGCCTTGTATGACCCAGTCCTGAACAGTCCTATTTCACGATGCATTATTTTGTCGACCCACTGCGTAAAATCTTATCGCGAACGAGATATTGTGAATACTTTATACCTAATATTTAGTTAATTATTGCTGATAATAACGGCGTTCAACGTTTCACTGTTGTCTTATAATCTTTTTTCAAATACATTTATCACAGCAGTGACAGCGTCGGGCTGTCTATTGTGTTCACAAATGGCGCATTGTCTACAGCTGACAATGGGTGAAACTTCAAAGGCTGCCAATTTGGACTTAATGCTCTGCTTCTGTACACACCCTCCTCTTAATGTAACTCATGCCGAGATTAGAATCTACAGCGGTTCAACTTGTACAGACGGTCACTCGGTTTGATATCCTGCAGTAAGTGCTTGAGCAAATATTCCCCTTTGTCCCAACATTTTATACCAGTTAGTATTGCTCGAGGATGGAAATTACTAATTTGCTAACGGCACAAACTGGTTTACTCATTCGTAGATTTCATGTGCTGCATTTCTTCTGCTAATTCGCAGTCCTGAAATTTCGCAGTCGTGCACGAGACGAGCATTTTAGCTCGTGTGTTTTTTTTTCTTTTTCTCTCCGTTCTAGCCTAAATGTTTAATTTAAGGGCTTTCTACATGACTAAAGCCCTCGAGCCATTGTATAAGCAGCAGCTAAAAATATTCACTTTCTGTGTTTTCCTATGACACACTAAAACTGTGAACGTTAACTGCAAAGTGTGTTTCAGTCACGCGCTCCCAGCTGACACAGCGAAGTCGCAGACCTGAGTGAGCAAATACAGTCGTTCCTCGGTGTGCATTGACACACTCCCTGTTTTTCAAACTGCCGTCTGGAACTGTTTCTGTGCTCGGGTCCAATGTCCGGGCCGCTGAAAACTGACATAATGTCAGTGGGTGTGTGAGAGCATGTGTAGCATAGCATAATATTAGTTTAGAAGCCATGGCGGTCGGGGTTGGGGGAGTGTTTATTAGATTTTGCTTGGCACATCCCCTTGTATTTAAGTTGTTCCATCAACCATAACATACACCGTTGCTGCTTTAGAGATGTAGTCGCAGTGTTCCTTACAACCACCGAGAGCTGAAAACAAACAGCGTTGTATGATTTCAATGGTCCCCGGGAGATGAGCCAAGATTTCTCACTGAATATCTTCCCATGCTTCATATACTGCATAATGTGGAACATCATCATCGTAGGTGTTGTTGCATCCGGGCTTGTGTTGAATTGTAAAGCGTCTCCCTGATCTGCAGACATTCAGCAGCAGGCCGTTGTCCGAAAACCCCCGAAAAAAACCCCGTTGAATTTTAATTACATTTTCATTCTCACCTGCTCCTCTTTCTCAGTTTCACCAAACTCACTGACCCCATCTGTACACGTCTTCACATATGGTCCACATGTTCCACCCTGCAACTGCTTCTTTTTTCTTCTTTCTGTCAGTTTCAGTATTTAATCTTCTTTTATTCGTGTCTTGCTCCTCGGTTCAGTCCATGTTCACTGGGGGCTAGGGTGTAATTCAAACAAGGACTGCGTGCGTACATTTTGGATCATGTGTGTGTGTGTGTGTGTGTGTGTGTGTGTGTGTGTTTGTGCAGATGCTGATGCAGCTGAAGAACCTTGCCCTGGAGGCAGAGACGGAGCTGGAGCGGCAGGATGACGTTCTGGACGACCTGACCAGCTCCACTGACAGAGCCACCATGCACATAGAGAAGCACACCTGCCGCATGAAGAGGCTGCTGTAGCGCTGACGGTCCAGCAGACGCATGCGGTCAACATGTCCTCCCCCTCCCCCCAGCAGGGACTTGCGTAATCAAAAATACTCTATAGGAGGTTTGCAAATGTGGCTCTACTAAATATGTTTCTGAGTGCATATATCTAAGGGATATTGCTAAGACTTTGTGCTTTGTGAAAACATAAATTTGTCTATATGTTTTATTTCATACATTTATTTAAAGCAATTGAAACACGTCTGACTGTGATAATTGAGGTAGTGCCCTCTGAAGCACTAGAGGCAGTGCCCGGTAGTGGGCGTGGCTTTACCTCGTGAATCCCAAAGGCAATGTTCGTTCATCGGCGCACTCGTGACTCCGCCTCCTCGCTGAGTCACCGGAGTGGGATTCGGGGGAATAGCTTGACTCCTCATTGCATCTCAAGCCCTGATGACTCTGTGTGTCTCTTGTGATTCCCCGGGTCCGGTGTGAACACAGCAATGACAGTGACGGGCAAAATGGACATTTGAAAATAACGAGCCCAGTTATTCTCTCTGCACAAATTAGTTCATAACAAACTGCATGTTGATTCATAGCAATGTAATGCAATTTGTAAGACTGGAGGATGACCCTGATTTGATCCTCTTGATATAAATTGGGTTAACATATTTCCCAATAACATGATTTGCAAGTAATAGACTGGCAGATAAAGTGTTCCAGTGTTTTCACAGTAATATCTGTGTTTCTGAAAATGTACGGGAACCTTCACTGTGCTGATGACTGGTCTTTCTCAGGTCCTACAGTAGGTGTCACTTATCCTCTCTGGACACGGCTTCCCTGTGGCTTAATGTTGCATGTCTCAATACTGCATCAAGTGAAAATGTCATCATCACCGCTATATAGCAGACGACTGTAAATGTGTAAATGAGTTCTCGGAAAACATGACGGAAACACTCTGTTTGTTAAATATTATACACAAAAACCTCCATATTAAAGGTCCACATCTACTGTATATGTCTTGCTAAAGATGGATACTATTCTGACTCGTGACAGACAAATGTATTTTAATTCTGTGATTTTATTGTTGTCTGTTATCACTGTTAATTTAGCTGGAAGATGTTTTTAATATAACAATTGCAGTGCTGTATAGAGGCTGCTCTTTGCTAAATGTATCCCCACACTGGATAAAACTAAACCATTAGCTATAAATAATCAGGGGGAAAGTACACCTGCATCTTTCTCAGCGATGAAATGAATAGATTAAGCAACACATCTGGCATTGTAAGTATTGGAATGAATTTGGCTCAGAAATCGTCACTATTGAAATTGTGTAATAGCATAATTTGCAATAAAGTACTCTCAGATTATAAATCAAATCATTGTTGGTTTATTTGAATTCTTATGTTGGTTAAAAGCTGTTGTATGCATTTGTTTTAACAATGAATCAGATTATGTGTATCAGGCCATTAATGTATACAAGTATATGACAGTCATCGCAAGGAACCCACATTTATACATACAGTTCCTCTGAGGTCTGGGCTTTAGCGTCTTTGCGCTCATTGTTGTGGCTCACGCAGTGCTTTCATCAGCATGTTGAGCTGCAGCTGGTTTTAGCAGCAACGTGCTAAAAAAAAATCCATTTAATCCATGTACGCTATACCTTAAAAACTCAAAAACTTAGCAGCTGGTGGGTAGCTTAGTTCTGTTTGGCAAAATAACTGAGCTGTAACAACTAACGTTAAATGTCATTTATGGGACGCAATATATGAAAACCTGCGACCTACCTGTTATTATTTATTCTGAACTGACTTCTGACGCTCAGGTGAGCAACATTGTGCGGTCCTGCTTTGATCAATTGAGAAAGCTATAAGCAAAAGCAGGTCATTCCGTTCACCTGCAGACGGAGAGAAAGCCATTCATGCTTTTATCTCTTCCAGACTTCACTCCTACAATGCACTTTATTCTGGTATCAGCAGCCGAAACATTCAGAGCCTGCAATTATTACAGAACGCTGCTGCCAGGCTTTTAACTCGTACAAAGAGAAGTGACCACATCACACCAATCGTAGCTGCCCTTCACTGGTTACCGCTGAGTTTTAGAATTGATTTTCCAGCCTTGAATGGCTGGGCTCCTTGCACCGCTGCCTGAGATCTTCAGACAGGGCCCTATTAACAGCTCCTATTAACGACTGCAAGCCAATTTAGTATTCATTTTGAAACCTCCTTTTGTTATGTTGCAGCCTTCTACTAAAATTGTTTAATTTCCCCCTCATCAATCTACAATCTAACCCTTTGCTGTGACGTTTGAAATTTAGCTCCGGCGCCTCCCATTTACCTTGATCACGTTGTAGATGTTTCTACGCCTAGATTGGAGTCCACCTGTGGTACATTCAGTTAAGAAGCACATCGCCAAGATGACACACACGTTTAACCGTTGAAAACTGTGGCAGATATTGCTATAAAAACTGTATAATTCACTTAATTTACTCATAACCAGTAACATATACCGTACTTTTCGGGTTATAAGCCGCTCCTACGGCTGATCAGTGTCCCCGCTGTAGCAAGCTAGTAGCGCTGCTAGCTAGCGCTGCTAGTAGCGCTGCTAGCTAGCGCTTCTGCTGCTACCGGCCACTGCTGCTGCTACTGCCCGCTGCTGCTGCTACTGCCCGCGTCCCCTCTGTCCAAGTCGGGTGTCGAGCCTGGTCCCGCTACCTTCGGTGGTTTTCAGGGAGCTAGCAGAAGTTAGCAGGGAAGTGACGGAGCGCTAGCAGGAGCCCCAGCTGGCTACAGCGGGGAGCTGTCGGGGACACTGACCGAAGGCAGTATCGGCTTATAACCCGAAAAGTACGGTAGACTGATATTTACACATCTGAACACACAACTCACATTGTACTCTTTTATCATAACACCAAAATTATTAAAATAGCCCTAGCGGTTGCAGAGATATACCTTATTTAGTTTGGGTATGAAATTTTCGAGCAGAGGCCTAAAAATATGTGGGTTTTCAAAAGGTTCAAAAGCCCTTTAGTGGCCCAGCCACAGCTCGTATTTGAACCCAATCAAACATCTCTGATGACAGCGTAAAATGGCTGACCACCGACTGTCTTCATCCAACCTGACAGAGATTGAATCACCGCATCCACGTGTGCAAAGCTTGTCGAGTCAGACTAGAGGACTCAAGGCTGTAATCGCTGCCAAAGATGCTTCAAACAAGTACTGAGTTAAGGGGTCTGTATTGTGTATGTGTGTGAGGCTTTTTTTCTTATTAATACATTTGCAAAAAAACATTCTAAAATCCTGTTTTTGCTTTGTCATTATGGGATATTGTGTAGATGATGGGGAAAATGTATACAGACTATTTTAGCATAAGGCTACAACATAAAATGTGAAACGTGGAGAGGTCTGAATGCCTTGTAAGGAGATTATTTTTTATCTTGCAAGCAAATACATGTTTTATCACATTTTAAACACCAGTTTGAGATTTGAGAGTGCCTTGGAAATATTGGTGAGGGCTTGGTGAGAACAACCAATTGAGTACAGAACCCTGGCACAAAATGACCATTAAAGCCAAGAAAACAACATCATTTATTAACTGAAAAGCCAATTAGGTTGAGTTTTGTTGGAAGAAATGAGTCTTCTAAATTCCAGACTTTATTCCTTTACAAAAAGTAAACAGGCAACGCCCCTCATAGTCGACTCCCATGTGACAAATTTCAACGGAGAATATTAAAAAAAAACGCATGCAAACTAGAAACGGATGTTAATTATTGTTTCAGCCGCTTTTTATACACTCCACTACTATTACAACATCCTGTTGGCGCCGAGATTGTTGGCATCAGCTGACCACCCTTGTTGCAGCGCTTTCTGCAAAGGGGGGGGGGCTACTTCATGTCAACAGCGGATCAGATTTGATTTGGCGAGTGGTCGAGCACTCAATTATGAATCAGGAAGACGTCTGACACAAAGGGGTTTGAAAGGAGGCCGACAGCCTCACTCAACAGTCTGGTCCCAGTTAGCATGAACTTATCACTTCTATTAAACAAAGCTCGCCATGAAAGATGTGAGACTGAAAGCACAAGCACATGGTTGCACTAAAGGGGGATGCCTACAGTTTTCACATTGTGAAAAGTTCCTCCACCACGGTGGAAAGACGTTTTCAGCGAGGGACTGTTTATTTTTGTCGATTTTGAGTGATAAACAGTGAGATTCTGGAAGTCCCAAACTCCAGAAGCACACCACATGGTTACGCGAATTCCAACCCTTAAATAAGGTTAAGGAAATAAGAGCACTCTCTGGCGAGGGTTTTTGAAGCAGCCTTGCAATACGAGGAAGTGGTGGCGGTCGTGTCTGACCACAGATACATGAGATCCGGCTTTGCCTTCCTCACGGATGGTATGGAGACACAAGGGATTTTGCTGGCCTTGACTTCCAAGACTGTTTACTCGATAGTTCTGCGGCGGGAGCTCTCATTCGAGGAGCATGTCTCCATTGATGGCCAATCAATCAACTCTTTGCTGGGAAAAAAAAAAGCAGCCAAAGTTTGTGGGCTGCGAGGGCACATGTGGGTTGCACTGAGCTCCAAAATATGGAGCCATGTGACTTGCAATACAAATAGTAAAGTCGTCATCCACATCTATGCTTTTCAATATCTCTTTGCAACATATTTGTAAAATTAAAGCCTTTCACTCCTGTTTCTTGATTTTTTTTTATGGCAATGTTGAAATAACAACAGTCTTGAGCTTTCGTTGAGATGTGTGTTATATATCGATGCATATTTATCATATACACTTATAAATTCACGAGTGATCGTTGATGTTGAGCAGACCTGCAATATATGTTAACAAGATATTAGATAAATTCCAAGTCCAGTGCACTATTAGACCGCGTCTCAGCCTGATTTTTGACTCGTCCTGGCCGGCCTCTCACTACTGCAGGTGTTGCTGGGTTTCCTTTTGCTGAGGGAGTTTCTGGTTTCAGGAAATAAGGCCTGTTGGTTAATGTTAGAACTGGGAGAAAATGTTCCTGGAAGGAAGGTGCTTGTGTCCAACCAGGGGGGGGGGGGGGCTGTATATGTAGTCTGCAACAGAAAGTGACATGACACTCAACATCAACATCATCTCCCTGTTCCTGGCTATCAGCGTAATCACTTTTCTGCTTTGGTCAGAGACAGACATCATGAATGTATTTCTTGCGAATATACATTCTTTGCATATACATTGTTTGGATTCGGATCTTTCTTTGGTTGAGTCAGACCACAAATGTGCTACGCATGGCTGAAGATATGGTACTTTCCCAGATGCTGAGCTGCATGATGATATCATGTGCTCTTGCACTTATTGTTATGTTTTCCTTGGTCTTTGAGACGCACTTTGGTTTTCTGGCTTTTTGTTTCACAAACTTTTCTCATTCCTGCGCGACAGAGTTAACAGCTAGGCAGCCAAAACAAACTGGACTGTGGTCTTATACAGTAGTATCGGTCTCAAATCAACTCCAGGTGAAATCCCACACTTCAACCTACCTGAACTTTGCTGAAGTGCTCGCCGTTCTTGCCTAGTGCACACTGTATTACTCGCTACTTTGCTCAGTGTCATTGCTTTAAGTGATATGTGAACGGCACGGTTCAGCAAGCATATTAACATTGTACTGTTGGTAACAACTTAATCACCCCTCCCACCAAAACACAGGGTTAACTTAAAACTGTTTTATATTTTACACTTTTAATATTCCATAAATAATAGTATTATAATGTAAGTATTCGTAATGTGTGGTGATTAGGTTCAGTAGAGGGCAGCAGTGAGTTGCTGCTGAGTTTTTAATTCATCAACAACCAAAATTTAGAGCACTTTTGCACTTTTTGTGTTTTATTGTATTTGGATATGGAGTCGGCATGCAAACGAATATGCATACAATAAATTAATCAACATTTGCCGTCATTATTTCCCTGTCATTCATTGCATTCAGGGTCATATTTTTGTACTTTGCATATGTACAGTAAATGTAACCTACGAAAGACATTTCTTTGCAGTTCTTGTTTATTTTCTTTTGGGAAACCTCTTTTTAAAAAATGCATCCCACTTCAATGCACAAGGTGAATAAAAACACAACAGTCCAGAGTTGCAACTTTGCAGTGTGAGGAGACCTTTTTTTTTTGTAATGACTGGATTATGTATTCATTAAAACTTCATATATACAGCTCCCCAAACAGGTTGTCAGGCCGTGAGCCAGCTCACGCTGCATCAGTACTTTTACAAGCGGGCCCCCCAGAAACCTGTAGTGAGTCTGTTTTTAGTGGCTCTTACTGCAAATGGAAACACTTAGCTCCCACAATAAATTACCCACCCGACTGATGCCGCACTGCATAGACCCCCAGCTATTCGCAGGCAGACTTCATATTTTAACATTCAATCCTATTGGAATCTGCTGTGTTGCAGTGACTTTGGGTCATATGAGCTGACAAGAGGACAGGCAAAAAATGAATCACGCAAAGGTTGTTGCACTAGCGTTCAGCCTGCAGGGCCGGCGATTTCATTAAAGTTAAGGATGTGTCCCCCCCTCACCTCCGCAGGGTTGACACTGGGGTCATTTCAGGATAAAAATAGACTTTCTCGGTTACTTATTTTCCCTTGAAAGTAAATAGCCATTAGTGCAGCAGGCCAGTGATCTCAAGGGCAACACTGGTGTTCAGTCTAAACTAGTGTTTATACTGAAGCTGGATGATTAAAAGAGAAATAGATGCTGTGAAATAGAGCATCCCCAGAAAAAAAAAAAAAACAGTAATGATGGTGCTCCCGTGGGGTCAAGTTCAGACACTGTAAAAAAACAACACTTAAAAGCACTTGACTTTCTGCTTTAAATGTCGAGGTGTGTCAGGAAATAAGAGCAGCGTCTATAGCACCCTTGCTTTGACTGCCAGTGAAATAATCCTAATTATCATTCCAGCAAACTAATGTGTTTGACCACCTAGTGATGTAATTGCAGCTGACCAAATAGATTGTTGTTGAAATATTGCCCCGCAGTTCTAGCTACGTTGTGACAGCGTTGTGTGTTCACCGAGGGCCGGCGCAACCATAACAAACACAGCTGAATCTGGGGTTTACATTTCAGCGGGATGACGGCGCACGCAGCGTCTGGGTGGAACTTGGGGAAAATGAGCCCGGGCCAGCGGGCCTCGTCTGGCTCCCTGCCAGCATGGTAAGAACAGCCTCGACAGTGGCACCCGTGAAATGATTGTCCAGATGCACCGGTTTATGGGTGCGAATGTATGAATGGACAGCCGCGGTTATATCACACGGCAAAGAGCATGTTTGACAAAGTAGGTTAAAGCCACGCCGGGACAATAGATTGCCTGTAATGAGGGTGTGGCGGGGTTGGAAATAGTGTGACATGCTCTTTTGAAGAACTTCCAAAAGGAAGCCGCCAGCCTAATACCATGGGATGTGATTTTTGAAGTCAATACAACCTCAACAGTTTAATTGACAAATTAAAGGAAAGTGCTGTAATGCTCTGTGTCCAGCAATTCATACGTATTCCCCCTTCTTTACCAACGCGCCCTCACATTTCTGTTTTTACTTGACTGTCTGTTGAAAGATTTTGCCTCTTAAATTCTTTCACTTCATTGCCTATTTTGGAGATGAAAAGTTGAAAACAAAAGGGAAAATGATCCCAAAGGCACGTCCATAAACTCTCCACTCGTCGCTATATCGCTTTCTCTTTTTGTGGGTTTATTTCCATAACTGCGAGGAATTTTTGGACAACACCTATTTTGTGGAAACTCCTTCCGCAATCCCAAATGGTTTGTCCACGTAAACCTCAAGGGAGCAGCCCGCAACCATGTAATTGGAGACGATTGAGTACACACAGAGAGACCAGAGCCCGGTGAGCGATTGAGAAGCTGAAGCAAAGATTACCAGATGTTTACCGAGCCCCGCCATATGCGAGGTGCTTTACTGAACTTGTGTGCAAAGTGTGTCAGTGGCAGACAGAAGGAGTGTGAACCTTTGACCCAGTGTCCATTACAGGTACAGAAGAAGAAGAAAAAAGCAGTATTACCAATTGACCATGAAGCCAGTGCAAAACAATGACGTGTTACCTTGTTTGGTTTTCCTCTAAAAGGAAATCTAGTGTTCCTCAGGATATCACTCAGGAATCCCCTTTTTTTTTACTGATGGAAACCATGGAGCCGTCAAAACAGGGGCTCGGTGATTCTGCTGCCTGGTTCCAATTAAAGCTTTGAATATCAAAGACAATCACTCCCATTTTGATGTGCATTTTTTTATGTGTTCCCAGTTTATTTTGATGGAAACATTTGTGGGTGGAGCACGAGCTAATTGGTATGGAAAACTTGCACCTGTGGTAGACCAATGTTTTGAGAGTCAGAAACATTGAATATTTGCGTTTTTTTCTTCTTTTCTTCTTCTTGTGAGAAGGAGCTCGGCTTTATCCCCAAAACAATTCCAGACTGGATCTAATGTGTAAGATCGTTGGAACAATACAGTCACACAGTGGTCGCGATTCTTTCCAGCTTTGCACTTCATAGTACAATCAATCAATCCCAGGGCAATGAGGGCAGTCACTCATCGTGACCGTTTACAAAGCATCCAACTATTCGCTTACTGGGAGATGCTGGCAAAAACAAGCAGAGAAAAACTCTGGGAGCCAACTCTTGGATTCCAGACATTTCAGTAAATTTCGGTGAATGTAAAAATATCATATTGATGTTATTTCACTGGTGGTACCGCTGGTTAACAGTGATGCCATGTACATGATTAAACATCCCCTGTCAGAATTGAGTGCTGACATATATGGCATTGCTTTTTGCAGCACACGTCAACCTTTTTTTGACATCCTGTGTTACGTCATGGCGTTAATGGAGGGAAGGCTGTATGGTTTGCACTGCCACACTCACATGGTAGACTTGACTCAATGCATTCTTCACAATAAGGTGGACTTTTTGCTGCTGCCGGTTAATTAACAGTCCAATCGTGTTCCTTCACGATGGCTTTGTGACCTTTGTGATGATGGCCTTTTCAGATATGCTTGTTGAGTCGATGTCTTGCTTTTTTTTTGTGTGTTTCTTGCTGGCAATATGGAAGCGGGAAATTGTATTATTGTCACTCCTATCTCTGCAATGCTGAAGTTGCTTTATGCTTGAAGGGAGTGACAAGATCAAACTCTGTACACTGTTTGCTTTACGTACTAACTGCATTGTGACTGTGATTAAAAAGCACATTTGATAAGCATTATTTTTACAAGACCGACGGCTGCACATTCATTCCAGGTTCTTGTGTTGAAGCTATATGTTGATGTATGTGTGTGTATGAGTTTATGTCTGTGTGGGGTGGATTTGTCAAGACATTCCTTCCATTCTGGTGAGAGAGAGGTGGACTCACCGTGTCTATATTTATGACAAAGTGCGTCACTCCCCGCTCTCCTCTCCTCCTCTGCGGTTTGCAAGACTCTAGGGAGATCCATAAGTTACTGCGGGGTTCTGTCATTAGTGGTGAGCTTTAATCTCCAAATTAGAGGGGTGTAATCATTAAATATTGCTCACATCTGCAAACAGGAACACATATGATGAACGTTTCCCTTTAAATAAAACAGCTGGCGTAGTTAACGTGGTGCACTGGCTGCTAGGTGACTTATGGCCACTCTGATGTGAGCATATTACTTTTGCAATGCCTGCATTATTGTAAAGAACAGCAGGGTAACACAATGCCAGGGATTTACTGCATCATTATCAATATCAATAAAAGGTATCTATTCAACTCTTTGATGATACCCAGATGTAGACTTTGAACATCTGTGTTTGGTTTCAAAGTCAATTGTATTAAGTTTGACCACTCAACACATGGCTGTGACTGGGTATGACCTTTGATATAATCCATCCTGGGGATAGTACAGGAATATAATAGTATATAATAAAATGGTATTCGACAACCTAGTGAACTCAGTTTTGACCAAAAAGAAACGGCATCAAGTAAAAGTCTGTTCTCATCTGCATTATTTACCAAACATTAACATTCAGACTATCGGTGCTATTGCATGCTACAGTGATGGAGCGTGGCTTGTAGGAGGAAATGTCATTATTTCATTCCCAATTTCATAACTCTGAACCATTTGTATGATTTCTTTTAGAAATGACAGTATGATCATATTTATGCCAAAAAATACATCTCATCACAGAAGATAAACTGCATGTCATGTGCTGTGCTTTAATTCATTCTTGAGCGAAAGACCAGAGTTTCGGTGGGTCACTAACGGAGCTAACACCCATTGTTGTCCAGTTCCTTAACTTGATTCATAGAGGTCTAACGTTTCAAGATGTATTAGAGCTAGGATTTATTACTTTGGTGCTCGCAATTTTATTCCCAGAGACATGTGACAGACCTTTGAGAGCTGACGAAAAAGTACATTTTGTGTTTGTTAGGTCAGATGGCTCGGGCCATCGGGGTCCACAACCCTCGGAGCACAGACACACTTTCCTCAATGACGACATGAGAACATCGTACCAAGGCGATACCAAAACCAATCACCTAATCGGAATGACATCATGTCTCCCCAACGAGCGGGCCGACATAGACGTCACAGTTTTGCGTACGCAGTAGATTGGACCTGACGATCCTCAAGCAAATTACTCACTTGCACGATATCTGAACTGTTTTGGACTGCTTTGCCATAATATTTCTCTTCATGGCTGTAGACCCCTATTAACCCTATTGGACGATTGTTTTAGTTTCATATGCCCACTGCGCAGTCTTATTACCATTTTTCTTTCCATGTGTTCGAATAAAGTTATTTAATCCCTTATTTTGCAACGTCATATACCGTGATTTTGTTGTGGTTTTTATACGCGCACACCTGCTCTTGACGCATTCTCCTCGAGGTCTTTCGGGAGGTTATAACCCAACATTGATTATGTGAATTCATGGGACAAGTTCTGCATTTTTACAGTCCATTTAAAAAAGGTTTTGAGAACCAGAGAAGCAGTAAATGCTTTTCAACTATGACACCATGTCTGGTTTTATTATTACCCAAATATGTCAGTTCACACATTACTCCCTCATATCAAGTGCCATTGTCTTTGCACATCATTTAAAGTAAATATTGTGCATCAGATTCACTCTCTCCTCCTCGGCGATCGAGGGATTCACTCCATTCTGTGCTTTTAAGGAGCGACCCATCCTCCGTAGAGTGTTTGGGGTGATCAAGTATCTTTTCTCCGCCTCACCCCTCAAACTGAAGCTACATCTGGGAATATTTCTCTACAGTGACCAAGTCGTAATTTAAGACTTGAAACTGACTGTTGGAGATGGTGACCTCTTGTGATTTGGGCTTACGCTGCAGCTTACACAAGGCCGCCACACCAGAGTGAGGGGGGACATGGGTTTTACAGGCCCACCCGCAAGGAGAACGCAACTATTTCCTCTCCATAAATCAAAACGGACACGCTCTGTCTGGGGGCTTTCAATAGGAGCATGTAGGAGTATGTTCATTTTTAAAATAAAAGAGGCTGAAATTAACAATTTTTTGTGCTGCAGGGAATTGCCCTTACACATATACCGTACATATAGTATGTCATTATTTTTATACAAAATAGTTGTCAGATATTTAACTGAAGTACACTAAAGAAAACGACGAGGGATTCCTTAAAATACCTTCAGAAAAAAGAATAAGAGTTAGAAAGTAAGTAAGTAATACTTCATGCCCATGATGTATAACCCAATAATTGCTGTTTAAACCTGCACCACCCTCTGGAGGAAATGTCCGCCTTGTGAGCTGGTTAGCTAGTTGCTAACGCTGTCGGTCTGCTGTTTTGTGCTAGGCGGGTAACGTGTAGTAGGTTTAATAAACAGTATAAATACTGAAGAGAGTGCTGAGAGTGAAACAAGATAGTACATTTAGGGGCTGTGAAACTAAAACAATGCGTTAAAAGACATTAAAACAATGAGCTAATTATGCTAAATTCCGAGGGGATGAGTAATCTGTGGGTTTGTCTCTTAACATTCAATACAGTCAATTGAGCTGGTGTTAATGTAATAACATTGGTTATGGTAGCTTTGAGATGTTGTCAGGATCTCAGGAAATGTGTGCACACAGATGTGTGTGCGTTTCATGCACACTGGTTTCAAATGTCTTGTGGTGATCGATGCTCCACTTCATAGAGTGCAGATGTCTCCTAATTAAATTATTAAAAGTTTGTCTTTACATGTAAACGATGACCGTGTAGTTCAGTTACTGTTTACCTTACCGATTAAAAGTTTGATTTGAAAAATCCGAAACACACCTTTGATAGCTGAGGCGGATTGGCGTCACCACTAACACAGCAGTCTTTTTGGTTATGTCTGGTCACTTATATTAATTCCCCTCCACAAACATTCCGACGCAGTGCTCGTCTGTGCTTTGACATATCAAGATTCCTCCTCCCATCACAAAAAAACAATCACCGCCATTTCCCTTGTAATGAGATTCTCTGCAGGGACCGGAGGTTACGGAAACGCGCGTACAGACGAGTCATGACGTGACTCACCCCACCAAACAGCGTCTGCAAATATGTGCCTGATGTCAATGACACTATGTCTCGAAAATCGAAAAGCAGTCACATCCCTGAGAAAATATCAGGAAATAATTACACATTTCCTTTGAGATACGGAAATGATTAAAACAAGTGTTTTGGACATGATGTCTTACTGAATGCCCCTTTAGTGAACAAACAATTCGTGCCACATTGCGATAGACACTTAATGGAACGGGCATGTGCAAAATCAACCTCCGGGTCCTCTGTGTGTTGGTTAGCTGATGAAAAAAATGTCAGTTGATGGCAGCCCATATTTCCAACGTAAACCCACAGGAGGATGTTCTGGAACAATTCAGCCAAAGCGTCTGGCTGAGACTCCGCAGAGCTGCGTGCGTGGGTAATTGGTCGAACAGCAGAGGAATGACCTTAAGTTTAGATTCAGGCAGTTAGGAGGCCTTGGAGACGGCCTTGATCCCCAGGCTGTCCCTCATATGCTTATACTTTGAGGCTCTGCTTATACTTTGCCGCTGGGGAAGTGCGCATAGACATTATAGTGCCTGTGCAATGACAGCGCAAGGCCTATATGATATAAGTGCTGTAATAATTCCTTCATTAATGAATTCTGAGTACTTACTGAATGGCAGTGGAAAAGTACAGTTTTCATTTCTCATACTACGGGGCAGGGACTGACTTTACTGGCTCCCCTGATGTCTGTATGAGCACATTTTCAACACTGATATAGCAGAGGAACGTCCATCATAGAGGAGGGACGCCCTGTCCTCCCACTGAATAATGTTCATATCTGTGTGGAGGAAACTGTTTCCTCGTGGAAGACCATCAGCGTGAGGCGTTTACAGACGCAACAGACGAGGAAAACTGGCTTCCCCACTCAAATAGCATGATGGGAGATCAAACCCTAACCCCTTGCACCCCTCCTCGCATTCGATTCGGTCAATATACGGCACCACTGGTGGCTGTAAGTGCAGGGAGCTCCCCATTGATCAGTAGTGGAACCGAGTCCAGATCCAGCCAGCTGGGGCTGTTAGCTGGGGAAGCCGTGTTCTTTGCAGTGAGGTAATACCTCAGACATCTGCAGCAGGTTCTAATTATGCCAGAACAACTCAGCGTCTGGCTGCGTTTGGCGAGAGGAATAGCCAACACAAGCCATTCTACTCCTCTCCGTGCGTAAGACATAAAGGCCAAGGGGATGCCCTCATACCGCCCAGCTTCGTCATTGGCTGTGTATGAAATTCTCATGAGCAAAAGTTGCCTTATGCTAATAAGCGATCATGAGATTATGTGAAATATTTCCAGTCTTTCTTCTGAATTTTGAATCTTTAACGTTCTAGTCGAGCGACTGCTATGCAATTTAGTTTCCCTGTTACATTTAAGTTTGAAGAAGATTAAAAGACCTTTTAACCTTTGACTGTGCCACAACACAAGGTGGTGCTACTGTATCTTCCGGCTCTGTTGCTATGCAGTAGCATCCCAGCAACACGGCCACGTGTTTACGGTCAGGACTGTTTCATAATCTCTGCTCCCAAATTGACTTCCCGTTAGCGGGGGAATGATGAAGAACATCATCCTGCCTGAGGGGTGATGCATTCCCAGTAAGTTACAGCTACATCATTTCATTTTTTTTTTTTGTTGGCGCAGTTGACTCAATTATCTTTGATCCCCACCCACCTCGAAGGGTTCTCTCATAAAAACATAGCACGGAAAATGTTGCATAATTAAAATGATATTTCCTTCCATGAGACAAAATGAAAGGTTAGTCAACAACACCCCGCTTTTAAAATAAGATGGTAATAAGAGCAAAACTGCACTTTGCAGCGAAACCCTTGATTTAAGTGTGCCGTAAACTGTAAGTTGCCGGTGATTAACACAAAAAACATCTGCTGCTATGGTAACCGATCAGCACACTGCGTAACCGAGATGCCGGTGTTATGCTGCAGACATACCTGGCAATTATGTTGAATCTGTTTTAATTGTTTTTTTTGTTGTGAATTACTATAATTCTGCTTTATTAAAGAGTTGTAGATTTAGTCAGTTGAAAAGTCTGGTGGCATGGTTCACTTGTGCAGGTCTGTTACATTACCGTATGCCCTCTTTGACCTCATCCGGCACGAAGGAAAACATATGAACAACATGTGCCCGCAACACCTCCACATGCGCGTACTTGCTGCAGCTCAACGGTAGCTGCAAATGCAATCTTGACTTTTGATTACACACAAGGCAAAGTGGTGGACGTACCTCAAATCGCATCATTACCGGTGTGCTACAGGGGACGAGAGAAATCCCTCTGTAGTCCCACCACAGAAATGGAGTGGTGACAGTTTAATGGTCTCCGAGCTCGGAGCACCACACCCTTGCCACTCTGTATTAAAGACCCCATTCCTACCCCGGCATGTGACGTCAGGTGCTTGAACCTATACTCTGCGAAGCTTTCTGGGTTTTGTTAATCTACGGGGGGGTCAAATTCCCTTTAAGCGATGACATTATTGTGCGTGACTGCAAATGGAAATTTTGCAGCCATCACTGTCAAGGCTCCTAATGTTAACATGTACTTCTCATTTATTTATGCTAATCAGTAAGAGCTGGATTTTTGCCTTAAATTTTCTTTTTTTAAGATTTGTACTTTGATATGTCTAAATTATTAAAAAAGCTGGAAGGACATGTTTAAGTTCATAATGCTTTTGGAATTCTTTCGTGCTTAGATGAGAAGCTCATTCCATTGTAATGAGTTATCTACGCCTGTCTCTGTCCCTACATCCATTCATTAATTTCCCCCTTCAAGGCTTTGCCAAATATGACAAATGTTTCTGTGTACTCGGTGAGCCATCCTTATGCAGCATTACAACCTACACACTTTCTGTCTCTCTAAGTGCCTTATAGTCCACAACATGGGGACGAGGTTGAGACAACTGTTGAAAGTTTGCTGGACCCTTAGCAGCCCCTGTGGCCTGACAAGCCTTTTGTGTGAGACACTCCAGATGGGATCCCACACTTTGAGCTGTCCTAATGACCGGGAGTATCACCAGAACCATAAGTGAAAACCTCTGATGTGACATAGAGGGAAGAAACATCATTAATAAAGATAATGAAGCAGATGGGTGCTCTAATGGGTGGCTAGAGTAAAAGCCGAGAAGTCGGTCAGGGGTGAAGACATGGGGTGTGCTTGTTGAAACACACTCGGATATGAAACCGGATGCTTAGGGCTGCATGTTTCTGACCTTGAATAACCACAGTAAACACATGTCAGCCAGCTTCACCAAAGATGAGTCAGTGCATATACATTTGATTCTCTTTACGGGTTTCTATCGTTGATATGACATGCAGTGGAAGCAGTGCCGAGGTGTTAGTTTGGCTTCGGTGGGGAACTTTGTCTGAAATGAGAAAAGTATCCCATTATACGACTCGCTGGACAAAGGATCAGGAGCCAACGAGGTCGGGGGGGGCCCAAAGACAGAACATCTGTATGACATGACTATAACATTTATTGCCGGAGAGTCGAAGCATTTCATCAAGTCCTTCTGAAAATGTAAATCTTCACTTTTAAGATGTCACATCAAAGAAAGGAGAGGGGTCCATGTAGGATGAGGGGCCAATAAAAGGCCAAAAAAGGCAAAAAAATGGGCCTATCAACTTGGGATACATCCAATGCTAGCGTCCTTCTGTGGAGTTGTTCACCACTAACAGAGCTACCGAGCCATGATTTTACACTTGGGTCACCTTTTGTCTGCACAAGGACATACATGCATGCGCACATGCAATTTACATTCTTGCCACTATTCCAGTTATTAACAGGTGGTGCTCAAGAAACGACAGCAATGTGCCAGCGAGGGCCCTCTGAGCAAGTAAACATAAACGTAAACAATGCAGGTTTCCAAAATGAGCTTTGCAGATGTTTTATGAGGGAGGAAATGCACTCAACACATTTGTTAAACCTCAAGGATACACACAGCGCGCTTTGGTGAGTAATACTGGAAACAAGAAAATCCCACGGGGTGCCGTTTAAGTCTTTCAAAATTAACTTCTTTTATATGCACTTCGGATCAAGGCCCTACTCCGTTTACACGTTCTACAAAGGCTGTGGCGTGACTCGTTTTTTTTTCCACAGTTTGACGAATTGGAAGAAGCGCATAGTGTTTGCAGGCAGGGTTGCGTTAGCTGATTGGCATCAGCTGTGTAATCACTGCTTCATTAACAGCTGTGTGGTTATCAGCGGACTAGTTAGGTCCAATCATATTTATTTAGGTATACATCATGGCCTTTAAAACCAGACACTACGTTACTCCACTGCCAACAAAGAGTTATTTTCAAAGAGACTTTTCTGCCAAATAAATGCTACAAATGATCCATTTGCACACAATGTGAATATACAGATTTAGATGACAGAGAGGCATACAGTTTGCCTCCACATTTTTAGCCCTGAGGCCGGGAGATAGAGCCCTCTGAGAAGGGAAACAGTGTGTTGATACGCCCAGGGGCAGTGGAAAAAAAGGCCTGTGTGAACTGTCAGCACCAGATAGACACAGGAGCAGCTAATCTGCTCCCAGGCCACCATTCACTGCCATGTGCCACTTGCACTCTCACTGACCGACTTCCTCCATGTGCACACAGACGGAGGTGGAGAGGCTCTGGGTGTACCCGCAGATGGAAATCCTGAGTATAGATATACACATGCATCGAGAGACGGTGACCAAAGAATCAGATGCAATTGAACACTGGGAAACACACTTCCTGGCGAGGGACCCCCCCCCCCGCTTTTGGAAAACCACTTTGAATGCAGACGCAAGTGCGTGTTGCCTGCAGATTGAAGACACAATGGCATGTGAACACACGACTGTATTATCTCAGTCCGTACACTGGGGGAGGTGTTGACATGCAGCTTGTGCGTTAATTATATTTAACATTTTCCAGACAACAGAAAATGTTTCATTTAATCAGCCACTCCTGGTTGAATGAGAACAGCAAATAGAGGATTGTTTGCTCAGTGACTAAGATGTGGAGATGGATTGAAGATGGATCGCTGTGAAGGAGACCAAACCCCATGATATCATATCCTTTACTTTAAATCTCCTCCATGAAACTCCTCGATTCATTAGTGCTGAACAGAGTCTGTGTTGCCATTAAGACTGAATAAATGATACATTTGGATGAGGTACGGAAGTTGTCATTACATAATATCCTGTGTAGGTATTTTTTTGGGCCGACCTATCAATCATTTACATTGTAACAAAGGTCAACAAGGCTTTTGACTGCACCTGCTGCTATTCCACTGGATGCTGGAGCGTTTCCTGTCTGTCAGACAGGTGCAGCCCAAGCATCGCGCTGGACCCTTTGTGGCTGACACAGTGACCTTATGGCTTCTGCTGCCCACAAGGCGGTCCGGGAGCTGGTCTGGAGACAGATCAAAGTGGGAGTCATGCCCCACCAACAGAGATAAATACACACTTCCTCTCTTCCCTTTCACACCGGTTTTTCCCACACTACTCGAACCCCCGTGCTGCAGCAGGGCCAGCTCAGAGGAAATGACAGACCACATCAAGAGGCTCGCCGTTGCTTTGACAGCGCTTCGCGCCAGCCTTCAGGAGAGAGCATTCATCAGAGGGGTTGCAAGCTATTTGTGTGTCTTTTTGGAAAATGTTGGCAGCGCAGCACGATCACATGAAAACCGTTTCCCTCATTCTGAACCGTGGATAACCTACATTCACCATATCCGCACCAGATGCGAAAAAGGAATGCCATTAAACCTGTGCCCATTTTGTCAATATTTATGTTCTGCAATCAACCATAATTTGCTCATTAATTGCCCTAATGGTGTTTCATTTATAATGCTGTTTGTGCTCCATACATTACAAAATCTACTAATTGAGCCACTACATGGAGGGCTGCTGGTGTACAAATCGTTGTTTTTTTTGCACTTCGTACTGTGAAACCAGTGTATCAGAGAAATCTCCACTTTTTGTTGCCGATAGTTAGATGAGAAGATTGATACCATGGATCTTCTCATCTAACTCTCAGCAGGGAAGTCAAAAACACAGTTACCGAATACCAAATCTTAAATGAAACCACTACCTGAGCATTTGTTATTTGTGTAACCTACTGTATAAACGGCCTGACACTCACTTTGTAAATAATTTATTGACTTGACCCTTAGTTGACTAGTTGACTGAAGTTGTTCCCACTGAGTGGCGTATCACAGGCAAATACCCTCCTAATGGCTTAGTTTTACTGCCTATTAGGCTGCTGGCTGTTCCTGGGCATTGCAATGTAGCACACCAGAGTGCATTTAAAGAGCATGTAAATCCTACACGTCTGATCTCATCTCAACCTTATAGAATTGACAGGTCTTACTTGAAATGAGAATGCAAACTGGTAGGTATCCAGTCATTTTATTAGCTATCCTGTTCTTACTTTCTCAAACTGTCCATGCCAGACTACTACACTGTAGACATGACCCTGTCCTTGACGTCAAGAAACAGTAGCTCAAAAACAAGTTGTTTTTCTGGGTTTGGCCTTGATACTTACCTGTTTCCTCAATCTGTGTCGAGCAACAAAAGCTCCTCTCACCCTGAGCCCCTCGCGGAGTAAATCAACTCTACTTCTAGCCAAAGTTTCTTGAACATGATCCTTCTGAGACATGTACTTGTCATGGCAAAATATGGCAGCTGCAAAGAAAAAAACCTCTCCTCAAGCATTGAATTATGTTTGGGCATTCCCTGAACAGCGGCTGTTTATACTTTCTTATGGGGATATGCAAGGCCACCCGAAACAAAATTGTGTAATGTTATATTATTCCACTGCTTTACTACAAACAGGAGAAAAGGCCAGATCCTCCTAATTGGGCTGTGCTGCTTTTCCAGTTTTCTGCTCTATTTTATGCTTGTCCTCAGGAAATACACCCATGCTCATAAGTTTCTCCACCTATCTTTGAGTCGCTGCTGGTCCCTGTGAAGGATCATAAGCAAGTTTCCCTTAATGAGCAAATAAAGTTTGGCACCGCTTCGCAACCTAAATCGGAGAGTATGAATCATTCTGCAGATTCATCTTCTGCAACACCTAATATTGTTTGTGATTTATGTCAACATGTCCAAAATAACTTGTGGCAGAAAGGAGCCTTAATGTGCCATCGCTGAGTCCAGCTCCATTAAACCAAAATGAGCGACTGAGTCATTCAATCTTACTGAACATTTAATATGTGTACACACAGCAACTATACAGCTTATGGCTGGAACATGCGTATGTGCTCTGTATTGACAAAAAAAAAGTCTGTCTTTTATGTCACACATAGAAACCAAAACACAACATCATCATTTTGGACATGAATAATAATGTAATTAATCAAATGCAGCTATAATTGAGGGAAGGAACTGTATATCGGACACCAAGAACTGTTCTGAACTGACTCAAGCCTCAAGATAATCAAATCTTAAAGCAGTCCAAGTCCATAGTTTTGATAACACCTTATAACCCACACTACGCTTATTGAGTCATAACATGATCGGTAAAAGATAGGAGTACATGATCTAAATGCAGATAGGTATGATTTATTTTGGTTCCTGCACAGAGCAAGAGAAGAGCTTTTAAAAACCACGGTGAGCTGCACTTCTGACAGCCAGTTTGAGCCGTTTGAGCACAGCGGCTGCCTCCGCTAAGAGATGTGGAGGGATACCAGAAGTATGTCTGGCCAATGAGAAACAGGTGGCTGGACAGAAGTAAACGAGTTGTAAGGACAAGTGTAAATTGCTGTTGGCGATAATTGAAGGACTTTTCAGGCTGGGTGGGAGACATCCAGAGAGACAAGTTATCCAAGATGGGACTACGGCCTTTCAGATGCATTGACTGATTCCCTCTGATCACAGCCCACTGACCTAATGGGTTTTATGCCATGTCACTGTTCATCATCAAAGAGCATCAAGAGTCTCGGCCACCTCTGCTGTGACAGTCGAGGGAATGTCAGAGAAAAGTAGGGGCCCGAGCTTTAGAGAAATCTGTTTGTTTATTTTTCTTTTCGTTCCTTTGTGGCTCTTTTAAAGCCGTTGGCACGGGATGATTCCGCCTGCCAGCTCCCCTCCTCTCTACCGCACACCTTCCCTCTTGCCATCCGTAATTACCACACTGTTCGAGTCCGAGCCTGTCCAAAAGCCACTGCAGGTCTGATTTTTTTTGGCTTGGCTCCTCTCTGACATGCCTGGGAAGGGCAAGGAAAGGAAATGGGTGGACCAGCCGCTCTCCGTTCCCCCAGAGCAGGCCTGCATGGGAGAAGCCAGCCCAGTGTTTTTCGACTCGGCCGAGCTTGTAAGGGAGCACAGCCCATCTGGTTCTAATAAATCCTCCATGCGGCTTCACAACTGGAATTGCCTGACCTGTTTGGGGACGTGATCACTGTCCGATACAGTCTTTTTTTTTTTTTTTGTGCAAAACAACAGGGAAGAGCTTGATAGCGCTCGTGAACGTCATCAGACTTGTGGTCCCCGGACATGTTCGTACTATGAAGAGAACAAAGCTCACACTAAGCAGACCCCCAAACTCCTACCGGGCTATAGGTGATGGATGCGTGGCGTAATGGTGACCATATTGTAAATATGCATTCCTGCCAACGGTGGGCAGTGTATCACTGTTTCTCGCTTTATGACTCCTGGTAATTCATCCAACACAGACAAAAAGGTCACGGTCAGACCAACACTATTTTTTATAATGGGTTTTAAGTGCTCAATTAGCCAATTTGTAATTTCATTGCCATTGCGCAAGTGTTAGGTCAAGGACATCTTTTTTTGGCAGAACACCTGCGATAAGCACAAAAGTCTAAAAACACTTTCATGACGCGACGTGCAAGCGCAAAAAGAAAAATCCTCAACATTTCCTATGATTTGCATTCAACGTTATATTTTATTGCACACACTTCATTAGAAGAACCTCTCCTTGATCGGTATCACCTTTTACTTCTATTACGCCAGAACAGTTGCTCTATTTTGCTGTGTGAATGAATGGTAGTACGGGCACACCAAAACAACACACTACGCCGTGTATAGCTTGCCAGATCATTAGGTCATGCACCGCTATGTCGGTAATGTCTGCCTCACGATCCCAGGCATATATTTATGACCTGTTGGCTGCGAGAGTCCTGCTGACTCGCGCTGATGAGGTCAAAGCCATCAAAGTGACCTCACCGTCAGAGACAACACAACATCTGTCCTCATCTTTCACACCTTCGGTGGCTGGGTTTCCTCAGACCTCCCTGCCTCTCCCTGCACTCGCTTCCCTCTAATTAGAAACAGTTTGATTTAGCACTCTGAACACGGTAGACGAAATAACAGGAGTCAAGCCTATTAAGACTTAGCGGGGGAACATTTACAGCGGCGTGTTTTACGGATCAGCGTAATGCATTTAAAATAACACTCACATCACATTTAGCGACAGAATCAGACGGAATGGACCTAATCACATGACATGGAAATAGAAGGAACGTTTTTTTATCTTCCGATGTAAGCTTGTCCACTCTGTCTGCCGGCTGACATTTGACTGCCAAAGCTTGTGTGGAATGTGTAGGACTCGATGGCCGCGCCTCTTTCCCATTTAATAACACATCTACTGTATTAACGGTAGCAACCTCTGTCCCCATATTTGTCTCCCTCTGACGTGAAATGGCATCTCAAAAGTAAAGCATGTGACGCAAGTGTCAATCAGTTGTGTATTAATAATATTAGCAACAATAATGATACAATATCCCACAGGTATTATCCTGTAATTAAAATGGGTAATAATAGGATTTGGGTGGGGGTTTAGGGCAGGAGACCACACATTGGGTAAGCTTGTATTGTACATGCTTAATCTGATTAAATCTTTAAATGTGATTATGAAAAAAAAGAGTGACACAGACTTCACAGGAGTGTTGACATCCACCGGGTTTTGTTCGTACAGTCCCTCCTGATAGGGCAGGGCTATTAATGTTACTATAGTTCTCCTCGCTGCAGCTTTAAGAGACGTTTCTTTGAGGATTTACACTCCAATATGGGCTGACAGAAGGTTAGCGAGCTTTCTGGTATGGATTTGCACATCTGGTACGAGATCATTTGGGTTCAGTAAAACATAGCAAAATTGAAATAGTACTTGCGCTTTGAGGCGAGGGAGTGCACCTATATGATTCATCTGTGTCGGATGAGGACGGGCCATTCTTTTTAATCATATTGGGGTTTGGTGCTTGGTGTTACCTACACTAATTAATGTGACAAGGGCCTATTCTGGCAACTTTATGTACTGGTAAACATGACCATTACCTCATCTGAAGAAGTCATGCAGCTTCTTGTCAAACACCCTCTGATCTACAGGGACTTGAAATTAGCTAAGAAGTTTTTTTTCTTCTCCTCTATACCAAACTGGTATGACAGCTTTGAATGTATCGTGTGTGATAAATTCACAACAGCCAACACCAGAACTTCATCCCCCATTTTCCATGCATTTTTCAGTGAAGCATGTGATATTGACCACCCATTGACTTTTAAAGGGAGACACCCATCAGCACAACCTGACAGGCGATGAACAAAGCCTCTCATTCCTTCTCTCCTAGCTGTTCATTATCTATGCACCCAACCCTTTCATGTGGACGCTTTTTGTTCATTTTGTCCATTGCACTATTGGCCTTTGCGGCATGCCTCGGGAGAATATTCATGCATCTTTCTTTCACTTTGTGTCCTGGAACTCTGCTGTAATAAATTGTCTTAGCACAATGGTAATAACAGAAACATCTGAGGGCCACATGGGATGCAACAGACCTCTTTGCCTCTTAGACAAAGAAATTAGAATTCATTTCTGCCACAGGGTAGCAAAATATATTTTGGGAAAAGCAGCCTCTTTGACTGTAGCAAAACCAATATATGTGTTTTCTATCTTTTCTTCCTTGAACCCTTTATCTCAAGAAGGCGACATGAAAAGTATAACACCTGGTATGTATCAGTAAATTGAAGGGAGGAAAGGGAAAGCCATATGTCCACCTTCAGTCTTCAAAGCAGATAGAATGTGTATCTAAGTGCATTCGAAGATTGAAACAATCCAAAAAGGAAATTTATCACTGAGCTGAAATTTCTGGGCTCTTAAGGATTTAGTTTCATAAACATTGCATGCTGAATGTTTTTCAGCTCAGACTGATGCCATTTGAGCTCAGGCATCTGCAACTGTCAGGGGTTTTTCTGTGTATTTGCCAGGGCCATTCATGAGTTACTGTAATAGTTTTAGTAATGCCATATTGATAATGTATGTCTTTACACACACTCAAACATACACGGTTATTATGTGGCTGTGCATTTAAACTGTTAAAGGAATGGTTTTACATTTTTATTTTCTTGTCAACAGTAAAGTGAAATATGGAAGCCCGTTTCCGCCACAAAAAAAATAAAAAATTAGATAAAAAGTCATAATTATGAGATAATAAAGTCGAAATTATGAGATAAAAAGTCATAATAATGAGATAAAAAGTCATAATAATGAGATAAAAAGTCATAATAATGAGATAATAAAGTCGAAATAATGAGATAAAAAGTCATAATAATGAGATAAAAAGTCATAATAATGAGATAATAAAGTCGAAATTATGAGATAAAAAGTCATAATAATGAGATAGAAAGTCGAAATTATGAGATAAAAAGTCATAATAATGAGATAAAAAGTCATAATAATGAGATAGAAAGTCGAAATAATGAGATAAAAAGTCATAATAATGAGATAGAAAGTCGAAATAATGAGATAAAAAGTCATAATAATGAGATAGAAAGTCGAAATAATGAGATAAAAAGTCATAATAATGAGATAAAAAGTCATAATAATGAGATAGAAAGTCGAAATTATGAGATATTGAGTGCGCATGCGCTTCAGTGACGCTGGCTTTTCTCCTTCCTGTTATCTGCGCCGTCTTCACAAGTCTCCTCATCCCCTCGCCGGTCTAACCATGCAAACGATATGCAAGCGTAACTGTTGACGTTTTAGCTCAACAAATAATAGCATTGCTATTAATGTAGCTGTTGCATGTGTTTCTCAAAGGGGCTACCGGTAAAAGCAGGAAAGCTACGAGACGTTATCTTGCTCATTGTGTGGTTTATTTGGGGACAGTACACAGGCTACTGTCGGCCCGGCCGCAGCCTCCGCCAACAGGCAACACCGTTAAACGTTGTCTTATCGTCCCTCAAACTCCGCTACCGGTAACTCTCCACAGGCAGCTCACGGCTACACAGGTCATGAGACCTTCACTGACCTCCTGTTAATTTCAAATTATACTCTGACATTAGGTCCACACAGATATGGAACGCATCTTCATCACATAAGAAATCCTTAAACACACACTCTTCAAGGCAGACTTGAACCTTCTCCAGGTCCACAGGGTGCAAACAATCTCTGCCTCCGTACACTAAGGGGCTGCATGCAGGAAGTGTTTACAGGAAGAAGTTATAGTTAAGATCGGTCATTGCAATTACTGAGTTCAGGAGGTCAGTGAAGGTCTCATGACCTGTGTAGCTGTGAATCATCCTAGCTAACGCTAATGCAGTATGTTGAAAAGTAACGCACCGAGTTGTCCTCTGTCGTTTAGACAGGCGCTTAAATTTGCGGTGAAGTGTGTTAGCGCAATACCATTTAGAGAATGAAGAACAACACTGAGTCTCAAGCATATTGTAGCGACCCTTGGTCAGGAAAGCTACGAGACGTTTTCTTGCTCATTGTGTGGTTTATTCGGGGACAGAACACAGGCTACTGTGGGCCGTAGGCTCCGCCGACAACAGTCAACACCGTTAAACGCTCCCGGTAACTCTGCACAGGCAGCAACTCATGCCACCTCACTCGCTCCGCCACGCTCATGACCCCCATGACTATGTGGAGTCTGTCGTACCGGTAGCCGGTAGCCTGTGGAGAGTTACCGGGAGCGGAGTTTGAGGGACGATAAGACAACGTTTAACGGTGTTGCCTGTTGGCGGAGGCCGACAGTAGCCTGTGTACTGTCCCCAAATAAACCACACAATGAGCAAGATAACGTCTCGTAGCTTTCCTGCTTTTACCGGTAGCCCCTTTGAGAAACACATGCAACAGCTACATTAATAGCAATGCTATTATTTGTTGAGCTAAAACGTCAACAGTTACGCTTGCATATCGTTTGCATGGTTAGACCGGCGAGGGGATGAGGAAACTTGTGGAGACGGCGCAGATAACAGGAAGGAGAAAAGCCAGCGTCACTGAAGCGCATGCGCACTCAATATCTCATAATTTCGACTTTCTATCTCATTATTATGACTTTTTATCTCATTATTATGACTTTTTATCTCATTATTATGACTTTTTATCTCATAATTTCGACTTTATTATCTCATTATTATGACTTTTTATCTCATTATTATGACTTTTTATCTCATTATTTCGACTTTATTATCTCATTATTATGACTTTTTATCTCATTATTATGACTTTTTATCTCATTATTTCGACTTTATTATCTCATTATTATGACTTTTTATCTCATTATTATGACTTTTTATCTCATAATTTCGACTTTATTATCTCATAATTATGACTTTTTATCTAATTTTTAATTTTTTTTGTGGCGGAAACGGGCTTCCATAGTGAAAAGATTGATACCACTCTCATGTTTGTATGAAGAAAATGAAGCAACATCAAATAGCATGTTAGCCTAACTTAGCATAAAGACTTGGGGTATGCTAACATGTTTATTAGGCTAATAGGCAGATTTTGTTACCATCAGTCAGCAGCCTGGTCCCTTAAAAATTACGTTCCCATACAATGAAACTGCTTTGTTGTGAGAGTAGCATATTCCATTAGATTATTTTTGCATTTGACAAATCACAAATATGTTTAATAAAGCTAAAATAAGCTCACTGACTGTACAGTAGCCTCAATTTTCTCATGCACTCATGAGAGTGGTATACATCTTTTCATCGAACTCTCAGCCAGAAAACAAATAGGCGTATTTCCCAAAATGTCGAACTATTTCTTCCATGTTCCGATTATTCATGTGGAATACAATCATGGCACATTTGGGATACTGGTTGGATCGCAACGTCTTGATCTGTACTCCCCATTAGTAAAAAAGGCTTGACCATAAAACTTCTCGCTGGCTATCCAGTTTCCTCATCGTGTTCCTCCAACTGTGACATGATGTTGATAGGATTTTTAATGGTCTTCCTGTGTCTCATAGTCTGCCTCTATGAATCATGCCCACTGCAGTAGGCTCTCCGGACAGTGAGGTGTCATTTCATAATAAATAACATGTGCACAGTGGTGGGGGGGCGGATGATAAGTGGACAGAGAGAATCATCATTTACTCTGCTGGGAAAAACAAATACATATGGTGGTTAGATAAACTTCAAACAGGGTTTAGACATCCTGAGACCAGAGGGCTGCTTTGCGTGTCTCTTCGGACCAGAGAGGAAAGAGAGATTTGGCTGTGTTTAGAAAGCAGAAGTCTCCCCTGATAAGGTATATTTAAGATGTCTACACAGAGATAACGGTATTTGTTGTGTTCTGCTGCTTTTAATGATGCCGTCTTTTCAGAATCGCTGTAGCAGTTCAAATATTTATCATGCTAAATTTACAATCATTTCACATTTTAAATATTTATGTTTACCCCCATTTAGAGGGCTTGGTTAAGACAGCCTGATCTCACAGAAATAGATGAAATGACCATGACTTCCTAACAGCACATTGCGTGCCGGCACCACAGAAACAATGCCGATGGGAGGTCAATTCGTATCGTTGGGGTGCACAACCGAATTCAACGCATCCACCTGAACATGCATCGCTCAGACCTAGTGACAGTAGTACAGTGTGGTGGGCGAGACAGGAGGTGGATGGGTAAAAAAACAAAAAACTTTGAAATACGGTAAACCAGTGTTCTAAAGCGGTGTTTGGGTCCCAGTAGCTCCTCACAGAACGCTCACTAGTCCGCTCACAAACTACATGACTTGAAGCTTGACAAGATGGATCTCTGTGTAAGGTAAGGGACACCTTCTCGCAGCCACTTTCCTTTACACAATTTGAATATACAGTAGGATATATATCCATGTAGTTTAAAATATAGGCAGGATATATAAGAAAATATTGAATAGTTTTGACCCTATGGTCTTCAACAGACCTAACACTTTGCTTTTTTTCCTTTACTGAACACGCTATCCTGTACCTGTACCTACATATTTGATGTGCAACAAATATTATTTTGCAAAATAACAAAAACAAATGCATTAAAAGTTGATGATGTTTGTTTGTCTGTTTGTTTTAATGAAAGCGCACTAAGAGGTCAGCATTACGTAAGAGTTCAATCACAGTCATACTATACTCGTCTCAAAATGTCAGTTTGCCTCAGCATCTTCATTGACAATGATTAAGAAAAGATTTGGATAGAAACAACAAATCCAACGAGTTATTGACTCTCCCAGACCAGAGCATTATATGTATTTCATAGTGAGTGAGATTCCCTTAAAAATGAGGGGAACATTTTAAAATGTTCCCGTTGTAGAAGTCAGATGGTATGCAGAGACCCAAACAAACAGACAAACGTGTTGATGGACAGGCCTCACACACGCTCCCTATTCACTGTTTTCACTTTAGGTCATCTTTTACCTCCTTCTTCTTCTCTGTGTAACTGGCTCAAGGTGTCTTGTGGCCCTCCACCCTCACGGGGCCCGCAGCCTGCATGTGTGGCATCCGTCAAGCTAACAGCAACAGATAGCATCATTACCATCCTGACAGAGGCATAGACGGTGAGTGATGGTTTCCCCTGCATAACATTTGGCCAAGAGAGAATGGGAGAGTTTGACACACAGAAAAGGGAGTTTCCCCGTGTTTTCTCCAAGGCACTGCATGTTTGTTTGGTACCTGCACAGTCAAAACAAAACAGAAATACATCTCTTGGTGATAATTGGGCTTTCCAATGCCCCCCCTCCACTATACATGGAAACATTGTGGGAAACAGCATGTCACAGAACTTGGGATACCCTCAGAGCCACCATGGTAACGTGATAAATATCATGCCTGCCATTACGGGAATAAAGCAAATAAAGTGAGTCACTGATTCTCATTTTTCATCTCTATCCATACTGCATCAGCAACATTTACGCTAAAGAAAACAAGTGGGCCAAGGAGCACTGGGTGGGTTTATGCTTCAGTTTCAACCTTGGCTTTGCTCTCATAAAAAAAATTGGTGGGGGAAAATGTGAGCTGAGGGCGGTCACGCCCAGTCAGCGTCAGGTGAGTCATTTTATGTGGCAGTTCAGGTTGCAGTCAGTCCAAACCGCCCGCGTCTTCTTGTGGCCAGCACAGGTCAAATGCTGGTTGGGGAGGGAAGGGGAAAAAAGGAGGTAGACTTAATTCATCCTGGCCTTTGACAGGTGTGTTTTTATGTTTTTTTTTAGTTTACCTAAATCCTTCTTTGCTGGACAGGAGGCGAGTCCCTGGTGGCTCAGCCAAATGACTGCATCTGTCGCTGTGAGGCTTTCAAGGCCTCTTTCACAAATTCTTTGGACAATCTGCTGAAATGTTGTTTTGAGCGAAAATCAAGCTGATCGAAATCATGTCCCATTTTCCCTCTCATACCAGTGCAGTTTGAGACAGTACACAATTGGTTTTGACTGTTCAACTCCATTGCAATTTTCATAGACAGAACTGTGCATGTTTGACCGTTTTTCTAGTAAAAATAGTGGCTGAAGTCTGCTCCTATTGTATAAGCTAGGGTAAAGAAAGCAATCAATACAAATGATAAGACTTTACAGTTACACTACTGTTTTCCTGCTGATGGTGATCGTGGCAATCCATCCAATAGGTTTACTTGTTGAAATGTTTTTCTCAAAACCGCAAATGTGGGCGCCAAAGGAAAAGTCAGGGGAACACAAAGTTTGACGCTAATTCATCCAGTAGATGTTGAGGTATTTCACTGGATAAGTGAGAACTTTGAACCCCTCATCAAAGAGGCTTCGTCCTCTGAGGAACATGAATACTTACACAAAATGGGTTGACAATCCATCCAATAGTTGTTGAGATATTTCAGGGCCGACCAGCATGCCATCGAGCCATGCTGTTAGCAGGATATAAACATTGATTACAACAAATGGTACCCCTGTACGTACGCTTTGACTGTTTCACCCTTTTTTGGTGAACTTCTCCTTTTCCCATTATTGCATTACTAGAACCTTAACCTGAAGCTAATTACACACTGCTTTCAGATAGGATGTAAACATTTCACACTGGAAACGCAACCCTCATACACATTGATATTTGGGAATTAGATTTGGAAAAGGGCAGCTAGGTTGCTAGCATAGTTTTAAGACACCATGAATAATTGTTAGCCAGAAAAGATCAAGCTAACATCCCTTTGTTTATATTATCTCTGTCAGGCTATGTGCCGCTCCAGAGTAGCTTTTTGTGTTGTGTTTTTTTTTGCATATAAGCAACAACTGCTTTCAGGTAGCATGCAAACATTTCACACTGCAAACGCAACCCTCATACACATTGAGATTTCGGAATTAGATTTGGAAAAGGGCAGCTAGCTTGCTAGCATATTTTTAAGACGCCATGAATAATTGTTAGCCAGAAAAGATCAAGCTAACATCCCTTTGTTTATATTATCTCTGTAAGGCTACGTGCCGCTCCAGAGTAGCTTTTTGTGTAGTTGTTTTTTTGCATATACACAACATCTGCCATCTTAATGGGAAAAGTCCAAGTTCTTGTTGTCCAACGCCCAAATAAATCTAATACACGGTGGCAGCTAAATCATGTCCCATTTTCCCTCTCATACCAGTGCAGTTTGAGACAGTACACAATTGGTTTTGACTGTTCAACTCCATTGCAATTTTCATAGACAGAACTGTGCATGTTTGACCGTTTTTCTAGTAAAAATAGTGGCTGAAGTCTGCTCCTATTGTATAAGCTAGGGTAAAGAAAGCAATCAATACAAATGATAAGACTTTACAGTTACACTACTGTTTTCCTGCTGATGGTGATCGTGGCAATCCATCCAATAGGTTTACTTGTTGAAATGTTTTTCTCAAAACCGCAAATGTGGGCGCCAAAGGAAAAGTCAGGGGAACACAAAGTTTGACGCTAATTCATCCAGTAGATGTTGAGGTATTTCACTGGATAAGTGAGAACTTTGAACCCCTCATCAAAGAGGCTTCGTCCTCTGAGGAACATGAATACTTACACAAAATGGGTTGACAATCCATCCAATAGTTGTTGAGATATTTCAGGGCCGACCAGCATGCCATCGAGCCATGCTGTTAGCAGGATATAAACATTGATTACAACAAATGGTACCCCTGTACGTACGCTTTGACTGTTTCACCCTTTTTTGGTGAACTTCTCCTTTTCCCATTATTGCATTACTAGAACCTTAACCTGAAGCTAATTACACACTGCTTTCAGATAGGATGTAAACATTTCACACTGGAAACGCAACCCTCATACACATTGATATTTGGGAATTAGATTTGGAAAAGGGCAGCTAGGTTGCTAGCATAGTTTTAAGACACCATGAATAATTGTTAGCCAGAAAAGATCAAGCTAACATCCCTTTGTTTATATTATCTCTGTCAGGCTATGTGCCGCTCCAGAGTAGCTTTTTGTGTTGTGTTTTTTTTTGCATATAAGCAACAACTGCTTTCAGGTAGCATGCAAACATTTCACACTGCAAACGCAACCCTCATACACATTGAGATTTCGGAATTAGATTTGGAAAAGGGCAGCTAGCTTGCTAGCATATTTTTAAGACGCCATGAATAATTGTTAGCCAGAAAAGATCAAGCTAACATCCCTTTGTTTATATTATCTCTGTAAGGCTACGTGCCGCTCCAGAGTAGCTTTTTGTGTAGTTGTTTTTTTGCATATACACAACATCTGCCATCTTAATAGGAAAAGTCCAAGTTCTTGTTGTCCGACGCCCAAATAAATCTAATACACGGTGGCAGCTAAATGGAACCACACAGCGAGCGTTGCCCTATTTCTTTTCGTCAAGCTTGTCCGACCTAACAACAGCAACTAAGGGGGGCGGGACTTAGAAAGGGTCAATTAGCTTCCAGCAGTGTGAAAACGTCAGTGTGTGAATTTCCCACAAATATTAGGAGTGGGAAATATGTAATGTCTCACAATAAGTAGCAGGTCCAATTAGACAGGAATTTCCGTGCGGATTATCAAGTGCTGCTGCTTGAAACCAGGTGACGACCATCAGAGAAAAAACGGGGAAGGCGAAGAGTGGTGGGGGTGGGGTTTCCATCCATGTGTTTTTATTTTAAGAGAAATTTATAAAACTCTCTCTTTCAGAATCTAGAGGTCGACCTGCGCCGCGCCTCCCCCCCTTCTCACCCTCTCCAATCTTGTTTAAGCCTTTAATCAAATGGACATCTGGATTGCATTGTGTGTTGCAGAGAGAGAGGCCTGATTGCTGTTAAGCAGACCACGCGATGATGTCACTTTTCATTAATAATGATGTTGCCCATAAAAGTCGCATTTATCTTCCTGTCTAACGATGCAGAGACCACAGGCTGAGGACATGACAGTGGCCGTGGACACTCGGCCGGCCAGCTGAAAAAACAAGCAGGAGCTGCGTGACGGCTCCTCGGCCCGACTGACGAGAAAAAAAACAATGAATCCAGGAGTGGGAAGACAATACCTAAATGACCACGAACAGCACATGTAATGAGAAGATATACTCAATGGTCCCAAAGTCACATGACATGCAACTAACAACTGTATCACAATGATTAATGGGCTGTGAAATGGGGAAGAAAATGTAACCATAGCCTGCAAGATGTGAGACATTTTCAATTAAAAAAACCAAGATTTCCCACATTTTCTCTCATCCTGAAAACCATATTTTCACTTTAATGTATCCCTTCAGTCATGCTCTGGCTGATCAGAGCGCTCAACAGCTATTGCAGTGTTTCCATCAAAAATAAATCTAATACCACTACAATACAATCAAAATAATCCCCCTCCTCACCAATGTCATCTGGGTTGTTGTGTTGGATTTATTAACGATTTTTCTCTGAAACCAATTATTGCAAAATTCATTGTCAGCAGAATCTATTAGGAAATCAGGGGGAAGGCTTGTTTTTCTTGAATTTGGAGACACCTTTCTGGTGTTTTCTTTGGTGTTTGTTACATTTTAGAGTTCACATCACAGGAGCGCTGCCAGTGGTTTGATGAGCAATCGAATTCAGAGTTTATTTATGGTGGCATTGCTGTATAAAGACAACTGAAGGGGAAAATCACACACTCAGGTAAAGTATGATGGCAGATCTTCCTTATAATGAGGGATGATAAATGCATGGAATAAAAGTGTGTGTCGTCATGTGGACACAACCTGGACAACCCAGCAAAACTTAATTCCTGACACATCACAGTGAACTTTTCTCTGCACTCAAGTTCCCTTTAGTTTTGACAGTCAAGGGTGGACTCAGTTTTAGACCATTGTGTCCATAAATTTCATATGTTACTGTTAAGTCTATACGGCCTTTTCCAAAACATTGTTATGCCTGGCTTATAGGCTGTGCAAAGGCGTCAATACAGATTAAAAGCAAAATGAAGAAGAGGGGGGTAGAAGTCACGACAAACGTAACTATACAATCTTAGTTCAAGTTCATTTGGAAAGACAATGCATGTTAACTTTAACCATCTCAACTCCACAATGAAATATAGTTAATTCAGTCAGTACCATTAGTGTGTACTTGTATCATGTATATTGTAGTAATGTGAACTTACCCAACCCAAACGATGCGTGGCAACATCTATTGTCCTGACAACTTCACGTCCAAAATGCATTATAATAATAATAATAATAATAATAATAAACTTATGTTTTGTTACTCACTTATTTCTATCAGAAGATACATAGGAGATACAAAAATTTAAAACTCTGCAGTCCATCTAATATGTATTTCGGTTTGTGGGAGAAAACTGGAGCATCAGGAAAAACTAATTCACACAAGGGATATCTTTCTTGCCAATGGAAAAGTATAATCACAATGTGCGTATCATACATTATCAGTCTGGAGATTGGAAAGGGAAAAAAAAAAGTACTAAATTGTTTACTGAAAATATTTTACAAATTAGTCATCTGAAAAATTAGCAAACACAAATGTGTTTTCTTGATTGACCCGAGATAAGGATACTCGTATATGATAATGAATGGCATTCACCTTCTTGCTATGTCTCATTGAAACACTTCATAACACTAACAAAAGTTTTTATCGGAGATGAGTGACTTTATGGTCCCTCTTTATTATGAGCCAAACATAAATCATTCCGCTCTTGTATTGATGAGTTCATTGTTTCAGTTTTTTAACACAGCACACCCTCTTTGAGCTCATTCAAGGTTCAGAAAAGGAAGGCGATTACACCAAAAAAAAATGAGGGTTTTATCAATTTTAACAACAAAAATGCATACGCCGCTCAGCAGCCCAGGTGTACCTCGTCTTACTAACGACCTGCACCACCAGCCTGCAGGCTCGACGAAGGGAACAACAAGCGGAAACCAGGTCACATGTTTACTTCTGATATGATTCAGAAGTTTATGGACAACCTGTTTATTCACTTTCTATACGGGCTGTGAAGTCTGCGCACCCACATATTTGATAAACTGCAGCATATTGCCAGCGAATTTACAAAAATCTATAGTTCCCTCAAGCGTTTCTGTGTCTTGGTGCAAAAACAGTTCGACAAATGTGTGGTAATTTTGCAGTCCAGTGCATGCTCCTTTCCAAACTAAAATCAGCTTTACAGTTATTGAATTATTGTTTGAACAAATCCTTATATGGTATACAATGTATCTTTTAAGTCATGTTGAAGCAATGTTGTTCACATTTCACAATTCTGTATTTGTAATATTTACATTTTTTCTAATTATCTAAACTTTGCTATTTATTTATTTATTTTACATACAGAACATAAACTATGTCTCACTGTCAAACATAAAATGTTTATAGCTCAATGACATAATTGAACCTTCATAAATATAACTCAATGCATAACAACAGCACATATTTAAGTATAGCCATATGTTGTATAGTATTTCAGTTTGTCTGCTAACCTTAGAGTGTAATTGAAAACAGCAGGGGACCTTGTGTTGGGTGCTTTTAATATGACATCAGCTGATGGTTGCTTCAATGGAAAAACTTAATCTTAACTAAATTACATATTTTAAATGTTTTTGCTGTAAATATGATGGTGTAAAGCACTTTTTGAGAAGTTAATGAAAGAAGCTTCAACATTTGTGACGTTGAATGATGACAGCCAAACATAGGACACGTGTAAAATGTTGTGTGATGGAAGGACCTTGAGTATTTAACACAGGAAGATAGGATTATGTATGATCCATGCATGTTTTCCTGTAAATAATGCTTTACATTTAAAATCAATGAGAAGAATGAGGAGCAGAGGTCTCTATATTTGGAGATATGTTCATAATTTCAAGACATTCCTCTGCCATCTGCTTTTGATAGTCGTTAAGTTCTGTTTTGACTCTAAATTGTGTCTCGCTGTTTTTGGTCCGTCTGTTGTGAGACTTGAAAGTTATGTAAATGAAAACTCAACAGGATTGTCTTTATTTATTAAAAAATGTGATTCTGCAGCCATGATGTTGCTTTGTAATTCAGACATAAAACACATGGGTAGATAGATGCAAAGCCAGATTTTCTTATTTCATTTTTTCCATTTTCACTCACAGAATTCCTGTTTTATGTTATTCGTGTCAAAACCAAAATAATTGGAGTGACTGACATCTTTCTAAACCCTTTTGCAAGTGAACAATGAGGCTTCAACTCTTCAAAGGTTCAATGGAGCATGGACTTTGTCCAAATTGACTTGGGGTGCAAACAAGAATGCCCTGCTTTAAACATTAATGAGGGAATAGTTGTTAAAGTGTTTTGCTTATTATGCTGCTTATCCAAATGAGGAGTGGGACCTTTCAAAAGAGGAAGCCATTTATCTGTGCCGGGACAGCAGAGCTGTTCTGGAGAGCCTCACTGCGCTTCTCTTATCACGAAGAACTTGAGTAGATTCAGTGCATAATGGCACTCATTTGATCTCGATGGGGCGCTGTCTACTGTCAACTGCTGACCCTATCAGTTTTATATATCCAGAGTATTTCACCATTCCACCGATGTGATAAAGTGGACAATTATTATTTTGCAACATGCACACATGGGCCTAACTGTAAAAAAAAACAAAAAAAAACTGGAGGAGTCACTTGGCTCAGTGTGAAGAAGTTGTCAATAATAGCGTGAAAGGTTTTCACCCCATGACTAGCAGAGAATATTTCCATGAAATATTCTCCAGATTCAGAATAATAAACCGCATGCCTGTTCTGTCCCCCAGCAGCAACACGGTGTGATCATACACAGGCGTTCTGTCAGGTTAGAAATCCTCGTTACCGCAACCGTGCTTCAAGAAAAAAAAAAGATGAAAGACTGCACCTGGACCGGCGAGGTGGCCCTTTTTTTGCAGGTCCGTTGCACCATTGCGTGCTATCTGCTCCATCTTCTAAAACCTCAAGGTGAAGAGGATGAACAAAAACACATGTGACCCGGGGAGGGATTTCACACTGCAGAGCCGGGTCAGGTCATTCTCCATCTTCCTTTGTTTCAGAATGATTCTTTGAACCCGGGGGCCGAAAGCCTGCTAACTCCATCATAAACACGACATGAATCTTTCAAGCCATTCTGGTATGCAGCCAGAATATTTCAACAGCGAATACACTTAGTTTTGTAATGTTAGAAGTTCTTACTATAACCCACAACGCTGTAATATATTTCATCTGTAACCCAAAAATGTTGGTAGATTTGAGTGTAATTCAAAACTACTAAAACATTCAGAAATGGTTAAAAGATAGATGTGCATGATTTGGCCCATTTACTACAAATAACATATAACCTACTTCAGTACTCTGCTTCCCTTTTTTTTAGATGTTCTTAAATGTTTGCCCATTAATTTCTATTCATTTAGGTCTTCTTATGCAACTGCTGACACAATTTATTGGAACGCTACTGCAAGACATTTTCAACAAACATGGCCGCAACCTGAGTGCCTGACCTTTCATGTTGCAAGTCTGACATGAGGATGTTTCTGTCTGTCTCTCATGTGTTCTGTGTACCTGGTGTGACTCGCCTCTTTTCGTGGGACTGGATTCTGCCGTGTCCTCTTGCGAGGCTGGTGGAGATAGTAGTCATTTGGTTGGTACGCCTCCTCTGGCTTCGGTGTCCGCTCTTCACTTGACGTACTGTAGGTTTAGTTTCCATTATGGGTAAAACGGTGGATGACAAAGTTCCCAAATGAAACGGTCCAAAACATCAAAGCCTTTCAGGGTTGTTCATCTTCTTGTTCTTCCTCTTTTCGACTTTTCGCTTTTCAGCCCTCTAATCTCTTCCTACATATGTTACCATAAGTTACTAAAAATGTGATCCAACAATCTGAATGTGCTCAATTTGAAACAATACGTCATTTAAAATAGGAAGTTTCTTTAACAACCCTGCACACCTACAGAGGTGTTTTCAGTTATTCGACCTCTGCTCAGCCGGAAGTATACTGGTTATTGACTTTCTACCCCAACTGGTAAAACTACACAAAGTCCTGAGAAGCGGTCCAATCAGGGAAAAGGGTCAACACTTTTGCAGGAGGACCATGACAGTGTTGGGCTTCATATTGTGCCTACAAAAAAACAAGAAAATACCTTTTTAAACATATTTATTTCAATGAATCGTCTAATTTCTTAGACTATAGACTACCTAGAAATATATATATTTTTTTAAAGGCCTGCTTGTTCCAGTTAAAACAGTTCAAAAAGCCTGAGAGATGCAGTTTAAATGATATGGAAAGGAGAAATCTTCTCAATGGACAAGCAGGAACTTACAAATGTTTGTCATTTTTATTAAAAGGGTGGAAAATAGTGATCGGAGGCCCCCAGCTGGCTCTCGCCCTTCATATCTCTATTGATGTCCTGATAAATTGCTTATGTCCGGTGTATATAATTATCTTATCTCTGTCGAGCCCTATACCGTTACCAGCTGGTTGACGGCAGCGAGCCAGTAATTGTTTGATGAAAGGCAATTAAGAGGAAACACGAACGTCCTGACGTTAGCGTCCGTGTCCTGACGCCGCTGGTGGTCACGGAGGCCTGCTGTGTGCTCAGACCCTCTCGGTGTTGGAAGTCGACATCACCCTTTGAGACACGAACGTGGCTCAATATTAATTCCTCCCGTCGTCGTTAATGGCCTTTGCGCAAAGTCTTTCGTATATTGTTTTAATAGGGGAGCGGTGCTGACGTAAGGAGGGAGCAGTGTTCCGACTGCTCAAAAGGGAGGGGAGACCAAACGGTTTCCATTGTCTCAAATGAAGTTGGCAGTGAAAGTGGTTGACTTGGATTCTCCCCGCATGGTGTAATTTGTGAGTATTATATTGATAACCTGCATTCGGCTTCACTCGTGCGTTTGTCTGTACTCTGCTGTAAAAAGAAATGATGCCATGTGTAACTGAGGCCAAAGAGAATACAATTTCATCCAGACGGTTAAGTGAATCACCAACTGTGTTGCATGTGAAGTGTACATTTGCGTGACTTGTTGTTTATTGCCCACATTCAGCTCCGTGACTGTCCACCATA
The DNA here is from genome assembly GCA_038501785.1 of Myoxocephalus aenaeus. Taxonomy (NCBI): domain Eukaryota; kingdom Metazoa; phylum Chordata; class Actinopteri; order Perciformes; family Cottidae; genus Myoxocephalus; species Myoxocephalus aenaeus. The sequence continues at coordinate 2,786,900 of JBAMJR010000329.1, forward strand.
CTGGTGCCAAGTCTGAGGCCACGTTCTTAAATCACTTCAGTTTCTTTTTGGGAGAGAAACTGTTTTGTTTTGTTTTCTCCGCTGGATAAGCACATATCTCATCCACTATATGTACTGGGACATGTATGTTATATAAATGCTGCACTTACCCTGTGTGTGGCATAAAGGATAAGAAATCTTACCAGCAAGATTTGATTTCTACCAAGATGTGGATTATTCTCCTTTTGTTAACTGTCTCCTTTTGAATTTATATGTACGTATTCTTATTTTTATGAAAACGTGCTAATTGCTTACATCTAAAATTGATTAACTACCAATATTAGCTGCTCTGATCCAACAATGTTGGGCTGTTCTGTTAAGAGACACAGTGACTCAAACCAAGCAAGAGTCGAAGTGCTGGGAAAACTCTGCTAGCTGCAAGGCTAATTTGTGCAGTTTGAAATGCATAGGCATTGAGGAAGTGCCCTGTTTGACCTGCCATGTCAACACCTAGTTTTTGACAATTGCAGCACACTTCTAATGCTCTGCAGAAGGATGTTTATATTCTGAGGTGGGTCACGCAGGTACTGGTATTGAAAAGAAGCACGTTTTTATAGTTGTTGTCCGATTTTTTTGAAGTCTTTCTCAGTAAAAAGGGAGTTGGAATTAAGTCCTCACTGAAAAATGTACATGTTGCAGTAATACAGTCAGGCCCATAAATATTTGGACATTGACATACTTTTCATTATTTTGGCTCTGTACACCACAACAATGGAGTTGAAATGAGAAAATCAAGATGTGCTTTAAGTGCAGACTTTCAGCTTTAATTTGAGGGTATTTACATCCAAATCAGGTGAACGGTGTAGGAACTACAACAAATTAAAATGTGGCCACCCTCTTTTTAAGGGACCAAAAGTATCTTTTGCTAACTTCACCTTTCAGGTTGATCGCCGACAGAGCAGAAATGTATTCATGAAATACAGGAAAAGTTTATAATAGCTGTATACCTGCAGCTGACATTCACATGTTAAATTGAGAAGTAGCTGTGGACCAACTGAAAACCTCATTCTAATCTGTCGGTTGCATTGTTTGCAAAAGAGAAATAAACAAAAGTAAATGTTCTAAATAAAAGAAATCCGCTCTTTTCTCTCTTGTTTCACTTTATTTTATAATGAAAAGAAGGTCTACATTCATATTGCATCCTACAGATTATATACTTTCGATTTGCGTAGCAGTTGTTCGTTAATCTTGAAACGGATGTGCACGCTTCACTTGCACCTTTGCGGAGCCATGTGTTGTGTTTGGCGAGCCGAGCGCGTACATGTGTTTGTTTGGCAGATATAGTAGTGTAGTTGTGTGACTCATTCACGAGGGGTTCCACGTTGGGTCTGAAGAGAAGAACTCAGCTGATTTACAATTTGTCATAGGTGCCACTGCCAATAGGTCCTTTTTAATTTTACGGCAGTGCCAATCAAATTTACAAGAGAGACCTCTGAACACCTCTGTGAACATAAAAGGGCCAGGCCTTGAAAATGCAGTGCCTTTAAAATGTGATGACATGTATATCCTTCCTCAGAGGATTGTGCCCTTTGCTTCACTCTGCGCTCTCAAGCGAGGAAGTGTGGCCACATGCCAAAACTATCATCTTTATTATCAATATAAGTTGTTGGTTGTAGTTTTTTTGTTACATTTTCCGGTATTGTAGTGATGTTCAGCATCTGCAAACTATTGGACACTGATGAACATAAAACAATCGGTAGCTTTATCTGTGGAGATCCAGCTGCTAGTCCTGCTTCACATCAGCTCGTACATTTGTCCTTTTTAGTCACGCTGCCCGTCGGTCCACCAGTTTTATTTTGACGGAAATATCTCAAGAGCTTTTGGATTATTGCCACGCAAATTTTGTACAGACATGCGTGTCCACAATCTCTTCCACCTGCCCTTTGTGGACTTTCCCTCCTTTTATACTTCTTCTTATACCATGTCACTTTCATAACATGTAACTTTCAATAACTGCCGTTGGTTGTACTACTTACTTCACTCGCTCTGACCAAATGCAAAAAATTTGAGTAAAACTTTTCGTATAATGCCCTGACTTCTCCTCTTGCTTCATAGCAAGAAGTGACACCTAGCAGCCGGCTAGCCAATGGGCTGGCACCCACCTTTCACTCAAAGTGGCCACGCCCTTAATCATGTATAACTTTAAGCCTTACTATAATTTAAGCGAGTTATATAAAAATTCATCCCCCGCACATTTGTCATGAACAGAGAAATTAGCTACAACCTGTCTTTCGTACCAGGCTGTAAACAAGTTGGTCCTTTTAACATTTGGGTCTATGGGGACTGACTCGCTTTTAGAGCCAGCCTCAAGTGGCCATTGGATGAACTGCAGTTTTTGGCACTTCCGTGTTGGCTTCATTTTTCAGACTCGTAGGTTGCTGCTTGTTCTGACCGCATATCTGGCGAACGCAAGGGTTGCTTATTTAGAAAACACTTGAATCAGTCCTGTGCATAAGGACATTTGTATGGTAGACATATGATTTGCTGCATCATTATGCTGAAAAAAAAAATCGAAATGTTCATGAGCGAATGTACACAAATGGATGTCTGCAAGTTCAGCAAAAAATAACAACTTTGCATCTATTTTATTTTAAATGAAGTCAAACTTATTTATTTGATATCTTTGTGCGGGATTAGAAATGTGCATATACTGACTCTGTGACTGTCGCATTAGGTACAAGCTTTGGTACTTTGGAGCTCAGGGATGGGAGCACGACAGAGTCTCTAAGACTGGGAGGTGTTCAGACAGCAACGATTAGTCCCATCTGAAGAGTGATCATCATTTCAGTGCCACTGTTATATACTTTCCCACAGCCTGTCCCCTGCCCACTGGGACTGTCGATGCTATCTACTGTCAAATGTTTACATAAAATGTTAAAAGAAAAAACATGAAGACAAAATTTAAATGATGTTGACCACACGCAATAAAAAATATGTGACTGCATTTCACTGAAGCTATAATATAGTCATTTGTAAAATACCAGCTGATTGTTGGGATTTAGCAGATTTATTGGAGAGAATTAGATGCCACACAAGTCCATATTATCTACAAACTGATACAAGTGGAGCTAATCCAAACACTGACCCACCCTGTGATTGAATATAATTACAGATGGCCTTCCTGACATCTCATTCACTGCAGTAGAGCGTGCGTCAGATTTTCACTAAATACGTTTTAAAAAGAGAAGTTAGAATTGTTTTTTTCTGTGTTCATTTGATTGGAGCTACTGGATGTGGCTATGATGACCTAACTCTTTTTTTTTTTTTTTTTTTTTTAGGGATTACAGTTTTGTCCGTCAACCCAGACTGACCACGATTTCGAGGTAAGGTTGGGTTCAGCTCAGATCAAGAGGTCACATCCTTCAGTATTTGTCAAGTTGATCTACTGCTGGCAGCATAATTGAAAGGCAGGAGGTTGTCGGGCTGGCGGCGCAAGCACTTTACAGAGTGTTGTTTTCTTTGGGCGCACGGTGGATCTCATACTGCATATTTCTCTTTTTCCTGTATGGATTTCACATTTGCATGGAAAAATCTTTCTTGTGTGTTTGGATTTCCATTGTGTGGACAACATAAAGGGCTCTGGGATGGGATGTGGGGAAAGGGAGTGTGCAGTTTGCCTAAGTGCATGTTTTGATGCTTATTTGACAGCCTTGGTCAGTGGCTGATGTCAGTACATACACAAAGTTAACGGCCATCCTCTTTCCGACTCTTAAATTCACTGAGGGAAACCAGTGAAAGGCTGCTACTGCAGATATCCCACAATATAAAAATGTGGAACCCTTCCAGTACATACAATGTCCAATCATTATGCTAAGCCTGGAGCACTTTAAACAACCGAAAGATTAAACATGTGTGGTTGTGATGATATAAAATAACTTGAAAGCTACAAATTGATCAAGAATCTCTGTAATGTGGACCGTAAACAGGCTTGCCCTTTAATTTGAAAATAAGGGCTGATTTTCGTATATTCCAGTGGTTCCTTAAACACTATTTTGAAAGGAAGTATCTCAGTCATAAGATTTGTCCCGACAAATTGTGGTCACAGACCAATTGGGCAAACAATCACTGAAGTATTTATTCTGAACTGGAAATGGATGTCTGCTCAAAATGTATCCGATTTTATCCTCAGTGCTAATTATTTGTATAAAGCTCGGATTTTCCCATGACTGCTCTTTAGTCTAGCGCAGCAGACACCGAATTGAATGTGGATGTTGGCATTAATTTGAAATAAATCAATAAATCTTTTTTATTTTTTAACAAGCACATCTGTCTTCCTCAGTCGTCTGTGTCTTGGCTCGGCCCCGGGTCCGAAGAACGTTTGCTATGGCTGACCCTCGTGGAAGAAAGACGGCCTCGCCGCTTGAGCCGAGCATGAGAAGTGCTTTGTCACCTCATCAAGTCTGCATCGTGACCTGCGGTAGAGCCTTTGACACATGGAGGGTGTTGTCTCCAGATGAAACTTCCTCAGACACTGGAACACACTTACGCTCCCCATTCTTCTCCAGGTTCCCCTCTTTTATTGCTTTTTCCGGCTTCTTTTCGTTGTTGTACAAACATCTCGAGTATGAGGTGTTTAATAAGTGTCCGCGTTTCTTCTGTGAGAGGAAATAATACATCCCAACTCATTATTTCAATAAACAAAAATGTACTACGATCCCTCAACAGCTAATGAGAGAAAAGTGTGTTTGGCACATGCATGTAACAATGATATGCCAGGTGCTGCTATTCTGTTATTTAGACGGTCTGGCAAAGACGGTTTCTTGGCATAAACCGAGGCAGTCATCATTTTGCCTGACACTTAGCAACTGAGCGTGAGAGTTTTTTGTTTTTTTTCTGAGTTATAATAGGAACTGACCTTGTGGACGTAAGTACGGAGTCACTGACTAAATATTGGAGCACAAGGGAAAGAAATGTGGAGCTTGGAGTAAACGTCATCAGTCCAATTGTTGCTGCTCATCTCACCATAACTCAGATATGTGCAGCTACCTGCAGCCAGCTAAAAGTCAGACCTGACGACATCAAAAGTATGAGGCTGTTGGCACGACGGACTGAAATACCTTTCACATCCCTGTGACTGATGTCACCTCCGCTGGCTAAATAAAGCCATCCTGGGTCTGGTTACACACGCAAGTTATCTGACCGATTAAACTTTGCCAGTCACCAAAGTGAGACGGACGACAGTAGACAGTTTCAATGAGGATAGTGCAAGAAAGTAACGTCTCATCACTGAATAAGCAGTGGTGATGGGCTCTTTACTGGAGCAAAAGTAGCAATACCACACTGTTAAAATACTCTAATACTAATAAAAGTCCAGCATTAAAAAAAAAGTGCAGAAAAAGTATCAAAAATATAACTTATAATGCAACAGACCCCTTTTAGAGTTTTATATTGTTCATGTTTAAGTCATGGTAAAACTTATTTGAACTACTTTACATTGTGTTGGATCAATCTATATGAATTCATCATATTTTATGAACTGTAAAAAGAAATTGAATCTGCAAAATATCAGATAAATGTAGCGGAGTAATAAGTACAATATGTCACTCTTAAATACTGTGAATTACAACTAAAGCAGCATAAAATGGAAACACAATGTAGTAACTTTCTACCACTGTGAATGTTCCTGAGCCATTCAGTCACCAGGTGTAAAGAAAATGACAAATGGGACAGAAACCCTGAGTTGTCTTCGTTCTTGCCCCCTCTTCACAGGGAGGTCAATGTGCAGAGTCAGCAACTAAGGATTAAGTGTCATCCTCAAGGACGCTGCAGCAGGATGGATGTTTGCCAAAACCAGGGCTTGAACCTGGCTTCTCCAGTTAAAGGACAGCTGTCCTCCCCCCCCCCCGCCCCCCGCCTCCCCAAACCACAGTGGCATCGCCGCCAGCAAAGAGAATCCCTGACCCAAGTGCGAAAGATAATAGAAAGTATGACATGGGAACGTCTCAACTCTCTCGTTCTTCAACACTGAACACCAAGAGTCCGACCAGCGAGGGGATCCCCGGTTCCAACCTGGGAGCTTTCGCTTTGTCGAGGGAACGGCCCCTCATCCTGTTCTCCCTTCCTGTCGCACGGCCAGGGATCCCCACGCCCAAGTGGAAAACGATGCCCCTGTGTCATTTTGTCTGGACAATGACTGACAGTCTCTCCGCATACTCCGAAGCTGTGAGGGGGAAACATACTTTCCGTAAGGGTAAGCAGACGTGGGAAAGCTCCGTTACAAGTCGGAACCAAACCGGGAAGACGTGGTCACTCGAGCTCACTTTTGAGGCGCTGACGCCTTCAAAACATGTCCGTCGAAGGAAAGTTTGAATGAACGGATGTCGTAAATCAAACCTTAAATTACCAACGGCATATAAAAAGTTTTTTTTGACCATCAAATTATGCAACTGGGATTCTAGATTTAACCCAATTATGAATTTGAATTTGAACTCAATTGACATGAAATAAACCCTGAGAGCATTTAGTCTGCTTGAAATGAACTAGCTCATACAACATCTAAAAGGAATGTGTTATACCTGTTCTGAATGGGCTGAACAGACCGCGACAAAACTTCATATGAATCAATGTGGATAACATAGATTCAGCCCCTCAGACAGTTTTCCGCACACTGCAACCCTGTCTCCTAAAAATTACGTTCCCCCAGAACTAATACGCATTCCCAATTACGTTTGATCAGAAACGTATCTCCTCCCTGATTATGTTTGTGTTTGACGTATTACACATACGTTGATTATACACGTATACGTTGATTAAACACGTATGTTGATTATACACGTATTTTTGTTTGATTGTTTTTATGTTTGTGTTTGACGTATTACAAATACGTTTATAATCGTGTGTTTGTGTTATTGTTTTCTTGCTTTATTTAAGCATATTTTAATTTTTAAACTCTGGGGAGAAAAAAGAAAAGAGGGGCGGGGTGAGGCCAGCGACGGCCGGCGGCGCCGGGCGCCGGCCGCACCGGGAGCCCGAGGGTCGGCCGATTCAAATGGGCGGAAGGAGTCACGGGACCCAACATCTGGTTTTCAAAATACTAACTGATATGAATGTGTTCAGAACATTTCTGACCACATCCACACATCTTAACTGTAACAGTCCGTTGTGTTTGACACATTACAACATTTCTGTAAGACCAGTACAGTTAAGATGTGTGGATGTGGTCAGAAATGTTCTGAACACATTCATATCAGTTAGTATTTTGAAAACCGGATGTTGGGTCCCGTGACTCCTTCCGCCCGTTTGAATTTTTTCACGTCAGTTCTGCACTTGATGTGACCACACAGATCCGAGTGTCTGCTGATGATCGCAGTGGTTTACTGCACTAGATGGAGTTTATCACACACTTTGGGCTGCACTCACAAACAACCCGACTCAGAGAAGACCGGAGCCGGCGCGAAGGAGGCTGTTACCGCCGGCCTAACGGCGGCGGCCAAGCAGTCTGAAGACCGAGCCCCGGTGCAAGCGGTCTGAAGACCGGCCCGTTACCGGCCTAACAACGGCGGGCAAACGGTCTTCGGTGCTCCCGGTGCGGCCGACCCTCGGGCTCCCGGTGCGGCCGGCGCCCGGCGCGGCCGGCCGTCGCTGGCCTCACCCCGCCCCTCTTTTCTTTTTTCTCCCCAGAGTTTAAAAATTAAAATATGCTTAAATAAAGCAAGAAAACAATAACACAAACACACGATTATAAACGTATTTGTAATACGTCAAACACAAACATAAAAACAATCAAACAAAAATACGTGTATAATCAACATACTTGTTTAATCAACGTATACGTGTATAATCAACGTATGTGTAATACGTCAAACACAAACATAATCAGGGAGGAGATACGTTTCTGATCAAACGTAATTGGGAATGCGTATTAGTTCTGGGGGAACGTAATTTTTAGGAGACAGGGTTGCACACTGAGGTCTTCTTTGTGTTTTCTTATGACCTATCTTGACTGATCTCCATTTCAGCCCAGTACTCAGGATTTTGTTTTGTTATTTTGAAAGTCTTCTATTCCTCCAATCTCCTCATCATCTATTTGCATTGGACTCCACTGCTGTCTGTAGATATTGGCCTAATATAAACAAAGCTTTCATCATAGCAGGGGGTCAGTTCAATGGGTTAGGTCACAGGGGTGGACACAAACATCCCACCCCTAAAACCTAATTCTCCTGCCACTTTCTCTTCCAAGACCCATACAAATCCCACACCCAGCAGCCTCCCACAGTCCTAAAATACGTGCTGCCGGATCACCAAAAAAAAAAAGGAAAAAAGAGCTGCCTGACCGGTGGCGGTGGGGCTCTTACTTTTGTTTAATCGAGGTTGGCATTCTTTCTCCCAGCCTGGATCTGCTCTGTGCAACAAGGGTGCAGCTCCAGCGGCTTAGGCCACTGGTGGCACCTGTCTCCTCTTCAGCGCCAGGCCGGGGAGACGGCCCTGCTCGCCTTGATCCCCGCGCTAATTATTTTCAAAGCAGCCGGGATTTACATCACACTCGTGCAGGCGCCAGCGGCACTGCAGCTCCTCCAGGAAGTAGCTTTTCATGGCTTTTCTCTGTCGCTCGGTGGGGAAGAGATGATCAGCGGCGCTCGGGCACCACAGAAGCATCTGGCCAGCGGTTTGGATTTGGATTTTTTTTTGCTTCAGTACATGTAGGCTACTCAATGTTTGTTTCGCAACAATGTTACTCGGGAACATAAACAATTTCTCTTCCTTTAGAGAAATTGACATGTGTGTTGGCCAGGTTTACACTGACATCGGCATGGGAGGAGCTACACTGGAAATACAAACAACCACAGAGACTGACCTCATTGATCCTTAATGTCACGGAAAGCAAGTCAGTGGGATCATGTAAAAAGTCTTTGACTAACTTATTGAGCAGGCACTTTTCTAAACGGACTCTGTGATCCAGATTGGTAGATGCCGTTTAGTATTACCACTTATATACAAAGTGGCGCAAAAAAAGCATTTTTAATTAACATCTGTCTACACAAAAAAGGTTTGGAGGCAGACAAAATAAAGTCAAATTATTGTAAATGCATTTGCAACGTGTCTTTTAATTGTCCTCTTGGTGAGCCGATATGAAATCAAAGCAGTTTTTCCATTTTCTTTCCGAAGCTGACGCCACATCCAGGACGTAAAGGCTGCCTATTTTTTAAATAGGTGAAACATTATGGTTCAGCAGATTGTAAAACACACAGGAACTTGAACTCTGACCTTCCTCATACAGCAGCCCCATTCTCTCCTCTCTTTGTTTTGCGCAGGAGTCAATCTGGATCATTAATTTTACGGGCTCCCCGGGGCTCACTGCATTCTTTGATGTTTTCTGATACGCTGCACTTAACATTCCACATGTACTTCTCGTCACTCTCCGGCCCGACGTGACTGACAAATAAGTAATGTCCCATGCAACGCGCACTTATCTGAACGCAGAGGAAAGTAAGGAAAAGGCATGCATTCTTGGCTCTCTGCCACGCTACAGTACACTGCTGAGATAAGGTCTCCAGTTGATGATGTTGCTCGGAAGAGGCTCACTCGGTGGAGTCGGTGCACTCTTGACACCTGCAGAATATTAACGGACCAATTGACACAGGTTCACTTCTCTGGTAATCCCTCAGTTATATATCGTTGTTGTCTCAATTGCACGATCAATAACCTTTCATAAAATCTCAATATTACGTGTTTGCTATTGGAACACGACTATCTCTCCTTAATCTCTCCTTAATCTCGTTTCTCTCTCTCTCCTCCTCCTCCATTTCAGCCATTGTTATGAAATGTTTACACTTCCCAATCTGGCAGGTCCATAAAGACATGTTTGTCTCTAATTGACCAACTGGCAGGGGTGCTGTTTCTCCTTATTGCCTACAGGTAAAAAAAAAAAAAAAAAGCCTTTAAGTTATTCACTCGGCATCCCAAAGGAATCCTAGAAAAAACAAACCACCATGTTTGACCTTTGCAGAGACTCTTGTAGCAACAGGCTCCTCTTACAACTCATATCAGCTTCCATTGAAGTACAAACAAAGGCTCAGTAATAGTAACCAAATAGACAAGCTGAGCAGTGGTCTGGCACAGGCTGGGGAACATTATGGTGAGGTAGATCCAGACTACATTTACACACCTATTATGACCAAAACCAATAAATAACAGTTTTAAATTGGTTTCCATGCCGAGTATTTGTGGACAGGTTCAAGATCAGTTTGACCAATTTCCTTCAGAAAAAAGTAGCTAAATGTTGAAGATAAAATCCGATCAATAAAAGTTAATATTTGACATGAACAAATCACAATTTTCCGGCTTATGGCAACAGTGACACTGGAGAGGATGGTACTGCCAGGGGGAGTAGGCCATTACAACTGATTTTATAAATATGTAGGCTTAGCCACATTAAGCTGATTTTGGTACTTTACTCCGCTGGTCTGCCGTGAACACTTGAGTCTAAATCTGCTTAATTTCCGTACTGTGCCACTCCGCGCGAGTTTTGCATTCTCTTGAGATATTATAAATGCCTGATCTCGCTGTTACATCACCATGCATTTCTTTATATTATGCGATTCATGGATGCCGTGAGGCTCGCTGATGACGGGTGACGTGTTTTTGGAGGCTCGGAGCACAAAGACGGCTCCCGTCATCGGCTGGGAAAGTCTGAGCAGATATGTGATAATTGATATATGGGAAGCCAAAGAACCTCAGAAATCCTGGCAGTTTAGAGTTATGGGTGAGTGAGTAACCAATAGGTTATTGTGGCGAGACAGCGGAGATCTTGTGGCCAAGGGCTAGGCTAAACTCTCTGAATGAAGGATAGTGATCCCTGTGATTTGAATGAAAGAAACAATTACTGGAAGATTAAAAGGGGGCTTCAGGGGAAGACATGATGAACATTACAAATAACTGAAATAGAGATGTTTGTTTTCCCACTAAATGCTCTGCTCCATTTTAGATGTCAGACATTTTTGTGGATCTCAATCAAACAAAGGGGGATGCAGACGAAAAGACTGTGGTTCATCTTTGATCCTTGGTCTCAAGGTGCTAGCTCCGACCACACTGCACACAAAGGGAATGTGATTATGTTATAAAATTAACCTCAATGGGTGTGTTTCATACCAAGTATTAGATCATTTATGAAAGAAATATTTCAACAAGACAAGAAAAGTCTGCAGCCATGCTAATGGCTCCTCAGCTATGAGCTAAAAAAAAAAGAAGCTAAATGTTCAAATCAGCACACTAATATGCTCACATTTACAATGCTAACGCACTGATTTTAACGGATATAATGTTTACCATGTTCAACATCTTCAATGAGGCTGATGGGTATTTTTTATTTTTTTTATTTATACTTGATAATTGGGTATTTGTTTTTGAAGGTATTTAGTCATTAAAGTATTTAGTATTTAGCGTCACCAAACTTGTTACAATAGACCGTAACCAGATGAGGAGGCATGTCAAGCATTCAGCTTTGTGTATGGAACCTGCAAGTCTGAAAGTAGACATCTGCAAAGTGGATGGCCTACTTTTTTGCTTTTCCAGGGCCAAAAATGCGAAAGGTGAGATGTTGCAGTGCGGAAGACGAAAATAAACAAAAATGCCTTTGTTTGCTCCAAGGTAAGATGTAAATAGCGTGTGCTAACTTAACATGTTAAGCTAACAAAGACATTTGAATGTTAATTATTTTAAATTTATGAGATCCAATGTATCAAGCCCACAATGTGCAAACAATATCCTGACGTGCTTTAAACAAATGGAAAAGCGGAATAATTTTGTTTTATATTAGATCATGAAAGCTATAGCTTCTTAGCTTTAAAACACAATCTATTGACTTACCCTGCTGTGCAGGAACATTATTGTTCCTGTATACATGTGTCTATCAAGTGAGTTGTCAAAACGTGGGTGGTCTGACGATTGTATTGGAACTAGTGTATTCCCATCTCTTTATTCACAATACTCCAGCGACAAATTATATTGTGAATCTAGCTCTCAAATGCATATTGTCGAACTTTTCTGTCTACTTATCTCTGATATTTCACTGACACCATATTGGCACAAAATATAGGTAAATATGTGCAAATTCAAGCCATCCAATAGTGCTGAGACATTTCACTCAAAACTAAAAATGTGAACCATGGGGTGGCTCTAGAGGAAGCTCAGGGGATTACCAAATTTGTTAGGATAAATCCTCCCGGGATCATGCATATCTCTACCAAATTCCATGGCAATCCATCCAATAGTACTTGAGATATTTCAGTCTGAACCGGACAGACCGGCTGACCGACCAACATTGCCATCCCCAGATCCCTGCCTCTATAGCGTGGCCACATTGTTACTTTGCAATTAAATATTGTGTGTTTATGTTTCAGCGAAAAAGGCACCCAAAATATTTACAGTGATACCCATCGAAAGCCCTTCCTTTTCTGTCCATCAGCGCTGCAATTGGATCTGCGGAGAGCCTGTTGCCCTCACTAGCCTCTCCCTCACTGACTCTACTATCTTGGGCAAAATTCTTAACACAGCCACCGAAGAGCCAATGACAAGCTGGTCACACAAGTATTATGTTTTATGTTTTCCCCATTGCTGTCTAATGTTTCACATTGAGGTTGGGACCATCAAGCAAACTACAGCTCACAAAAGAATGGGCCCATTGATTCCCAGAGGAATAATTTTAGTGGAGGGAGTATTTAGCACAGGCCCAGCTAGAAAGAGCTATTAGCTGCTTCTCCAGCTCTGTGATCCATGACTGGAGAGGCTCAGTGTGAGGAGAGAAAGAGGACCCTCGCCTGGCACCGCATCCACACTCATTTCACCCCGCACAGGCAGTGTGCTGAATCCCAGCTGTAAAAACACAACCAGCATGGCTTCTTTCTCATATTTTTTAAAATCTGAAACAAACAATGCATCTGATTTCCAACAACATCAATTTACATAATTTTTTTCATCTCTGTACATGAATGCCCAAATAAGAAAAAATAAGAAAAAAACACTGGACATGCTCTGTTGCATCTGAGCCGCAAACTCGCAGAGATATTATAGAAGTAATGTGTGCTGGAAACCATTGCGTTCGCTTCTGTGTAAATGCAGTCAGGACCCTCTGAGATTGGGCCTGAATTCCTATTTCTCAGGAGAAACCAAAGTGGTCCATCATTACCTCCTCCTAACTCCCCCTTTTCCCATTTCAGCACCACACTGAGCTAAGATATCAGCTAACACATTATCCTCTTAGCCCTGGAGACTGATAGCCAGCGAGGGCCTCGAGCCAAGAGCAGCCAAACAGGTCAGGGAATAAAACAGGCATCACAGTTACAGCAGCAGTAAATGTAACCCAGATCAGAACGGATATTGCTCACTTATTGATCAATTAACCAGTTGCAATTCATGCAAATTGCACATTTCATTGTATCTTCTTTTTTCTCTTGCAGTCATAAATAACTCTTACACTAAGATTACAAATCGCGTAATTAACTTTTAGATTTAATAATTGCTATTTTAGGTCTCCGAAAAGCAGCAAATACGGGAATCAATTAGCACTGGGACTATACAATTGAAGAGATATATCATTGCTGAATGGTGTTTTTTTAGTAATCAATCCATAGTGAAATATAAAAGATCATCCCCACTCTGTCCAGGCTTCACTAACACCTCAGCCACCACGAGCATGAGACAGTAACTTCAAACCATATCCCTGAATGCAGGGTGATATTATCCTGCCTGTGTTGCCCACCACGACTCACTTTTTCAAGAACATTTGATTGTATTTCTTGGCTCAGACCGCTCTATGTCAACACAGGAAGCCAAACCCACCAGGTTTTTATGATTAAGTGGACAAAGTCAGAAAGGTTTTATTCCACACTTCATGCCAAGTCATTTTATATCACTTCAACAAGCCAAAAACTGAATTTATGAAATAACATTAATAGCTGTCAGTGTAAAAGAAACAAAAGTCCATAATAGCTGAGAGATGTTTTACAAGCAAATCTGGCATTCCTCGGGCACCGTGTTTTTTATCAGCGCTCGGAGGCATTTCATGTAATACCTCGAGCCCTACAAGTGAGATGTCATGCCGCGAAAAACATTACAGCAGACCCACATGGCTGGCCATGGCCCAAGATGCACCTGCACTTTCAATTACTCAGCGAGTGTACTTCTCCCTGCTAGTCTAGACACCCAACACCTGCTGCATATTAATCCGTAATGTTCTCCGCTGCCGGATGTTCCCAGTTAACAAGACAACATCGGGCCTGCCACACCTTTCCATCCTGCCCAGCGGGGCCACGCTCCTCTGGTCTGGTCTGCAGAGGCTGCCATGCTGAGCTTCAGTCACCGCATAACCAGCTGGTACCTGTCACCGAGTGTGTGGTTTGGGGCTCGGCAGGGGAAAGCCAGGAAGGTGGCAGAGCCAGCTTTACATGAATTTGCCATTTTGGTACTGGCATTGTGAACTTGGAAGACACTGAACACCTCCATACTGCTTCGCTACAAGGTTACAGTGCTGCTGGATGTGGTCCATGGGCTTGGTCCTCGCAGGCCACCCTCTTCACCGGTGACGTCATTATTCCCTGTAGTCACAGCTCAGAGCTACAAGTTAGAAACAATCACAACTTGAACTGCGTGCTCACATTTTAATGACTTCCAATTTTTAAATGCCAATAAACTCAGCATGCATTCTGCTTTTGCACACATACTAGCCACCCAAATATTCTCATTAGTCAAGTGGAACTGAAAACTTAAAAGGTTCTTTAATATGAAAACAAGTACTTCAAAAACAGTGACCTAACATGCTTTTTCAATAAAAAATGCTATTCAGTTTCTCATTCAGCTTCACTTTAAAGCCCTGCAAGTTCTGCAGGAATACGGTGTAAGAAAATGTAAAGTTCTTTAGAACAACAAACCTGGAGCAACAAACTGCTCAAGAAAGGAAAGCTCAGCAAAGTGTCAATAGACAGCTGTGCACTCTCACAGGAGTCCACGCATTACTAATACTAGTGTATTTAACTTAAATGTCTCAGGTCATTTTACAGAAAACACACCTGTTTTATAATTATTTGTATGCTTTGGCTGGACCAGCAGGTGGTACAGTAATAGCTCGCAGCATCAGCAAAATGTTTAAGAATTCTTCTAAACCGGGAGACTCCACACATTACATTTAAGTTTCCCTCACCAGAATCTCAGTTGTGCTGTCTGAGAGATTGCACTCGCTTATGGACACATCAAAGAACAATGAAGCACCTGCTTAGGCCGGTAACTATTGTGATTTTGAAAAACACAAATGTCTTGCCGAGATGCAAGACGTCCAGTCTAGACAACGCGCTCTCACAGAAAGAGATGAAATGACAACGACCTCTTAAAATGACATGCCAGGACAATTTACATGCTGCTACCACGGAAACGATTTATGTTTAGGCAACAAAATCCCTCGTTGAGTATTCGGAAAGATAGGATCATGGTTTGGGTTACAATTAGTAGCCTGCATTAGTTACGTAACTTGACTTACGTAGCCTACTTAATAGAAAATAACTCGATGTTGACGTTTGGAGAGAAACTCTGTGGTCAAAGTCCCGTGTTTGACCCGTAATTCAACCCTGATGTCGCACATGGATTTTGATTGAACGTAATTCTATTGAGCCTAATTGACTTTTCATTGTCACTGTTTCCATGGTGCCAGAGCATGTCATGCAATGATAAGAGGTTGGTGGTCATTTTAAATCTTTCTGTGATATCAGACTGGTCTAAACAATTATAAGAAATCCATTCAAACAAATCACTTGATTAATTGTTTCAGCTTATCATTTGATAATTCCTACTCCTCAAATGTGCTTCTTTTCACAGTTTTTTTCACATCGTAAACTGAACGTCTTGGGGTTTTGACACAACTCCAGTCATGTTCTGTCTCATCCTTGGCACCTGTCATTGCTACTCCTCCTGACCTGCAGTAACCTCATCACCTGACCATACCCACATACTCACCTGTTTCCAATGTACCTTATCAGCCTTGCAGCCCCTACCGGCCCATCTTCACTCATTCCTTGACAAATAGTCTAGTTTGCAGATGCCCCAGCTTTTCAGCCTTTGTTTTACCTGCTTGAGTCTCCCTGTTTGACTACATAACTGGTTTTTGACGCTTGCCTGATAACAGAAACCTTTGGGTTCAAGCTTGCTGTTTTTCTGAGCACTAACGTTTTGGACTTTTGGTTGAACAAAACAAGCTGTCACACATTTTCATCATTGTGCACCAGCAGATTAGAACTCCTGAGCTGAGGAGTCAGTGGATTCAAAAACTTGAATTTGCAAACCCTATCACCAGACAAGTAGGCCTACATCAACAATGGTCACTTCTGCAAAGAAAAAGTGCACTCACTGACAGTGTTTTTGAAATTCTCCCTATTATCTGGCAACCACGGTGTTGTTAGAGGAAGATGGTGGTTACAGTTAATAAAAAAGGCAGCCATTAATTCTCGGGCTGTAACAAGATGTGAACCCTATTCTTCTGCATGAAAGGTTGATGCACTACACGCCCATCCACCACAATGACCTCAACACCCTTAAAGTCTCCGCTTCACCACAGAGAGAGCCCACTACATTCTGAATTGAATGTTGGTGTTGGATGTAAATCTGTAGATACAAAATCATCCAATATGGACCTTTTTTTCTTCTTTTCGCTCCCTAGGAATACTGGGCTGAAATTTGACTGGTGTTTTAAGGAGCAGGATGAATGATAATGACCTGAGGTCACTGAGATCGGAGCCTGCAAGGTGCACTCATCCACCCTGGCTGGCTGCAGTCAAGGAATGGAGCAGACACTAACAGCTGCAGGGCCGTGTTGACTAAAGTGAATGTAAGGATACACAGAGAGAAGGAGACAGTTGCTCAACCTGTCGACAGCTTCTCCATAATTCAATAAGTCAAGGTGGAGGACCATTCCTGCGAGGCTACAGCAACTCCGTAAATAGCTGTCTAGCATGATGAGTGTTTTTTTTTTTTTTTTTCTTCTTATCCACGGTAATCTTGCTTGTCTCTCTCAACAAGCCTGCTAACATAATTGAAAACACGGACGTGAAAAAACACAAAGTATCACTGACACAAGGAATGTTTCTTTGTCCTGGACGGTTGCGCTTTCGCTGTCCTGTTTTAACTTGTTCCAAAAATCTCTGAAACCGTCTGCAGGTCAACACGTTCGACAATGCACCCCCTTGTTCCATTATCTTTCAAATGAAATAATTCATCGCTGTTTTCATGCACGATGACAATGTGTCTCGTGTTTACATTGCCGAGGAAATACTGTTCTGTCAGTGCGCTCCAAAGGGAAACATTTATTTAAGATCGTTGGACTTGATTGTGGTGTTGTCTTTTCAATAATTCTGCTTTTAAATGTTGATGTATTCTGCCAATGGGGCCCACTTTGTTATACATGTCAAACGTTCCTCTGTATTTTTTTTACGTTTTACAATTTCAAAATATTAGCAAAAGCAAATCAGAAAGAGTAGTGCAGACAGTAGTGGAGGACTTTTTCGACAAACCTACCGCAGACTCGCTTCAATTTCCTCTTCAAATTCCTTCTTTTTGTCAAAGAAAAGCAGCATTTCAACTTTCCCACCGTCTCCTCTCAATATATCTGCCCCACTCCAATTGTGACTTAAGTCTCTGTTGGACCCTAGCCAGCGTGTTAACTCCAGCTAAATCAATGGATTAGCAATCTAGCCCAACCCCACCACACACACTCACACACGCACACACACACACACACACACACACACACACACACACACACCACCACCACTAATCTTCAGGAGCTGACCTCGGCCAACAAATGACCAAATTCACACAAAATGGAGACCCGCCCCCAACGACAATGTGGTCTTTCCTTTCTCCCGTCCTCATGAGAGGCTCCTATTGAAGCAGCCAGCCACACTTGTTGAGATCGCGGCGACAGATCCTCAAGTACCTCTCTGTTAAACGAAACCCCACGATCCTTTGGGATTCCATTTAGTTGGCGAATGCTTGTGACCAAAACAACGAGGGTGGGAATCCAGCGGAAAGCCAAACAAGCGTTTGTAGATGGGATTACTATCTCCTGAGCTCATATTCCCACACACCAAAGTTGTCGGGAATTAATGAGTTGCCTTCCCGTCCGCTTTACGACCTATTCGTGTTACACTGTCTTAATTTATGGGCAATAAGCGATGGTTTCACTGCCTCCAGTTTGCAGGCAAACGCTGGTTGTGACCCATGAGGTCAGCGTTACTGTTGAACCCATGCCATTGCGTCTGGTACAGTCAAGCGGGCAATGTGCAGCTGTGCGGCGCTCGGGGCTGCAGGGCCGCTCACGCACCGTGTTGTCACACTGTTTGTCATTCCACATGTCAGTCATTCTGGGCTCTGCCAAGCCAACACGAAAACACATTTTAGTAAGAGGATGCAGGAGGGAAAGTGTTGCCTCTTCCTGCGTTAGCATCAATGTTTCCCACATTTGAAAAGGTTTCCGATGCAGTCCACTGTGCATATGTTCCTATAGGGCTGCCGCTCGTGGACAGTCGGTACATGTACGGGCTTTTTATTTAGTTTAGACATGTTTTTTACGATCAGCATTAGATCACACCACACCAAGATTGTGTGCTTTTTTTTTTTTTTTTTTAATGAATGTCCAGTGGGATTCCAAGAATGCCACATGTGACTTAAGCAGGTTTCATAACTGTGAATTAAGAGGTTACAGATTACTTTAGCAGGCTGCATGTGTAGGCTCTGTATGTTCACCATAGCTATTGTGCACATTCTCAAAAAAATCTCAATTCGTCTGGGAAATAGTGTGTCGGAGAAACCACTTGGAGACGACAAGATAATTCCATGTGCAGTCAGGGACATATTTCTTATGTTGCCTATTTACACAACTGCAATGGATTTAAAATAAAGCAGTCAATATGTGGTTGAAGTGTAGATTTCCAGCTTTATTTCAATGGATATAACAAAAATATGACATTAACTATTTCGGGATTAAAGCCATTTTTCAGAGGTTCAGAAGCAATTGGACAAACTAACATAATTGTGAATATAATGATTACTTGTAATACTTGGAGGAAAATCCTTTGTAGTCAATGATTGCCTGAAGTCTTCCAGTCATTGTCATAACCAAACGCTGAGTTTCCTCCCTTGAGATGCTTTTGCCTTTACTGCAGCCTTGCTGCTTGTTTGTGGTTCTTTCTGCCTTCACTTTTATCTAAAGTAAATGAAAAGCATGCTCACTTGGGTTGAGATCGGGTGACTGACTTGGCCATTGAAGAATATTCCATTTATTTGCCTTGAGAAGCTCTTGGGCTGTTTTCACAATATGTTTTGGGTCCTTACCCATCTGTACTGAGAAGCTGTCCAATCAGTTTTGGAGCATCCAAAAGTAAAATTGTGTGAAGAGAAGAATAAGACAAATTGGGTCGCAGCCCAAATACGTATGGGCCCTGTCTGTATAAGCATGACCTGATTATGTATAACACAGTTGTCCTGTTTGACAGAAATACTTAAAATGATCACAATCTTGTAACTATGCACACAATTAAGCACCAGCTTTGAAACTGAAACAATGACGAGTGGTAATCAATAGCGTCCTTTGTCGTGGTGGAAATGTGAATTCCCAGGTTCAACAGAAGTTTGATTTGATTCATGTACGGAGGAGGTAGGATGGATGAATTGATGGATCAAACACTGGACTTTCAACCAGGAGACCAGTGTCCAGGTCCCATGTGGAAATAATCATCAAAATTGAGTTATTTCAACTTACATAAGAAGTTATATGTAACACACCGAGTTCTTTTAACCCATACCATGATCATTTATTTCCTAAACCTAACAAAGTAGTTTGCGTGCCTCAACAAACGTTAAATTGTTTGCACTTTTAAGAGGTCTTGGTCATAATTTGATGCCAAACTAGAAGCATGGAAAGCAGGGCCACCATACATTGAGGCACAGGTATAAATCCAGTTTTGGGAATAACAATGTAGAGCAGTCAAATCCTGTTTTCGAGAATGAATCCTTTTCCCATTATGTCACAAAACATTCCCCTGGTGACTTTGATACTTGCAATGGGCGACAGGCTAATTTCCCCTCTCGTGCGGCGCACAAACCCAGGTCTTATGTCGGGTGCTCCGCGTTGGCGACCTCCGCAGCATCACCCGTCCATCCTTTTTCCTCCCATCTCATCTCATTCTACATTCTCCGGGTCAGAGGCGCCTGGTCTAGCCGCGGTGCCATGTATCCTAATCACATAAGCACACGGGCTAATCCGCAGGACAGCTGGGGAATCTTTACTGCACAATTGAAGCATGAGCTGGACAGCAGCTTCATGGCCCATCTCTGTAAACCCCCTCACTTTCATCAGCCTCCCATTGTAACCCACCCTCCCACCAACACACACAGACGCAGTCAACACAACTACATCTGATTTCCCCCCGTCGTCACCCCACACACAGACACAAATGAGTGGTTGTAGGTCAGCGCAGCTGCTGATAGAAACTTCCAGGTTCCTCATCGAGTCACTGTTGTACAACTTTCCCTTATGTGCTTATATAACATCAACATTTTGGGAGAAAACAAAGCCCACAATTTGTCCCAGTAGCTAATATTTCATATATCCCTGATGCACAAAACAGGTGGTGACCTGGATGAAGAAAATATCTCCTTCACAATTGCAAATGACTGTTCTACTGTGACATTTAATGCTGCGTAGTTATGGTATTGAATATCCATTCAGCGATCTCCAAAGTACTTACTGTCCAAGTGAATTGATGGACTGAGGAGTATGTGTCCATCGCATACGTCCTACTGGTGATACATCAAAACACTCTCTTGTCTAGGATATCTAGCATGATGAACTGTTTTCCTCCAAACGGCCTCTGCTAGAGCAGTTAGAGCATCCGTCTCCTCAGAGATTCTGATGAATAATGGAGTAATAGGTGGAATTTCCTCAAGAATAAAATGTTTCTAACCCTTCACCTCTGCTGGCAAGCGCTCCAACTCTCCTGGTGCGATTGCAAAGTGCAGCAGGCGGGCCAAAAAAGCCCAGGCGTCCACGCAGATCTATGTTTATCCCATCCCCTCCAGCTATGGGGTCTCTGGGGATCCCCCCCCCCCCCCCCTCCCTGTCCAAGCATGTTTGCCAATGAAAGAAACACATGCTCCATTATTATTATTTATAGAATAATTTGTTTGTTTATTATTCTATTTTTCCAGATGTCAACTCTGGTCCGCTCAGATTTTGTTGCGATTTATGTGCGGTATTGAATTTTTCATTAGGCCACGGGTAAGAGTGTGACGCGTAATAACAGACGGACGGCTGTTTGAGAAATGAGCTTTGTCATGCGAGGCTGACATTTTTATGATTGTGAGAAAGTGTTGAAAAGCTCCTGAGCCAGTTATCATCATTATCCATCGCATCTCGCGGGGAGGCCTCGGACATGGTCAGTGAGATGTCTCCCCAGACAAAACAAAAGTGCAGGGACTTTCACTTCCAGTAAAAAAAAATAATAAATACTGATAGTTTTCGCAGTGCATGTATCACAAGACATATTCAAGATATATTAGACTTCAATGTTCCTCTTGGCGCTTAATCATTTGAGCAGCCTGCCCTGTAATCTTAACTGAAGTGATTATTGAGTTATTATTGCGGTTTCCCAAGGAGTATATAAATGAAATGTGTCTCTGCGTCACTAACGGCACCATAAAGCGTTTCACTCAACTTGACTGACAGTCTCTGCATGTCGACTCAGACAAAGTCATCCTTGTTTGAATAGCAGATTCTCACCACCAGATACATACGGTACATTATGTCTTTTTCCTCAGTGCGCTGCATTTTTCTTAATTCGCTCCTGTTTTGAGAGATGCTGAGCTCACATGTTTTTCCAGGCACGAGGAGCAAGCGGGAGCTTTGACAGGTACTTAACAACAATCAAAAACAGTTATAAACAGGGTAAGCTATTGGGCAGGGCGCAGGAAGGAGGCGAGGAAGGCACATACCCTTCAGACCCCTATCACACTTTCCAGAGAGGAACTCGCTTTTTCCCAATACGCTGAAAAAAGAAGAAAAAAAAAAAAAACATAAATCTGTGAGACCTGCGGCATGAGCTAAGGTGTTTTCATAGCGCTCGGCACACATGTTTCACCCAGTGAGACGTTGAAGAGCTCACGCTTGGACTCTCATTAATTACCCTCAAGTCTTACATTTTTGTTGAAACCTCATTGTTTTGTTTTTCGCGAGGACGTATGAATTCAAGGAATTAAAATAGAAACCGTCACTTTAAGAAAGAAAAAGATTCTTCCTCGTGAAAAGTTTGAATTCACAGCCAACGCAATGCACTCCCTTGCTTATTAGCCCAGTATACTCGGAGGCGTGGTCCGACGAAAGATGTGTTCACTTTAATAAAGTTAAATGCGTCAATCTGGTGCACTTTGAGGCTAGATTATATGAAGAACTTTGGGCTATTGTAAACAATTTAATCATGAACACATTGATTGTATAGATATGATGATGACACACCCACAAAGCATGGTAAGCAAGATGGAGTCTGTTTCATAACTGGTTAGATCGGTTGCACCGAGGCCTACCTAGACTGTGGTCAGATCACTCACATTATGATTGGATAAAGCTACAACATGTTCGACGTGACAGGCTTAGACATATCTCCAAGCTTCTAGGATCGGTGGTTCGATCCCCGGCTCCGCTAGCCCGTGTCGATGTGTCCTTGAGCAAAGACACTTAACCCTAAATTGCTCCCGTAACTCCGCCTACGGTGTATGAATGTTAGATCGTCCTGGTGTGGCACCTTGCATGGTAGCTCCTCTCATCAGTGGGTGAATGATTCCTATGTAAAGCGTCTTTGAGTATTCAGAAAAGCGCTATATAAAATCAAAGTATTAATTCTATGAGCATATCTGGTTTAGACACCTTAAAGTGGGCGGGAGAAAAAGTCTCATCCCCCAACTAAAAACTTAAGATCCAGCTGTTTGATGACAATCTATAACCATGTAAAAACATATAGGTAAAACAGTTTGTGTATTACTGACTCTACGTATCCAGCTATGCGTTTGATGCCTTGAAGCCTGCATCCAAGTTACGGGATCCAGCACAACGAGACCACACAATCAGCGCTCCTCAGCAAATCCTCCACAAGGCAGCACACACACACATCCTGTACAGTGGGCTGATGCTGGAATAACAAATCCTCTACCACTTTCAGCAGTTCGAGGACTATCTCACCATCCACTCTCTGGGCCCGACGGCCATGCGCATGTCCGAGCAGACCGGGAGGGTGAGAATGGGAAGTAGTTAAGAGGAGGTGTGTGTATTTTGTATGTGTGGGGCGGGTCAAGCTTGCTTGATTTTTTTTCTTCTTCTCTATGTGCTTTAGTTGCAGCCACTTCCTTCATGGCAACAGCTGTCAAAACGTTGTCGGATTACAGCGCACCGCAAAGTTACAACTCATATTAGAGCCTGGTACCGGGGCAGGAAGTCAGGCGGAGTCCAGCGAGCCGGGGTACATTAAAGCCTCTCAGTTTCTCAGAGCAAAGCAGCTAGGACCCAGGGGAGGAATCGCTAACACCAATAAGGGTGCCACTCCCGCGCTGCTAATTTAGATACACGTGTCAGGGATACAGAGGGCTTTTCCACTGATGTTTTAGGTATTAGAACAGACACACTCCGTAATTGTGTGTTGTTTTCCCAACCGGACGCGAAGTTCCTATTCACAGCCCGGGATCACGAAGCCCCCGCTCTGTTGGATTACTCCAGCTTCGGGGTCTGTAAGATGAGGCAACGAGATATTTGCACGATTTGTTGAGAGAGAAAACTCCCTGAAATCTCCTCCACTCATCTGCTGAGGGAATAGGGCCTGTTGAAATAATATCGGTTCAGCGGGGTAATTCTCCGGCACGTACGTAGGTCCGCACGCCGTGAACCCGAATCAGAGATGTTTATGTCTTGCACTAATGAGTTTCATCGTGACTTTGTTTGACATTGAAGTAAAAACATCACTGCCATGGCACCCACGCTGTGGTATATGACAGAGGCCTTGATAATCAGTTTACACTAAATCAATATTAAAATGTCATAGCAAAGTGAGGGGGATCCTCCGTGAAACTGTGAAAATCCAACAAGTCTGGATCAGATTCCAGTTAACCACAACAATGACGTGTGATTATAGAGAAGGAAGGCTTTTTTTTTTTTTTGCTGGAGTCACTGTTCTTCTATCAAAAGATGGGCCGCAGACTTCTTCCCAGCCGGTCCAACCCTCGGTGACGGTGGGATTTTTTTTGGTGCAGAAAACATATGAATGATAACCGGTCCACAATATAATATCCTGTACACTGCATTTTAAGTGTTTTAAGTGGAAAAACAATCTCAACTCAAAGTCCACTTGCTCAGTCACTTCCGGCTCCATCACTTTTAAGTCAACATGAATCGGTGAAAGAATACACCGCGTTCCACATTATTATGCAAATTACACTTTGCTCAGATTTTCCTAAATAGTAATGCACAGTCAGTCAGTATCATTTTCAAGTCATCAACTGTTAGAGTATAAGTCAAATTCTATTGAACAAACCTCCTAATGATAACAGTATTTTTTTCAAAAATAAAAAACTCAAAATGCAGTGTTCCAAATTATTATGCAGAATTTCAGAATTTCAGAGTTATAAAAGATATTTTATAGGTTGTAAAGAACAAAAAATTGTCATTTGTTGAATTTGCAGCATTAGGAGGTCATATTTACTGAAATCAAGAAAAGTTTGAATCAAAAACATCTTAACAGGTCAAGTTACATGTTAACATAGGACCCCTTCTTTGATATCAACTTCACAATTCTTGCATCCATTGAACTTGTGAGTTCTTTGATAGTTTCTGCTTTAATGTCTTTGCAGGATGCCATAATAGCCTCCCAGAGCACCTGCTTGGATGTGAACTGCCTTCCACCCACATAGATCTTTTGCTTGATGATGCTCCAAAGGTTCTCAATAGGGTTAAGGTCAGGGGAAGATGGGGGCCACACCATGAGTTTCTCTCCTTTTATGCCCATAGCAGCCAATGCCCCAGAGGTATTCTTTGCAGCATGACATGGTGCATTGTCATGCATGAATATGATTTTGCTACGGAAGGCACGGTTCTTCTTTTTGTACCACAGAAGAAAGTGGTCAGTCAGAAACTCTACATACTTTGCCGAGGTCATTTTCACACCGTCAGGGACCCTGAAGGGGCCTACCAGCTCTCTCCCCATGATTCCGGCCCAAAACATGACTCCGCCACCTCCTTGTTGACGTCTCAGCCTTGTTGGGACATGGTGGCCATTCACCAACCATCCACTACTCCATCCATCAGGACCATCAAGGGTTGCACGGCACTCATCCGTAAACAAAACAGTTTGAAAGTTAGTCTTCATGTAGTCCTGAGCCCACTGCAACCTTTTTTGCTTGTGAGCTTGGTTTAGGGGTGGCCGAATAACAGGTTTAAGGACACTTGCAAACCTCTTGAGCATCCTACATCTTGAAGTTCGCGAGACTCCAGAGGCACCAGCGGCTTCAAACACCTGTTTGCTGCTATTCAATGGCATTTTAGTGGCTGCTCTCTTGTATGTGTATGTATGTTTCCATGACCACTGGGCAAACTAAACCTGCTTATGAGGGCCATGTGATATATTCAAACGCTCCAGAATAATGCAGTGAGGTCAGCAAGGATCCTCCTCTGTGGTACTGTAAATGCATTTGTTAAAGCCTGTGAGTTGCTGCACCGAGAGAATGACTGAAAATGTGAAGAAGAAAAAAACGTCATTGCACTTCCTAGAGCCAAATAAGACTTTGAAATGTGTATTGATATTATTGTATAGTCAGATTAACAGTTTAACAAGCCAAATGGCGTTACATCTTTAAAGATATAAAACTGGCACACGTAGCAAAACCTTAAATTTAAGAAGAGTGTATGATGATACGTGATTTAAGAGTTTTGTTAAGCACTGCACATTACAAACTCACCAGTTTACTAAAATCACCAGTAAAAGACAGTTATTTCAAGTGTATCACCTGATTTAAAGTAAATTCTCAAAGCGCCACTGAAGAATGAAAGCACACATGAAATAATTTAAAAATTCATTTATTATTTCAGATTTTTTTCGCCTTTGTTATACAAAGATGTTAAATAACTTAAATACATTCTTACCAGTCATTTGTGATCTGTTTATACCTACAAGCTATACACATGAGGTAGAGGAAAATAATTTAGGGTTCCCATAAGACATGAATACGTGAACATGGACAAAGCTTTGCTGGTGTAGTATCATCACAAAGGGCAATACATGGTTGGTGTGTTTTATCTTTGTTTCACAAGCACAGCACAAATCCTAACAAAAAGTACATGTACATGTAGAGTGATGCAAAGGTGAGTATAAACGAGTCTACGCTGATGCAATCATGTGTTTATACTGCATCGTATGGAGATAACCAACGTCACAAAGTCTTTTCACACAAATAGTCGATTATACAAAACAGATGAAATCCTCTAAAAGAATATTGCCGATGACTGTGATTTTGTTCGAATACTTGTGCGCATGAATAAAAAGACTGCTAACGGTGAGTTGATTCTAAATTTGTTAGGATTTGTTAGTGCTTAAATAACCGAGAACGATGAGATATGACATGAAATATGCTTAAAAGTATAAACTGCTTCTCGAAAGCCTCCCCCCCCCCCCCCCCCCCCCCCACCCCCCAAAAGAAAGGAACAAACACCCGAAAGAAAAACAGAGTAAAAAATACAGGATATAAAATCAATTTAGACTTTGACGTTATTTACACTAAACACATGCTCATAATATATTTAAAAATAATTTATCTTTTTAATTTTTTTTTCTACAAAAAATGAATTTTGTACATGATCCACTGACGGCTAAACAGTGCAGAGTTTGGGATTTGAGAATATGGACGACCGTGACGTCGAGGAAACCAACTGGCTGCTGCGTCATGCTCCTTTTCTGGGGAGAAATATTTAGGCCTATGTACAATCTATAAACAAACAAGAAATGCACTTGGTGTGCATTCGGTATTCCTGTCATGTCTGATTTGAATCTGCTCAATGGTAGAGAACCTCAGTGTGTTTGGGCCGAGGAGTGTGTGTGTGTGCGTGTGGTAAAAACGCACACACACACACACACGCACACACACACGAAGGTTGTGGGAAGGTGGCATTTATGCTTCAGGTCTCAGCATAGCTATTATGGTTTCCGTGTAGCGTGCAAAGTTCTATGTATATGTTTTGACCAGTCTGTATTTGGCATGCCTCCTCATATCAAAATGCTCGGAATTCATCTCCTCCGGACGAATAAAGCCACGCGGGGCTCTCGGCCTACAGCGTGATGCTGCCGTCGAGGGCGGCGCTTTAAATTTCACATCTTGTGATGATCATCTTTCCAGACTGAACCATCTGTTAAAAGGTAAGAGCCTCTGTTAAGGGTGTTTGGCAATGGTGCTGCATCGCTGATTACAATCTGTAAGCAGCTGTGTGTCTCGGCCTCACATTTCTTATTGCTACCAATTTCTGTGAGAGTTGAACATGTGCCTCACTTTTGTCTTTATACCACAGGAGAAGAAACCTTTTGCTATTTACAATTTTTTTTTTTTTTTTTTAAAGTAACAAAAATCTGCACTGTATCTATAAATACAGATCTTAAAATACTTTAAAGGGCTTTTGGGCTTCAGTGCGTGAATGGCGCTATAATACAAAGCTGGGTCCCTCACTCAGTAGTTAATTCACACCCATCTAAAACAAGGCATAACTTATAGTATATAACATAATGTTCCCAGAGGCTAAGTACTGAGAATACAATGACATAATATTGTCTGCATTGTTTCTGTGTTCAGAGAC
Organism: Myoxocephalus aenaeus; assembly: GCA_038501785.1. Classification (NCBI taxonomy): domain Eukaryota; kingdom Metazoa; phylum Chordata; class Actinopteri; order Perciformes; family Cottidae; genus Myoxocephalus; species Myoxocephalus aenaeus. The sequence goes on from JBAMJR010000329.1 coordinate 2,814,792, forward strand.
ATTTGTCAGAAAATTAAACCTTTGATTTCATGGTTTCATAAAGTAATAGATGGACATGTTAGATTGACAAGTCGCTTATTCACTTTCTTGCTGATAGTTCGATGAGAAGATCAATACCGCTCTTAAATATGTCAAATAAATATGAAACTACAGCGAGCAGCCAGTTAGCTTAGCCTAGCATAGAGACTGGAAACAAGGAACCCAATCGGCCTCCCAGCATCCCTACTAGCATGCTATATTAGCATGCTATATTGTATGTTTCCAGTCTTCATGATGAACAGATCTAAATGACTGTAGCCTGAAACATGAGAGCAGTATCAGTAATCTAACTCAAAGTGAATAAGAGTTGTTTTTCCAAAACATCACAAACTGTTCCTTTAAACCGTCACTGTGGTTGCATGGCAGGGTTCAGTACGCTGCGTTGATATGAAGAAGAAAAAATGAACCCATGTATTATAACAATTCCACTGACGTCTGAATGAAGAGACCTGATTTGCAAAACCCCAATATTTGCATTTAGACATCAATTTGCCGAACGTTACACAAATGTTAGCCTTATAGAATGTGTTTATATTAGCTACGAGACGTGCACATTCATCTTCGCTCGAGCAATTCTGCAGACACGTCAAGTTAGATTTCCGCCTCGGTTTCCCCCCCATACTGTTTGGACTGACCGATGCAGCTCCCACTGAACATGTCTCCATGTGTTGAATATGGCTCAATCAAATCGTGGCGGCTGAAGAGGAAAGAAAGGACGTGAAATAGTAGGGGGGCTACATTCCTGCAGTTCTCCACAGTTTTCTTTACAACTTCAAAGTATTAAAAGTTAAACAAACAAAAAAATAATAATAAAGATTTAAGCTCCGCTGAGCTCAAAAGAAATTCTGATGTGAGTCACGGGTGGACCGTTTGCTGGTCACGTGATCACCTGTCGATGTTGGCCATCATAACAAGGCCACTGTCATCTCCAACTTGGATATTATTTGTATTTGCACAATTTCTCTCCTATTTTATCCAAATAGTTATAGTGGTTTAAGTTATTCCCTGAACACTGGTTCGCTCAAGGCCGAGAATAGCCTAAACTGACTGGTTTAGTTATTTACTAACAGCTTCATATTACATTATTACCCCGCAAAAAAAAAGAAAGAAATTAAAAAAGATTTTCTCCCTGTGAAGGAGTAGTCCCAAAGGATCTATAAATTATCCACAGCAAGACGACGGACGCAAGTGTGCTGCTTTCCAAAGGGCCTTGTCGACATGAATCAAGAAGAAAAACGAGCGAGAGCACACAAACAACAAAACATTTGTGTGGTTAGTGGTTTGTTTTAACATAGTTAGATAAGTGGCTTGTATAATATCATTACAATATAACTGAATTTATGTACATACATATGCAAACACACAATGTGTGTGAGTGTAAATATGTGTGTGTAAAGTAAATCTTACACCCTGTCTTTTTTTTTTTTTTTTTTTTTTAGCAGTCTCTGAATATGGTTTTCATTGCCATAAAAGTCGTCATTCGAACCCCCCCCCCCCCCCCCCCACCCCCACCTATCTATCTTGTGCTCACGTACAAACACACACACACACACACACACACACACACACACACACGTAAAGAATGACAAACACACACATGACACCATTCTTCTTTGACCCCAGAATCCAGTCTGTTGGTTGTCACTGTCCATGTGTTTGATCGCTGGACGCTAATCTCAATTTTGTTTTGTTTTGTGAAAAAGATGCAATTGGGAAAAATAATAAAAGCTTCTCTCTTCAAGACAAAGCTGTGATTAAAAAAATAAAATAAAAAAAGCTTGAGATTTTGTCCCAGTTGTCTGAGAAGGTAGCCCCCAGACACAGGGTGTGTGTGTGTGTGTGTGTGTGGGGGGGGGGGGCAGGACCTCTGAAGCCCAACCCACAGAAATCCCTCAAAGTGCTTATTGCTTCTCCATCGGCTCGCTCCTCTTTTGTTTGTGCAGAACACCGCTCCGACAGTGGAAGCAGAACCTTGTTTGAGAACAAAACAACCACTCCTCTTCACCACCACCACCACCATCTTTCACTTGCTCCACTGATCGTAGGGGGGCCGACAGGTCACCGGGTTCACCCTTTGCAGGTGTAGACCTCCTCCCTCTGCGTGCACTGCTTGCATTCGACGTAGCAGCACCAGCGCACCTGGCACTGGCAGGGCCGGGTCACCTCCCTGCTTTGAGTGTTGTGGCCTCGCCCGCAGCAGATGGCGTCGCAGTTCTTGTCCTTGTAGCACTTACGGGCCGCCGTGCCTGGCGAGTACTTGCTGGGTCTACAGAAACTGGGCGAGTCCTCGATGTGGAGCAGGTCCATAGTGCGAGGGATCTGATCGTTCAGGCCGGGAAGGGGCTGTTGTTGCTGCTGCGGTTGCTGCGGTTGCTGTTGTTGCTGTTGTTGCTGCGGTTGCTGCTGCGGTTGCTGCTGCTGCGGTTGCTGCTGCTGCTGCTGCTGCTGCGGTTGCTGCTGCTGGCTCCGGCCCGTAGAGATCTCGCCCTCTCCCGTGGCCTCGTTGGTGGAGCTGCCGACCTTAATGGAGGTCTCGTAGCGCTGCTTCAGCTGCTTGCCGATCTCGTGGAAGGGCTGGAGCTGCCGCCAGCAGGTCTGGACGGTGCAGGAGCCGGAGACGCCGTGGCATTTGCAAGTGGTCTCCACTCCGGCCTTGATTACCTGGTTCAGAGACAATGACATACTGTTAAGGAATGTCATTTAATGAGCCTTTGTTTAGTAAGCAGCATTTCAAAAGAGCCAAATTACCCAAATATGCACACAATTAGACGCTGAGGGTGGAGAGCAGTGGTTTGAGAGGAATGTAAAGGTACCATGGCAAATTAGTAAATTCTCTTTGATATCACAGTACAGGGGGAAAACAGAGGCTTCACATATTGCATGTGAACTATAATTAACATAATTCAGAGGAGAACAATATTGCACTTTGTCTAAGCCTGCAAAAAAATTAGCAAAAGAATATTAACTGGTGGGAACTACGGATGACATTTTGATCAAACGCCATAACTTATCATGATAAGTGAGGGAAGGATATTGCTAAAGGAAGTACTCGCGAACAGACTTTGGAAAGAAGAGACTTATATATACAATAATGTATGTAGATGCTATTCTTTTCCTTTTTACAATAAATGTGTTTACTAAAACCTAGAGTTGATGAATCCAATCTTCTAGTGTGGTAATTATGTCCTTGACTTATCCAGATAATAAGTCATGCAAACAGTTGGAAGGAGAAAGAATAGCTAAGAAAGTATCGATATAAAAATCGTAGAACTGCAAGTGAAACATGGAGATCCTCAGCAAGAGTGACCACAAGTGCGTTATTTTATTGCTACTTGACCTCTTGGCAGTCAGCGAAAGTTCACTTCATCAACCACCAAATAAAAGCTGTGTGTGCGAAAATCAATGAGAATAACACATTGTCTTAGAGTTTGGATAGCATCTACAGTTCTTTTCTCAGACTGTGAAAGAGATCGGGGAACAGGAAGAGCATATTCATCACACCAGCAGGTCAAGAACATTTTTGATAGTTCAGCTTTTAAATGTCGGGGGGATGCAGAGGCTAGCACATTCCAGCTCCGTCCTCCGTGTGGGAATTCACCCCGAACAACTGCGGTGAACCTCACTACATGTGCAAATCACACCGAAAAAAGAAAAAAAAAAAGAGAGCAAAAAACAATGTTGTAAATCTTTTATCGCAAATGAAATCTCCTGAGTGATTGGAGAGCCAAGCTGAAAAGGAAGAGCCTGCATTGGTCTTTTGGGAGAGTTTTGTGTCTGCTAACATTTGGGAAGTGTGCTTCTGCTATTATTCATTTTGAAACCAAGAGGAAAATGGCCACAATATGAGAAAAGATGAGTGAAAGAAACGTGTTCCAGAGATTAAGTTTGCTTTGGCCTGACCGATTAAGACCAGTCCCTCTTTTTTATTTTACTATTAAAAACACTTCCAAGATGAAAACCCAATATTTGCTGACCACAAACAGCCGCTTGAATTGTGCCAGAGCACAAATGTGAGATGCTGCTTATCTAATCTGGGAGAGAAAGCCAAATATTGACTAATGAGCACTTTAATATTTCACCAAATGTACAGTGGCAATTACTTCAATCGCTTTAGGGTTTTTACGTATTAAAATTCCTCTTTGCTCATTCTAACCGTATATTTGGACAGTGAGTTTTTATTTGGACAGCAGTCATTTACCAGCGCTGTAATGTTTAAACTCAAGCATTACAAAAGCAAAAGCAAAGATATGGTAGTACAGTGAGGCGCAATGACTTGGCACTTCAGGTTGCTGTTTGTCTGTATTTTTGCACAGCACTCAGCCGGTATTATATTATCACAGTTTTTCCCACCGTTTACCAGATTAAAGTTCTGTGTGAATATTCTCTGCGACTTCAAATGAACTCTGACCTCAGTCATTCTTGGTGAGTGTGTCCTGGTTGGCCTCATGGGTGTGTTATATGAAATGGGTTTTTTTTGCTTTCAAATTCTTGAAATTATTACTTTAATAAAAAGGCAAATTAGCATGACAGTTGATGTAAAGATACTGCTTTAAAATTATTATCCAAATATTTTTTCTTCTTTCGAATGAACCTCCCTTAAGTTTAACGTCCCTGATAAGTCACGGTTTAATGTTAGACAAATTATGAGCTGGTAATATACTGTTGCTGTCAAAGCCACAGATAAACTACGATACTGATGAAGGAGTGACTGGAGAAGGGAACATAAAGAGGCCATTCCAACAATTAAGTAGTGCACTCCCATGAAGTTTTGGGACTCAAGAGATGGATTAAAGCGAGACCTGTCCAAATCGATCTAGCAGAGGCCGAGATTCTGACTTTTAGTCTCTGGGTTTGCTTTTACGAGTAACCCGTTTCAGATTACAAAAAAATATTTGATCTATGGATGATATCAAAATATCTGTTAAGTGAAAGCAATGTCCGGGGCCTCGGAAGACATTTTAAGACTGTTTTCACAGGCTGAGCAGTACTTCCCATTACTATTAAAGTCATTTTACCCCATAAATAAATCATCGGCCGTCTTCTCACGCTTACCTTCATGCCCACGTTCGTGTTGTGCATGTCCACGCGTGCACGCAGGTCCTTGTTGGAGCGTTTGCCCAGGAAGTCCTTGACAAACTTGTTTGCGTATTTGAGGTTGTCTCCGCAGCCTCCCCACTGCCACGCCTTGCGGTTCTCCAGGTCCGGGGCCTCGTCGCACGTGCAGCGCTCCATGCGTCCTGCGCTGCAAGCTTTGGCCATCGCGTGGGTCAGGCCGGCCGAGGAGATGGCGTACAAGAAGGCTGTCTCTTTAAATCCTGGGGGGGGGGGGGAAAGCATATTGGAGAGTGACGAATGAGAGGCGGAAAAGATAGAGCCGGTTCAAAAGAGTCCCGTGCACAATCTATCAATCAAAGTGCTCTTTTAATTATACGTTTCATTTAAAGAGCCGTTTCAGTTGTCATCATCAGTGTGCAATATCAATTTGATTGCCTCTCAACAGCTCTCAACATGGTCTCGACTTTCTCTGCCCAGGTAGACGTAACTCAACTAGCTAATGCTTGTTTGCCTCTGTATTCATGCTCTGGATGGCATATATTGCTCCTTTGGAAAAAAAAGAAAAGAAAAAAACATACCTCTTTTTAATATGTTGGCTCGGTGGCGCCCCTCTAAGGTGCAGTTCCACCTCTCAAAGCGGAATTGGTACTGGCATTCTAGGGCGCTCATGGTGATGGCCTCTCGCAGGGTCTCCGCCACGCCCGGGTCTCGTCTGCACATCCTACGCTGCTTCTTTTCCAGTTTGAGCCGGTCGCACAGCTTGAAGTGGGCCCTGCCCACGTTCTCCTCTGGTAGAGAGTTCAGTGGCAGGATGGACAACGGCTCATTACCTGTCAACCTAGACGGAAAGATCACAGACGCACGCGGGTCAGTTAAAAACCCTGCACAGAGAGTGGGTTCATCTTGATAAAGGCATCCAATAAAGCGCAGGATGCCGACCTTCCTGGACAAACAATACGAGTTGCAAAGATATACTACATAAACAGCACAGGAAGCCCGAGCTGGGGCACATAATGCTCAAAAGTTGGGTTAATGTTCAAATGAATTCAGCTGTTCGGTGGTTAATGTTCAGGGGAATTCAACATTTGCTGGAGATTGAGATCAACCTCCAGCACAGGCGTGTCTGTGTGTAGAGCAAATTCTCTGCAGAGGTGGAAGAGTTCTTTCTCTTCATAAGAGGTTCCCGTCACCGTTCGGTCCCCGTTTTAGACGTCGGACGCTAATCAAGTCGCAGCAGCGGCGGCTCGCTGCCTTCAGTATCGAGAATTTCAGATTGAGATTATAATTTGTCGAAGTAATAAAGAGCTCAACTGGTGTGTGGGGACATGTTTTAAACAATGGCATGCAGTGAACTTGACAGTCACACCACATGCATGTGAAACAGTAGCCAGCAGAGACTTTGGTTTAATATTTATATCATATCCGAAGGAGGGGGGTTGTCACTTTGTACATTTAAACATGATATCACACAGCAGGATTTACGCCCTCTCGTTATAGAAGCCCTGTAACAAAAGTCCAGCGTTCGGGACGTTTAAAGCTGCGATCCATCTGAAATATAACAAGCGGGAGTTTCAGTTCTAAACATGGTATGGAGAACATGTGGTAGACTTGCACTCCTCTCGTCGGTTTATTTAAGGGAAGCGTATATAAAACACACAAAGCGAGGACTGCCACACAGCTGGCAAAACCGACGACCAGCGTTCTGAGGTTGTGATGGGGAGAGCAGAGCATTACTTTCATAAACACACACAGGGGACCTGACTGTCAGCCTGTGACCATTTTGGTCACACCAACTGACAGGATTGGCACCGTGGTTGTTCATTATGTGGAATTCCTGGCCTCCTTTACACCCTTAAAGTGAAACTGAAGAATAACTGGATTTACAGAACTCGCAAAGCCACAAGTCCTCTGGCCAACGGGCCTTTCGGGGATGGACATGGGACATTTTAGGGACACTTTTGTGCATTGAGTGACACCTCGCCCAATGATGCACTAATAAAAAAGTATGGACTCTAACGTTTCGCTTCTTTCAAGTAGAACAGAATGTTCAATTTTCTTTGTAAAAACTGACCAAAAACAAGGCTTGGAGAACCATGTTTTGCTCATGAATGTCGCAATCAGCAATAATTCATTGTTGTGCATGTAAAAAGTGTGCATACAGCCAAATGAAATAAAAGAAGCCCAACTATAAGACTGTGAAGAGTAACCACGGAAAATGGGAAACACATTGTTGTTGGATTTAGCCAAGCAGCGTAAAAGGAATGACTCAATATTTGTGTAAAGGTGCAGAGCACCTGCTGGTTGTCTACACTTGTTTCGTTGATGGAGCAAAAGTGTTGATCGGTGATCTTTATTACTTACATTTCTGACTCCATTACTGTTTTTCAGAAAAGATTCTATCACCACTCATATTCCCTTCAGCCTCGAGCAGAAGGTCACAGGAGTTCTTCAACAAGAGATTTGTTTGAATAAGTCCAATAACTGACTGAAATGTTTCCCCTCGAGTCTGAGTTTCATACCAATGGACTTAATAGTTCACATATGCGATACGATATTGTCTTTACGCTGCATTCACGTTCTGGTTGAAAATCAAGAGGCGGTCAAATCAAAAAGGAGGCGTCGGGATTTGCTTTCAGCTCGGGTCAAATGGTTTCCTTTTTTACAAAGTGTGTTTGCCTTTCCCTAACTTGTCTGACAGCTATGGATTTTCAAATGGAAACCTGGCAAGCTGGGTCTTGACAGAGATTGCTCTCCCAACACACTTAAGAGAGTAAAAACATGCATGGTTTGAGGCGTACGGAGCGAAGCGTGCACAATGCCGGAGAACTGTCTCGCTGGGAATAACATCTTCCCCCGAATTTGTTTTTGCACTATGCTAACAATGCCAAGGAAACGTATTCAAAAGTGCCAAAACAAACACATCCAGCTGACCCGGCATGTTACCTATGACTGACAACTGTTCCACAACATTTCTATGGCAGGCAGTCAGGGATTGAATGATGGCGCCACGTGGAGTACCTAAATCCATTTGAAAAAAACAGTGGGGAATTAAAAATGTGACATATTTTATACTGACGCCACCACCAAGAAGCAGTTTACTACCACACACATGCCTGGAACTTAAAAAGATGAGCTCCAACCAACAAATGTTGTTCTATATTTACTCAACATCACCAACATGACGCGCACATTCCTCGGTACGGCATGCATAGTAACGCATATCAGAATCGGATCTTTCCAGAAGCCCACATGCCAAAACACATGCCAAAAACAAGAGACCATTAGAGTGACAGGCCTCAACTGTCTGCGTGACGTCTGCCTGCTGGAGACGGAAAGATGGTGTGAGCGGAGCTGGAGGGAGGCCAAAGATGACACGACACTGATCTCAGCGATATTGTCTCTGCAGCTTTTCTTTTCTTTCTTTTTTTTTACACAAAGGCATATTTCTAGCTAGTTACAAAGACAGCCGGGAGGCAAAGTGTGGAGGGGAGAAACACTTCAGGTCTCTAGAGGAAAGGCTACTGGCTCGTGTGCGTGTTTAGACTCCGTGGCAGACCAGCAAACAGTCAAATAGTACCACAGATGTAAACTGACTCCATTTCTTTCTGTCTATCAATTGTCCTTTTATTTGGATGCAGTTTTGGGGTATTTTTGATTTTTGAAGAATGAACTCATTCAACTCACTTAGAGGAACAAGCGAATTGGAAAAGAGCTCAGTGGCTGCATCGCAGAAATTCATTACAAATGTGAATTTGAAATATTCAGCCCAAATGAGAAAGAATAGAAGAGAAACAAATCTGAAATGTTGCCATTTAAAAAAAAAAAAAAAAAGCAAACGTATCTATTATCGCCCATTTATTTTCTTCAATTAATCAAATAACCTTTTCAGCTGACCATTTATGACATACATAAAAAATAGAATGTTTCACAACCCAAAATGTGTTCATCTAATACTGATCTATATAGCACTGAAATATATATTACCATTAATAAAGTTAAAGATTGCAACTCATATAAAGAGGGCCTTAGAAGGCAGTGAATGTAGAATACAGCTGCTTACCTCGACACACATTTAAAGAGTAAGTGAAGCTCACAGTATCTCCACAACATCGCATAGCATGTAACATGCAACTGTGTTTTCACATCATGGACCATTTTTCTGTCTGTGTTTTTGTTAGAGATGTTGTTTGAGGAGTCGTCACAGCAACACCAATTACACGTGGAATATAACACCAACATATAAAACTCATTGTTATCCCATGTGAGGTGGGATTCTTGCTGATGTTTGCTCAGCTTTGCTTTTTTTCCAGCCACACACACACTTGCTTCTACACACTCGTCGCAGACATCGCCGACCGACTCTCGCGCTGCTCCTCCTCCTCCTCCTCCTCCTCCTCCTCCGCCTTTCACTTAGTAAGAGAGTTTGTTTAGTCCGTTCTCTCTACCTGTCCCCACCTGCCATTGCCCGTGACATTTACTTTATATACATTTTCCAATGCAGCCTCAGAGTCGATCCCTCGGGGGAAATCATTGACTAGCACTAAACATCGCCATCATCGCTCCCTCTCTGGCTTTACATTACAGCCCTGGAAGTGACCCTCAGCTGGTAATTCAGCTGCTTCTTCCCTGGTTTTGTTTGTAAATAGTTAAGGAGGTGTAATACCTAAACTCTTATAGTGGCAAACATGCCAATTATGTATCTTACCTTAACTTTCTTGGCCTAATTGAATTGCTTGCTCTGTGTTTAAGCTACAAACGCACATAGCTGTGTAACTGCTGGTGTTATTCATATACTCCACATGTAAACACAGTTTAAGCTAAAGTCCATGTGGTATAGATTAAACTCAGGAGGCGAAAGCAATGCTAAAACAATGCCAAAATAATGTATTTGTCATTTATTTAATAAAACATAATCACAGCTGGAGCATCCAATGAGATTATATATCAGACAAGTGTATCTTATCACAGATGTATTGGCACAAGAAAACAAAAGAAACTGAAGTACAGAAATGTCTGAGGTCATTTAGAAACGCTGTCACCATTACCGCTGAGAATTATGTTTATCATTCAAATGCAAAATATCCCCCAAGTATATTTCATTAAAAACATAATAAAAACATTGAATCCTTATCAAAGCTGTTTTACTGCTGTGCCTTAAAAATGGTTATTAGCTAATATATCATAGATTATTTCTTTTCACTTTCAAAGTTCCTGTACCGGTGGAGTTGCTGCCCTGTGTAGATCAGAGATGTGTGAGCAACTCCTGCAGACATTCACATTGTGTAATACCAATACTTACAATATATAGTCAAGATCAATAGATTTCAACGGCTCTCATTGGTGCTTCAACTGCTGAAAATACCACATGTTGCCAAAAGCGAACATATTTCTGGTAGAGTATTGTTCTTCAAATTCCATTCTATCGTCTTCACTCCTAAAATAGTTACAGGCCACGTTTAGTTACCATGTAACGTTACACGTGTGTGCATGCATGCATGTGCACATGCATACATGCACTTACTACCTTAAGTCAACACCGACAAGAGTCGGTCGTGGCTGAACGCGCCCAGGCAGAAAAAGCACAAAAGCCACAGCTTCTCCATCAGCCTGGACTTGCAGGTTGTGTGGTCTGGTGTCTCCTAGATCACAATTTTCACCCCTCCTCCTCCTTCTTCTTCTCCTCCTCCTTTTTCCCTTTTTCCAAACTTCCCCTATTCCCACTGGTCAATTACTCTAAACGAATGCCAATCATTCCCCCCCAGCTGTTGGCTCAAAACAAAGCCTCCCGTAGACAAAACCACCGCTGTCTCTGAACGTAACCTCCACGAGACAATGACAGACACGAGCATGTGTCCTGGAACAGTTCAGCTGTCATGAAGACAAACTACCACGCTCACCTGATAATAATCTGTACATTTTTTTTTTTCTTCTTGAAAAATCAAACATTGACTTTTTAGTAGGAATTTAAACTCGCCAGTGCTGATCTCCTTTTCTCTCGTTCGCTTTTTCCTCCTGCCTTCAGTGTTTAAAATGCTCCTTCTTGGGGGGGGGGGGGGGGGGGGGGGGGGGGCGGAAGAAGTGTGTGCTTTTCTCAGAAATGTTGGATGAACTTCAGACCACCCTGCCCAAGTCCCATCTGGTGGTGTATCACAGCCAGGCCATGCCAGAGGTTGTAGGAATGTGAGTTTGTGTGGTGCTTTCCCTCTGGCCCACTCCAGCTATAGCTGACAAATGTGCTCCACAGCTTCAACGTGAATAATTGAAGAAAACCATGAATCAGTGTCGAATGACTCTCTGGTACATTGTCCGGGATATTGTCCGCGTCCGAGACCTTCATAGGAGACCAAATCCCCAACAGCCGAAGTGACACCGCTCTTTCCCCGAGTCATTAAAGCCAGAAATAGGGGAAAGAGTAAACGATTACGTATGAGGCTAAGATAAGATTAGTCACTGGTTGAAAGCACTGGGTATTGTGACTGCTCCTAACAAGCTGTGGCTGACACAGTACAGTAACATGACAAAACGACTTTGAAAACAAAGTGGTACTGGCCCGGGACTTAGCGAGTCATTACTAGTTGAGTAATGAGCCTTTCTGCATTGTGGGGATGTCATGCGACGTCCACCAGCACTGCCATTTCCAATGTGAGGGGGATGTCCGCTATCTCGTGTGACTTAACACGATATGACCCAATGTTATATCATCTGCTGTCCCTTCTGGTCATGTACAACCAACATAGGCTGTGACCAATTGGTCGATTGGGTCAATGTACCCTTTTCGATGTTTAAAATGTGAACGACACGATGCACGAGGCGTGTTTTCTTTTATGTGTAATATATTCTCACTCGGCTTTTGCAGCAGAAAATATATTCTTTCTTTTTAATTCATAAAAAAAATAAGGGGCGGCGTGCGGGGGGAGTCACTGTTCAGCACTAATTTTTTTTTAATCCAGCGCCGTGAATGCGAGCGCTGGTAGCTGAGAAGTAGGGCTGCAGGACCGCGGTTTGGGAATGGGAGTGTGGGGCATGGTAAGAGGTTTAACTGCTATGTGAGAACTCAAGGCTTCTAAGGTCAGCAGCTCAGTTATAGTCACTGTGTGACTGGCACAGATTTGGGCATGCAGCAGTGTCCGCATGACTCCCCTGTTCTAGCCTACACCATGGCACAGAGCGGCCCTGTACCAGCGCACCGACGCGCCAAACACGTTCAGGCACACATACTGTTCCCGGCTCTCGGTGATTCGCATATGCAGACACAAGACTCAGACTATGGTAATTTGGGGAGTGTGCTGGAGAGCTCAAGTTTGTTCATTCTTGTTACACATGTGCAAAAAGCACTCCTGTGAATAATCTAAAGCATGCAAAGTCAAACCGCGAAAAATCAAAACAAAACAATCACTCATGCCTCAGTAACTACAAGTGGCTAAGTTCATTCACGGTTATTGACTCTTTACTACTGAAAGATACGGCTAACAGAACCCAAACGCAAAACAAGAAGATTGTTTTAATCTCCAAAATTGAAGCTCAAGCACTAACAGTAGTTTCAAAGTTAACGACCGAAAGTGTTAATCGGCCTCTCTTGGCAAATATTCCCCAGTAGAATGAGTTTCTGTGCATGTATAAACAGTTCATTTATCGCCTGGAGTGAAACAGTTTGACTCTTGACATGTGACATCTGACAAGCGGCAATTGGAAGTCATGCAAATGGATCATTTTCAATCAGAAACAAAAGTACTTCGAAGGTTAATCGCAGCCTGGATCGTCTGCCATGCCCGGGCCCATTCATGTCAGTGTACTTCTGACTGTGTCCATTCTCAGACTAATACTCATAAATATGCCTTTTGGGGCAAACCTTAGTCTATTTAATAACACCCAGTTGGCAAACACACACACATTTGAGTGGAGTATCTCGGTGCATGTCAGGTCAGGCTTCTATAGGATTGTGTTTACGCAAGATGAACGTCCTGATTAAGTGCAGTAAAAGTCTAACCCTGCAGTTTAAAAAAAAAAAAGTTTGGTCAATTTTCTTTCATCTTTTATTAAATTATTAATCTTTGCAGGTGCATGCGGTTCAAAACCAGAATCTCATTTTGGCTGCTGCAGAAAGCCACGTTTTAAACTGGCTAACATTGACTGAAGAAAAACATAGTTAGACGTTAAGAAATGCACAGATATTCTCCAGAAGACCAAAGCCTTAAGTGAGGGGTTTGTCAATCTGCTAATCCGGGCACACATGCGAAGGAGCCATGTCTCTTATATCCCCACAAACCAGGCAGCGAAAACGCCTGCGGTCAAGGATGGAAAACACAGGACATAGCGGTCACACTAACTAGCATCATCTCATCAATGTCTTACCACTAAAAGTATCTTGAGCCTATATTAGTTTTCCTGTTTTGCAAATTGCCCATGTCGTCTCCAGCTCCATCTGCAAAGCTCATCATGCGTTACCAACAAGAGTTTCCTTCTAGTGGGACAGTCCTAGTGGGACAGTCCTTTTTCAAATCAAATGTGTCTTAGCCGCGGTCTGCTCGGCATCCTGATGACACCGGCACTGTGAGTTGTTAGGATGTGAGCATTTGAAAAGCCTGACCAAACCATGTAATCTTCCAAAATATTCACGAGAACCATGTTATTATACGGTATGAGCGCCATAACAACCAACTACACCACTGAAACCTACTCAATAAAAAGGTGTGTACCACTCTGCAATTCTTCATAATTCAACCTGTTGAGCAAACACTAATGCTGTGCACTACTTAGTTTAGAGACGTGATACTCTGTGCAGAGAGGGGATTTTTTTTTTCACTTTGAACGGGTCATGCAGCTTGACCACAACTACGTAGAAGTATTTTCGTTTCCTGAATTCTTTTCTTTTTCTTTTACACAGACTTGGCTGCCTTTTGCATTATATTTTCTCACCTTTCATTTCCCACTCTCCTACTGTTACCCCCCCAAAAAAAGGTTACAAAGTGCTGATTGAGGGCCCCCCCATCCTGCCCCGCTCTCAGAAGCCGCTGCACCACCCTGTGGCACCCACGGGCGCAGCAGGCCTTTTCCACAGGGACGTTGTAGAGCAGAGCACCCCTCAACCCCCCGAAGCGACGCATTGGCTTAGCTCAAATCCCCGATGTATCAAACAGAAATATAAAGAAAACAAAGCGCTCTCTTTCTCGAAAGGCCACGCGGTCCGTTATCTACGCCTTCCAGGTTTGCGTGATCTCACCAGCGCTACGCGGTCACAGCGCCAACGCTGAGAGAATCCTATCTACTTGGCTCACAGTAAAGTGATACCCTTTGAGGTGTGGCTGTAGCCACAGGATATCCTATGAAGTTGGGAAATCCCTCTATCAACGGTGCTCCCCGCCCTGCATGCACGTCAGGGCTAATCAGTCCTTCAGGCCTGGTAATGAGACGCCCGCCACCACTGTCTGCCAGGCATCGCCAGCCTGAGCCCGCACTAACTCTGCTGCTCCTAATGAGTGGTAATCACCCAGCAGCTCCCCCGCAAACCACTGCAGGGGGATGCCGGCACGCACATGAGGCAGGCAAAGCCAGAAGGCGGGAGGGGAGAAAGACGAGGGGGGGGGGAGACCAAAGGAAATGTTTACATGGAGCCGCTTAAAAAACAACATGTCTTGTGCTGTCTCCTTTTTAAACTTTAAAAACATCACTGCTGTTTGACGCACAGCAGGAACTAATTCAGCACAGTGATAAAAAGCCTTTTTACAGCTGCAAACTGAGAAAAAAAATCCCTCCTCCTCCTCCTCAGTAAATTTACACACATCCTATTTGTTATCCTGTTGTTTTTGGCATTCTGCCTCACTTAATGGAGCGCTGAAAACAATAATACCATCTGAGAGGGCATCAGCTTGGCTTCGGGAACAAACTGGCGATGGATTCTTTGAGGATGATTAAAGAGCAAGTCACAGCAACCACTCGATTCGCTTCTTCCGGATGCTGCGGTGCCTCCGTGATTGGTAAATCCCAGCTGCATTGCTGTGGGCAGCCTTCCTGTATATGTCGCACATGAACTAAATAAAAACAAACTCTTGACTCAGTGTTAGGACTCGCGAGATCCAGCACAGTTTACAAGACCACAAGAATGACATGCCTTTATTTTTTTACCAAAAACTCCAATTCAAACCGACAGTCGTCTCGGGGAGCCCTCCCGAGCCCCGCCGGGGGTCAAACTGAGCAAACGCTTCCCTCTCCGACAGTTTACACAATATCTCATCGCGGCGCTGTGACCTATTAAGTCGAGTAACGAAAGCTACGCAGCAAAACGCTACCAATTCCGACCTCTAATGATAACGAATTTAGCAGAACCAGCACCTGCCACAACAGGCTGGGGGGAAGAAAACGAGCGGCTCACATTCTTGTGGCGAAGGATGACAATTTAAGCGGGTGCTCGACTACGCCAGGAATCCCACCCCACCCTCGGCTGCGCAGACTACGGGCAGGAGAGATTGTGTTTATGTTACACTTACGCTCCACCGCACTCTGGAAATTGGGTATGCAACATTGACCCTCTATTTTGGGTAAATCAGTACTCAAGAGGCCCTAGGATGCCTCGTGCTCATGGAATATTTATTTGAACAGCTTGGTGCGAGTGCGGCCCACCGTTGAAGCCGAGCAAGGACTGTGCCGGAGTGTCACCCCGGTGTCCAGTTTCTGGGAAGTTGGCCCACGCGGGGGCAGTCCCAGTTTGTATCCGTGTCACCTGTGCAGCCTTCTTTCACTATGTTTCATGTTCCTCAGCTGCAGGGCTAAATCATTCACTGACACTCATTCATATTCCCTCCTCGCCGAGCCGCGGAATAATACATCTGGAGTATCGCAATACCACATGTGCCGCCGCGCCACACGGGCCACAGATAGAGAACAAGACTGACGCAGGGAATTGAAAACAAGTGCTAACTGAACACGTAAATATGCATTACCATTAGGCCCATTAAGGTCTGATGCGAGTGCCAATTTGGCACGTCGGCCTTCAAACACACTGCCAAAGGGGACACTGCTTCAGGGAGGGAGACAGAAACAGAGAGCAGGGTTACATGTGTCCTTCTAGTGCAACTTTGGGACTGAAACCAAAGACAGAGACGGAGAATGTACTCGATATGTGCATGTGCATTACGGATGATGACGTTTCACTGAGAGGGAGCTATTGCAGGTGCCGTGCAGCACGTCTACGTCACTCGGATGAGAACAATCCGGTGCAACAACCGAGACGACGGCATTTAGCCAGACATGTGGAAGTCTGAGTTAATTCAGACAGTTTGACATCTAGATAATGACTCGGTACTCCCAAGATTTCTTGGGCGTTATACCACCATACCTTACCAAGGAGAAGGTGGATCCCACGTCAACACACGATGTATAACGGGCCCTTAGAGGACACTTCCTGTCCTCTCTTGCGGATTCACCACCACAGTTCTCAGATCACACTCCTGGATCCTGCACAACACCCATACCTGCCATAAATTTGACTCTGCTGGAAAGGCTTTGAGTGTCATCACTCCACAGGCTGCCATTTGTCTGCACTCTTTGCAGCCCGAGGGGAGCACCAGCAATCAACACTGATATTTGCAGATATAGAAAAAACACCATGGTCGTAGTACCTGTGGTACGACATGCCCACCTTGGTACATTTTGTTCGGACATTTTCAAAATCAGTCAGTTGTCACAAAAAAAAAACCTCTTCAGTTCCAGGTGAAACATGGCTGCCCCTCCCATCTGACACGCTGACCTCATTTGAACGACCTTGGCTTCCCTGAGGGGTAAATGTTCTTCTGTAACTGAGACAGAAGAAGAAGAAAAAAAACGAAGTGCAGTTCATGTGAGTAGGCAAACTGGAGTTCAGTGCATTAGTAGGCACTCTAAAGTGGAGGTCATAGTGGGCTACACCTAAAAAAAAATCCAAAGGCGTTCCCTGGGAATGACTTACTTTGAAATATACACCCTCGTGCTCTTTCTGAATTAAACATTATTGTGTGTGTGTGTGTGTGTGTGTGTGTGTGTGTGTGTGTGTGTGTGTGTGTGTGTATGACATGATTCATGACACTGCGATTTTTTTCGGATTAATTTCCCAACACGTGTTTTTAAAAAAAAGTTGATGGAGGCAGCAGAAAATAGTAGAGAGAAGAAGAAGAAAAAAAGTTGTGTGATGTTTATGCTGGATGGGGGAATTTTCAGTGCAAAGCTGAGCAGACGTTTCGGCCACCAGATTGCTTTATTGTTACCAGCTGTGGAGTCTGAGGCGCACATATATATATATATATATATATATATATATATATATATATATATATATATATATACGCTCACCTTTCGCTCCGCGGCTGTTTTCAGAGTCGACTAAGGATATGATTTTACAAGTGTTTCAGCAAAAAATAATCACTCGACCGCTGCCTGCCATTCAAACGATCCCGGGGTTACTTTACAGTGGGCGCTGGCTCAATTGTCAGGGACAAGAATGGGGTGAACATTACTCCTGCGCTGCGTATAGCGAACCTATCATAGATGCTGTGTGGTTATGGGCTCGCTACGATACTCGCTGGCCAAGCTTGTCACACTTTCTTTTTCTTTTCTTTTCTTTTTATTATTATTATTATTATTATTATTATTATTATTATTATTATTGTCAGCAGCTTTCAGTGAGGATCCAAATCATGCGCAGACACAACCTGCTGCAGCCACCAGCTGCGAGGCTGCTGAGCGCTGCGCCAACAGCGGCCAAATGACACCTCGCTGACCCGCAGATATAACTCACGCAAAACACGTCCACGTAGAATTACTTGCGTTGAAGTCTCGCGAAATAAAATAAAAAAAAGTTGTGTTAAAGAAAGTTTTTAGTTAGTTTGAAAGAGAAGAACGAATGCAAAAAAAAAATGTCTAAAAAGTTGTTATACCTGCTTTGTATTTCAGGAACCAATCAAATCAATGAAAGCAGCATCATGGACATATCTTGTGCTTACCCGAAATATGCTGCGGTTGGTCCAGGCAAGTTGAGAAGATACACTATAACTGTGAACGATAACCATCCCAGGAGTAGGTGTCCATCCAGCATTTTGCTGCGGCTCCAGGGCAGATCATTTCGTTTCTCCTGAGTAGCTGTGTAAAATCCCTTGTTGAAAGTTCAACACTTCTTATACAGAGAGGAGCTGCGCTGCGCTCCTCCCATCAGCAGAGAGAGAGAGAGAGGGGGGGGTGGGGGGGAGAGAGAGGGAGAGCGAGAGAGAATAATATGGCAATGCATACAGAGAGCAGAGTTGATTCACAATTCGCTCTCAGGTTTGAGACAGATAAATCTTCTCAGTTGTCTTCATTTATACGATTGGAATGGCAGCTTCTCATCTGTGGGCGTTTTAAGCACCATACCGTCAGTGTTTGTGCAGACTGAGGTCAGTCTGAGCTGGCCATGTATATGATCAAATACTTGTTTACCATCAGTCAATGACAGTTTATTTCCAGAATGGCAAACCGTGAATCTGTATAATCCAGCACAAGTGCAGGATACAATGTCTACTAGTCCGTGCACTGAACTGTATCAAAGTGAAGTCCATATTGGCTTAAAAATGTTGTATTATAAAATATATGTTTACTCCACTATTCTGATCAAGTAGCCTTCTCGTTGCACGAGGAGTTTTGACATGGATTGTATGTCAAAGCTTTAGCACAAGGGGACACATCTGCTGAAGAAGATCATGTGATACAATTGAAAGCTCCGGAAAACAATCATTTTAACAAAAGAGGACCGTATGTCAAAGTTGTGTCAGCTGTCGCCATCGTCAATAATTCACTTTCAATCTGAAGTTTTGACATATTTCGCGGGTTTTTGAGTAAGCACCTTTAGCTGTTAAACGCTGGCTCTGCTGTCGCCATGTTGAGAGCCGTGTGGAGTCAATCCCTCAATCATACACTAAAGTTCGCACCTTTTTAAAGTGCATTTTGCTCAAATAGCTACTTCTGTTAGTCGTGTGAGCAAGCAAGGTTTTAAATGCAGGAGTTAACCCGCAGTTCACAGTGAAGAAAGCAAACGTATCCGCAAATATTACTGTCGGCGATTTCGCAAGAGCTAAAGATGGAACCTTTAATCGCTTTGAAAAATATCTTATGGAGCACCATGAATCAATTGGCAAACTATCAATCATTCCCACAGGTAATCTGATCGCTTTTGCAGGCCTGCTCTTGAAAAATATTTACTCTTCCTACGCATTTGATTGCATAAGATTTGGAGATTACCAAAACGGTTAATTATTGTCACTGAAAAGATCAGTTAACATGCAAACTCACTTGTATTAGAACGTCACACGATTGTAAAACACAGACATGAACATGTAATGTTGCAAAACTTGTAGCAATTAATTCTTTCCTAAACTTAGATGGTTAAATGACAGCAATTCCCAGGAATATTTCACTCTCGAGCATGCCAGCCATAACAGTATTGCAGATTTGTTGACGGTTGACCTCTTGATTTGTAAATAATATCCACTGACTGCCAGCTGAGAATGTCTTTATTCAGGGACAACCCTGCTTAACTCCTGTGTAAACACCTTTCAGTCGCTCAGCTACCACCTGACATCTTTTGTGCCCGCACACACCTTGATTTCTGGCGAGAGAGGTATCTGAACTTGGGAAGGGTCCAGGTTTTCTCAGCTACACCTGGGGGAGCGCTCCTGCCAGGAATTGGGATGAAGTCTATCCATTCCCAATCTCAAACAATATCAAGCCAGTTCACCGCAGATCACAACCAGCCATAGATGGGCCAAGTGGCTTCACGGAGCCAAGTTTCTACTTACTGTGTGTGTAAATAAAATAGACCTTAAAAATTAGAGATTAAAGTGAGCAAGCTTGATAATTCATGGTTGCATGTTTCACGTGATACTGGATCTCTTGCGATCGTTCCCGTCAGCTGATCACCAGTTATTCACCTTTTTGGCATTGTGCGTTATCTGAGTATGCGTGAACACGACAGGATGACCTGCTGCATTGTGGAACGTTATACAAAGGCAAACATTTAGTGTATTCGGTTTCTGGCGGACGGTAATATGAGAAGATTGATACTACTGTCATATCTGTCTATTGAATATAGGAGCAGCCCTCAGCATGAAGACTGGAAGCAGCCCGGCTCTGTCAAATTGGAACAAAATCCACCTGCCAGCAGCTCTTAAACTCACTAATTAACAATGCATATCTAATTGTTCTTCCGTCTGTACAAAAAACAAAGTGTGAAACATAAACTTGTGTTTTTTGACACGAGGTTATATGCGGGTGCAGTGTCTTCCTGAAATCTTGTCATCGCTGTAAATCTTTTTGTACGTTAAGGAGAGATATTGTTACCTTCGGACAGAGTCACACTTTTTCCTGCTGCTTCAGCCTTTATGCTAAGCTAAGCTAACCAGCTGCTGGCTGAAGCTTCTAACCGAGAGTATTCATCTTCTCATCTAATCCTCAGCAAGAAAAAGTGATAATTCGCTTTTGGGGCGGGTAGAGTCGGTAGTTCGATCCCCGGCTCGATGTTGTCCGTTTTCTTTACAGCAGCCCACTGCTCCTGATGCTTAGGATGGATCAGATTTCATCTCTGTATACTATGTATGTGATTATTTAAATCAAGTTTAACATTTAAAAGTCCTCTAGATGTCAAAATAATATGAATGAAGAGGTCTGGACTGATTTATCAAGACTTCATATAAATAATCTGCATGTGTAACCTGTGAAAGACGTGCCGGACAGTTTCTGAACTCTCCGTTGGTTACCTGGCAACTGCTTAGAGCCAAGAAATAGTCCTGCACATAACCCCCAGTAAAATAGCAAATATACGTGTTTTTACACTTTTACACTTAAACACAAAAGATAAAGCTTTATATTTGTTGCTGGTCGACAGATTTTGTTTTGTTCAGACAGAGCCAGGCTATTTCCCTCTGGGTTTTTTTGTGTGCTAAGTAAACTAGTTGAAGAGAATATTTACCAAGATATCAAATTATTACCTTAGAATATTTTTGTTTAAATCAACGGGATGCTGCCTTACCTTTTCCAGACAAGGTGATAGATAATAAGCTTGTATAACAGGATTAGTCGAAGCAGTCGCAGCTAAAGTTATAAGTCTTGTGAATTTGCGGTTTGCATGATTTCACCTTCAGCTCATGCTCAATATCATTCACATAATTCACACAGGTGAGCACATGAAAGCACAGGAATGCACTTTTTTTTTTTTCAAACATTATAAGCTTGTCAGTCATTCCTAAAGGGCAGTTATTTAAAAGCCTAAAGGCCCCCAGTAAGGGCCGCGCTTCTTAATAACACCTGGTTTTAAGGAGATCAGCAGGAGGGTTTGTCAGTACATGACAAGAATGGACACTAATCCCAAGCAATACCCACTGGTCCTGCATGTCTCTGGAGTGGGATAATTGATTCCCACACCCTTCTTAAAACACGCTCGCCCCCTCTTCTCAGACCCGGCAACCAAGAAAACAGAGCTTGTTTCATTCTGGTGTCGAGGGAACATAGCCATGAGGACAAAAGTGTGTTATTTTTTTATATTTTTTCCCCAGAGCTCCGATGAGGGTTGAACTGAGGGCTGTCATAAGTGTTGTAGGTGGTAGCAGAAATTTGTTTGGTAATGGACACTAATCTCTTTAGGCTGTCAGGATATTTCCCCCTCCCTGCTGTTGGAGAAACTACCTTACTCTACTGCCTCTACTTCTCTCTCAGCATCTGCATGATGCATTTTGAATGAGAATATCATGGTTCCATCCAAAAAATAGTCGTTTCACGTATCCATGAGAACGTCACCCTTAGATAAAGTCGACTTTGTCTCAGCTGCGAGTGTGACTAGAATACTCTATTGAGCTTCAAGTGTTAGTCTGCAGTGTAGCATTACTTTTGCAATTACAATGAGGCTCCTCTGGGCATTGAGGTTAGTCTGTCTGTGCGCCGGCTATTCAAATGAGATGGAATGTGCTACGGGACGTTGATGGAGTTTGAGGTATTTCCTTGAAGGCAACTCCTACAAAAAAAAAATCTCCTCAACTGCATTGAAAGTATTTCAATGTATAGTATTGACAAACACAAGGCATCGGCTGAACGCCCATATTTATTCTGCATTTATTTGTAAAGAGATCCAAAAAGATGTAGTTAATATAAATAAAGCGAGACAAAAATCTCATCGAAAATCATGCAACGCGCAGAGTTTTATTGTATTCTACATTTAAAAAGTAATTCTGAGTACAGAGCAAAGGCTAGATAATGTCTCCCTCCCATTGGAGTCTTATATATTAGCCTTGGTCTGAACCTTGTCTTGATATCACATCCCCGGAGAGGAATGTAAATCGTATCCGTCCAATCCCAACCCAGTTACCACCAAACTCCTCGTTCTCACCACCCCTACTCCGCTGCAGGGCCACATGATCTTTTCCATGTACCAGACATAATTTGTGGCTTAGGTTTTGGAGGCTGACGGTGCGTCTGCGCCACTCTGCTGTTTCAGGCGTCGGGTGCACCGTGTGCAGCAGTTCTCAGGATTCAGAAAAAGTCTGCCCTCGTGGGCCGGAGAGGTAGCCGTTGTTTTCCCCGACCTCAGTGAAGGCGCTGTCGACCTCCTGCCTCGGTTTGACTGCATCCCTGAGAGAAAACAAATCAGATAATGCTAATGAATAGATTTGAAAGTGGGTTAAAGGAGAGCAAGGAAGAATTCCCACAAAAAAGGTCAATAAATTAAGAAAATATTCCATTCGGAGATGACAGAATCACTCCCGATTTACCTTTTGTGTGCAAACCAAAACAGTAGCTGCAGTTTAAAGAACGAGCACCTTGCTATAAAAAAAAAAAACACCATCGTGGAACTTAATCCCGGTGCTTCATTTGTGGCATGTAACCTGTGGTCCATGCACATTTTCTAGTGAAGTGTTATGACACACTTGAGCCAAATCGTATGTGAGCATGTCGCGGCTTGTCCATTCTTGAAAGTGCTTAAGTAGGCACATCTAAGCTGCTGCTGCTGCTGTGTAACTGTGGGAGAATACCTATAAAGTGAGGTGAAATGGTTGCTTGTAACGTGATCTTCCAAAAATCAATCTCTTAACTTGAGTTTGGTGTGACATGAGAGAGATGATCGTTCCAAAAGGCATCTCTTTGGTCTATTTTATTAACATTTCTATCCCATTGGCGGCCGACAACTTTGCTTATCCAAGCATGAATTACATTTCCTGTCTTGCAAATAATTACATCAATATCTGACATTAATATCAAACCAGTCTACTAGTTTTTTTCTATCATTGCCAAAGCTGCATGATACAATCCACTCTTTGGTTTCCCAGCAACCTGTTAAACACGCTGCTTTAATAGTGTTTACAGAATCGCAATTTTCTATTTGCCCTTGAACAAACCGAGCCATTCATCCAGCTTCACTTCGTTTCACTGGAGAAAGCATCTACAATGACACAACGCAGTCTCAACAGTGAAAGTAGTGACATGCGGCGAGAGTTGGAGCCAGGAAAGTACAGGTTGCTGTGAGAAGACAGACGATATGGTCGACGTATGGCGAATGGGTCGTGCTCTTGACCAGCAGGTGGTGTTGATGGAATGGTATGATCTGCTTTGCTTAGCGTTAATGAAACGAGACAGTCACGCTGAGCAGCTGCAGCCTGTGCAGCCTCCCGCTCAGCTGATTGCGACCTCGGGTGACCCAGAGGAACCGTGTCATATTGTGCGGAAAAGACCAGAGAAGAAGAAGAAGAAGAAGGCACGAAAAGAAGGTGGAGATATGGAGTCTCAAATTCTTTCTCTCCGCAGTTGATATAAAACACTGCACCCTGATATGACACACAGGGCTGGTCCCGTAATTAAAGCAGCGTTGTCTCTTCATGTTGTCTGGCCTCTGGAGTCTCATCCAGCTTGCTGAATGTGTGACATCAGCGCTAACACTATCTGAGGCCCCGTGAGGAGAAATCAGACAGAATGATTTTAGGTCTTCAGGTGCACCTATATTTGCTTCTCATTCTCAGATATTAGTCGTGACTCCATTACATTAAAGGATTCAAACAAAACCGGCATTTGTTTTATTGCTTTTTACTTGTTTTTTGATACAGTTGAGCTTTTGATTTTAACTGAATGGTAGCATGTTGAAGGCAAAAGTAAAGGCCCAAGGACTGATCCCTGTGGTACTCCGCGAGTGTAACTGAGGATATCTAGTCCCCTATAGCCACAAAAAAAGTCCTTTCAGAGAGATAGGACTAAAACCAATGTAACAGTATCCAAGATATCGATTGTTATACAGATAATTATCGATACCTCTCTTTTTGTTCAAATCATTTCAATAACTTCCTTCAATCTAATCTCTCTAAATCTATTATTGAAAGTTACATAAATCTCAAGGTCGCATAAAAAGCTTACTTTTGATGATCAGGTGAAGTCCATTTTTAATTTTTTTCTTCTGCAAAGTGCTGTAATATATGCGTTTGTGATATCCCGATTACATTACTGCAACTCTATATGTTTATCAGCTCTGGTGACTATGAAGACGATTCCATATCATTTACTTATTTTCATACTCATCAAGCCACTCATTTAATTGGCCAACCAACTGTAGTTGAAGGTAACATCTATTCTAATGCTCCGCTAACACACACATGTGTGTGTTCTGGGCTCAAAAGCAACAAATATGACCTCAGAGGCTACGGAAACCGTTTACACTAAGATTTGAAAGTTATCTCCCATGATTAGTCTTATCAGAAGCCTTTTTACACCCTGTATTACCAAGAGGCGAGTCGGCGAGATAGGGACGTCAACGCCTGTGGTAATGCCCATCCTGAAGATAAAGTCAGAGGAGACCCTTTGCTTTGTTTCCCATGTCTGGAGAGCAGCAAGAGAAGTGCAAGGGAAAGTGATGAGTTATTTCCAGGTGTGAGCCTGTGGGGTGTGTCACAAGTTATTTAGGCACAGCTCTCCTCCCTTTCCCTTGAAAGGCGTGTAACTAAAAAAGAATTATGAATCAAGTTGATCTGCTGCTGGTCATCTTTTCTCTTTTATATGAGTTAGTTTTTGATGACCATGTAGGGGGGGGGGAAACACCATTTAGCAACACAACAGTGCTAATTAGATACGGATACATTTTTATTCACCAGGTCCCTTTCTAAATAATCAGAACAGCAAAGGTCTGTCTCACATTGAGGCAGACTTTTGTTGCCACTCAAAAACCTCTGAGATATACAAATATGTCTGCTGCAATTGGATCGATATTGAATACACATTCCCCAGGGAATAAATATAAAAGAATAATTGGACAGTATTATGTGTATTTTTGATCTACTACCAGTTGCAATTCAAGTTTATATATATATATAACTGTATTCTATTTTGTTTTATTTCATTTTTACTGCTTTAAATCTTGATCTCATCCATGTCCCTGCTTTAGTAAAGCACTTTGAATTGCCTCTGTGTTTGAAAGGTGCTATCCAAACAAACTTGAGATTGAGAATTCTTTTCTTTCTTTTTTTAAATTCAACCGTGACAATAGATATTGTAATTCCATTACAATGCTGACATCTAGTGGCGCTGTCACATTTGTACACAACACACGTCTTAATTCGTGGCGTGCAGAAGCTGCAGCGAAAAATCTAAAATGTTCTCTGTATGTTGCATCTTGGACACCTTAAATAAATGCACAAATAAAAAGCATTAACAGCATCGCCGCGAGGGAAAATATTCATGGGAAAGTCAGTGAAGTAATGAAACTGTGATTAGTTCAATATTTGTGTATCGCACGATGTTGGTGTAGCTGTGTTCTGTCAAACAGTGGGAGTCTGACTGAGGCCTGTGATGCAGAGCAATGACAAGACTCACTTGTCGGACACGACTCGCTGCTAACGGCCCGTTGCTGAATGACATCATCATCGCGGTGAGGTCACCGTGGGCGCACAGAGGTGCCATGATGTCCTTCTGTCTGCTCAGGGGGAAAACCTGGATGGATGGACTGCAGAGACAGCGTGGTGGGAAACGTGTTGATGGAGATGAAATGAACATAAACCAGTCTGCAGCTTGACGAATAGATTGCTTTGGAAAAGTGTATTCACTGTGTGACTACTTCATATGAAGAAGTTGTAGAAGTTGAACATGTTTTACACACATTTTAGCACTTATTAAATCTCTAGTTGAACTAAATGATCTACAGTCAGTAGGCATATTTGAACGGGCATCACATTTTTCACATGCATTTAACACCCTGGAAGTCTTGGCCTCCGTGCCAGTGCTGACAGCTACTGGGGAGGAAAAAAAGGTCCCGGCTCATAGCTGTTCTTTAACTTCCAGGTTTCCCCCTTCTGCAGCTGCAGAAACTCAGCAGCTCCTCTGTGCACCTCTCCAGCTATTCACTCTGAGTTAAATCAAATACAGTCTAATTTTGGTAGACTTATTCAACTTTATCAGTGTGATATTAATCAGAAGCTATTCATGGCAACATCCTTGTGGGATGTAGGCAGTGGTGAAGTGAAGGGTTCGTACAAAGCACTCATTATGCATATCCTGCATAGTTATATTATTAGATATTACTACATATGGGGTTGTTATTATTTATGCTTCAACCTGTAAGCAGCATTTCAATTGCTGTAGCTGATCTGGGAGGCCTTAACTAATTTATGTAGTCTGCAACAATGTGTCATATTTTATAAAAAAAAATATCACAGCTTTTCTATGAAGAATCTGCAAACTAACTAGTAACTATAACTGTCAAATAAATGGCGTCAAGCAAAACGTTAAATATGTCCCCATGAAATGCAGTGAAGTTGAAGCTAAAGTACCAGAAAATGGATATAGTCAAAATGAAAAGTTCTTTAAAATGTCCCCGCCGCACATGAATAACATACTTAGTTGCTTTCCACCACTGAATGTGAAAAGACGGACATATACTGTATATAGGTGGCACGCTTCAGTTTCCGTGGCTTTGTTAAGGTTGCAATGGGCAACAATCTCCACTGGATGGCACTAACATCTTTAGGCTTCAGGGTGTGTGTGTCTTGTTCTTCCTCCTCCCAGGAAAAGCATCCAAGTTTAGCATGTGAACACTTTTTTGGGAAATTACAGAACAATTAGAGGTTGTGTTTTTTTGACTTAATACATGTTGTGTAATCATCTAGATAATGATGAACAAATGAACTCTAACAGGTGAAGTAAACTGAAACTCAAAAGCTCATAGAAGAGTTGAATCAGAGAAAATAAAACAAAATATTTGAATTATAAATATGTTAATTAAATGGTTCCTGTTTGAATATCACTGCAGCTTCAATAATATGCACATGTTTGTTAGTCCCCTCAAGCTACAAAGGTGCATTAAAGTCTTACTGAAATATTGATTTGATCAAGTTTTATAGAATGTAATAGTTATTATATTATAATTAATAGTATTGTTATTGTTGTCATTATTATTA
Organism: Myoxocephalus aenaeus; assembly: GCA_038501785.1. NCBI lineage: Eukaryota > Metazoa > Chordata > Actinopteri > Perciformes > Cottidae > Myoxocephalus > Myoxocephalus aenaeus. The sequence continues at coordinate 2,842,301 of JBAMJR010000329.1, forward strand.
TTATTATTATTATTATTATTATTATTATTATTATTATTATTATCTACTAGACAACAAGACACGCTGACAAAAAAAATTGTGAAAATAATAGTGAGTTTCCGAGAAAGGGCCAATTGTTAATTTAGTGACTCAGATAAATTTATAAATGTACTTTTTGCTCTGCCCATTAGTCACTGATGTTACACAACTACAGTTTGTTT